>CAJQTU010000067.1:0-386327 GCA_906901685.1 Desoria tigrina
AGTAAGCCGATCCGCTCACCTGATGATTGGTGTATTGGGCCTGTCGCCTGTGGGCCAACTCGGACGTGATGAGTTGAAACTCTGTTAGTTGCAATCAAACATTGTTGTGCGAAAAATCCGAAATTGCTTTTAAGAACATTGTGAAAACGAAAAATTTCGAAACATTGGTTTCAAACGAATTCCTAACTGGTTCTGAGTTTATACGTTTAATAAGAACATTTCTCAAGATACCAAATTTTGGTTTGAAAAAATAATTTTTTAAACTCTTTGCAGAGCAAGCCTTCATTTCGGCTAACTTTGACATTTTTTTTCTCGGTCAATTTTCATCAGATTTTCACAAATTTTTTTTTATTTGCTTAAGTAGGTCTAGTAGAATGTAAATATTAAACAGAAACTAGGAAAAATTAAAAATTACGGTGTAAAAAAATTTTAAAATCTACAAAATTTTCTGATTTTTTTCAAAAATTTGATTTTAGTGGATTTCTTCAACGGAGTTACTGTTTATATGCTTTAAGAAGTATGTCAATCAAAAAAACTAATTTTGATTTATAAAAAAAGATTTTTTTAAAAACTCGAAAAATTTATAAGTGCCACCATTTTCGGAGCCAACTTTGACATTTTTTTTCTCGGTCAATTTTCATCGGATTTTCAAAAAAAAAATTAAATCGGTCAATTTGTCGCCGTAGATTACAAATATCAAGTGGTTTTTAAGTATATTGTATTTGCTGACGTTAAAAAAAATGGCCAAAGTCGGTTCCAATTGCTGCATTTGGTGCCATTTTGAAGCTTTGGAACAGTCTACAGAGTTCATTTATGCTCGAAATCGGCCCATGTTTTGACACAGTACTTAGAAAACGATACTAAAGACAGTGTTTTTGAAATTTTTAGAAAATCGGAGAAAAATTTGAAAATTCGGGTTTTTTGAAATATCTCGGGTATTTTTTTTTTCAAAAACACAAAAAAACTGTCTGGAGAATTGATGGTTACGTACTGTGTTCAAAATTGGGCCAATTTCGTTCATAAATGAGTTCTCCGGACTATATTTTGTGATTTTTTGCGCCTTTTGATATGGCGCAACTGTTTCGAAATATTTTCGAAATATTTATTTTTCCAACCCGACCTTTTAGCACTCTAGAATTGGAATTTTAAGGTCCGGTTCCTCAAAAAAATAGTTGGGGCAAGCTGTGTACATAACTGGAGAAGGCTCTCCATTGATAAATCCACATATTCAATATTCCATATTCGAGACAAAAACTCATGACTTTATCATCCAATTTTTCATCATCAGAGTTTCAACTCATCACGTCCGAGTTGGCCCACAGGCGACAGGCCCAATACACCAATCATCAGGTGAGCGGATCGGCTTACTGCCCATCTATCTTATTCCTCTATCATTTTTCATCTAATTTTCATTCATTATAGTAGATGTATATAAACTAATGAAACTAATGGGAATTATTGAATACTAAATTTGATAACATAGGTTTAAATTATATACCAATTTTGCCCATCTTCGAACTTAGCCTTTGGTTTTGGCCTGACCCTAAGTGTATCAAATTTTAGAAGATATAAGTTAGCGCTAACGGAAGTTATCGAGTCCACAGACCGACAGACGGACAGACAACGGCATCCATATAAGCCCTGCATAGCAACGTGCCACCTTATTCAGAGGCAACTTTGACATTTTTTTTTCTCGGTCAAATTTCATCAGATTTTCAAAAAATAATTTTAATTGGTGTTAGTAATTCTGATAAAATGTAAATAATTAACAGAAATTGGGCAAAAATTAAAAATTACGATGTGAAAAAAATTTGAAAATCGAAAAAATTTTAAGATTTTTTTTTCAAAAATTAGATTTTAGTGGATTTCTTTAACTAAGTTACTGTCTATATGCTTTAAGAAAGTACTATCAAGAAAATGAATTTAAATTTAAAAAGATGTTTTTTCAAAAATTTGATTTTAGTGGATTTCTTCAACGGAGTTACTGTTTATATGCTTTAAGAAGTATGTCTATCAAGAAAATGAATTCAAATTTTAAAAAAATCAAAAACTAAAAATTTTACAAGTGCCACATTTTTCAGAGGCAACTTTGACATTTTTTTTTCTCGGTCAATTTTCATCAGATTTTCAAAAAATATTTTTTATTTGCTTAAGTAAGTCTAGTAGAATGTAAATATTCAAGAGAAACTAGGCAAAAATTAAAAATTACGGTGTAAAAAAATTTGAAAATCGACAACATTTTCTGATTTTTTTCAAAAATTCGATTTTTTGCGGATTGCTTCTGCGGAGTTACTGTTTATATGCTTTAAGAAGCATGTCTATCAAAAAAACTAATTTTGATTTATAAAAAAAGATTTTTTTAAAAACTCGAAAATTTTATAAGTGCCACATTTTTCAGAGGCAACTTTGACATTTTTTTTTCTCGGTCAATTTTCATCAGATTTTCAAAAAATATTTTTTATTTGCTTAAGTAAGTCTAGTAGAATGTAAATATTCAAGAGAAACTAGGCAAAAATTAAAAATTACGGTGTAAAAAAATTTGAAAATCGACAACATTTTCTGATTTTTTTCAAAAATTCGATTTTTTGCGGATTTCTTCTGCGGAGTTACTATTTATATGCTTTAAGAAGTATGTCTATCAAAAAAACTAATTTTGATTTATAAAAAAAGATTTTTTTAAAAACTCGAAAATTTTATGTGCCACCATTTTCGGAGCCAACTTTGACATTTTTTTTCTCGGTCAATTTTCATCGGATTTTCAAAAAAAAAATTAAATCGGTCAATTTGTCGCCGTAGATTACAAATATCAAGTGGTTTTTAAGTATATTGTATTTGCTGACGTTAAAAAAAATGGCCAAAGTCGGTTCCAATTGCTGCATTTGGTGCTATTTTGAAGCTTTGGAACAGTCTACAGAGTTCATTTATGCTCGAAATCGGCCCATGTTTTGACACAGTACTTAGAAAACGATACTAAAGACAGTGTTTTTGACATTTTTAGAAAATCGGAGAAAAATTTGAAAATTCGGGTTTTTTGAAATATCTCGGGTATTTTTTTTCAAAAACACAAAAAAACTGTCTGGAGAATTGATGGTTACGTACTGTGTTCAAAATTGGGCCAATTTCGTTCATAAATGAGTTCTCCGGACTATATTTTGTGATTTTTTGCGCCTTTTGATATGGCGCAACTGTTTCGAAATATTTTCGAAATATTTATTTTTCCAACCCGACCTTTTAGCACTCTAGAATTGGAATTTTAAGGTCCGGTTCCTCAAAAAAAATAGTTGGGGCAAGCTGTGTACATAACTGGAGAAGGCTCTCCATTGATAAATCCACATATTCAATATTCCATATTCGAGACAAAAACTCATGACTTTATCATCCAATTTTCGACTTCGGATTGTAATATTCCATATTCGAGACAAAAACTCATGACTTTATCATCCAATTTTCGACTTCGGATTGTAATAACGCGATGAAAATTTAAGTACGCGGTGGATTGAAGTCATTTCCCCCCTCAAAATCATAATTAGTTCATTAAGGACACTTAATTATCATTATCTGTGACTTTATAGTATCTTAGCCGAATTGGTAAATTGGAAACGGCTGCGGCGCCGGAATCTGGGTTCCCGCCTATCCATCGCCGACACCCAACGCCGATCATCGAGAAAACACGAATCCCAAGTTACCCACAGATTGACGACCAAATCCTACCCTGCTGTGAACTGTGCAATAAATGATAATAAAGTCAATTTTGCCCAAAAAAAGTTTCAAATTGCCCCAAAATATATTCAAATTCCCTCTAATGATTTTAAAGTTGTACCAATATATTATCTGGTTTTGCCCCAAAAAGTTTCAAATTGCCCCATAACATGTTGAAGTTGCCCCATAACATGTTGAAGTTGCCCCGTAACATGATGAAGTTGCCCCATAACATGTTGAAGTTGCCCCATCATATTTTAGTTTTAAATGCACCCAAAGCATTTTGAAGTAGCCCGCAAAAATTTCCAAATTGCCCCGTAACATGTTGAAGTTGCCCCATAACATGTGGAAGTTGCCCCATAACATGTTGAAGTTGCCCCATAACATGTGGAAGTTGCCCCATAACATGTTGAAGTTGCCCCGTAACATGATGAAGTTGCCCCATAACATGTTGAAGTTGCCCCATCATATTTTAGTTTTAAATGCAGCCAAAGCATTTTGAAGTAGCCCGCAAAAATTTCCAAATTGCCCCATAACATGTTGAAGTTGCCCCGTAACATAATGAAGTTGCCCCATAACATGTTGAAGTTGCCCCATAATATTTTAGTTTTAAATGCACCCAAAGTATTTTGAAGTAGCCCGCAAAAATTTCCAAATTGCCCCGAAATATTTTTAGCTTGCAACAATTCTTTGTTTGGTTATGCCACAAAAAGTTTCTAACTGCCCCAAAACATTTTGAAGTTGCCCCAATAAACTTTAAATTTGCCACAATATATTATTTGGGTTTTGCCCCATAAAGTTTCAAACGGAACCAAAACATTTGGTACTTGCCCTAATATATTTTCTTGTTTGCCCCAACAAAAAATTGCAAATTGCCACAAAGCATTTTAAAGCTGCACCTATACATTATTTGGTTTTGCACAAAAAAAAATAAATTGACACAAATGTTTTAATTGTCCCAGTATGTTTTCTTGTTTTGACCCAAAAAAATGTAATTCAACACATTTTGAGGTTTCCTAAAAAAACTAAATTGCCCCGAACTGTTTTCAGTTGCCCCAATAAACTTTTAAATTGCCCACTATATTATTTGGGTTTGCCCCACAAAGTTTTAAACTCATCCAATACATTTTGAAGTTGCCCAAAATATGAATTACTTTTGCCACAAAAATTTTCAAATTGCCCTAAAACATTTGGAAGTTGCCCTAATATATTCGCTTGTTTGCCCAAACAGAATATTCAAATTCCCACAAAACATAATAAAGCTGCACTTAAAAATAAATTAATAAACAAATAAATATAAAATTGCACTAAAACATTTTGAAGTTGCCCCAGTATATTTTTTTGTTTTGCCACAAAAAAAATTCAAATTGCTTCAAATTATATGACGATTGAACCACAGGGACGATTGAACCAAAGGGTCGATTGAACCACAGGGACGATTGAACCAAAGGGACGATTGAACCACAGGGACGATTGAACTAAAGGGACGATTGAACCACAGGGACGATTGAACCAAAGGGACGATTGAACCACAGGGACGATTGAACCACAGGGACGATTGAACCACAGGGACGATTGAACCACAGGGACGATTGAACCAAAGGGACGATTGAACCAAAGGGACGATTGAACCACAGGGACGATTGAACCAAAGGGACGATTGAACCACAGGGACGATTGAACCACAGGGACGATTGAACCAAAGGGACGATTGAACCAAAGGGACGATTGAACCACAGGGACGATTGAACCACAGGGACGATTGAACCAAAGGGACGATTGAACCAAAGGGACCATTGAACCAAAGGGACCATTGAACCAAAGGGACGATTGAACCACAGGGACGATTGAACCACAGGGACGATTGAACCAAAGGGACGATTGAACCACAGGGACGATTGAACCAAAGGGACGATTGAACCAAAGGGACGATTGAACCAAAGGGACGATTGAACCACAGTGACGATTGAACCACAGGGACGATTGAACCACAGGGAAGATTGAACCACAGGGACGAATTTAGCTGCGCAACACGGTAAAAAGTGCTCGGTTCCAAAGTTACAAATTATAAACGTTCATCAGGCAGGACTTTTTTCCAAGTTCCATGTCAAATGCGACACATGCAGCGATGAGTTCCGATTTTCCAACGACGAGGATGTGCAAGGTTTACAAATAAACCAATCAGCAGCTTGGGCCTCGAATACAACTGGAATGGGTTACTCTGCCTTAGAGCACTGTTTAACGGCATTTGAAGTCCCATTCATGGATAGAAAAACATTTCACCAGTATGAACTGGTTTTTACGGAAACCCTGAAGGCAACCTGGACTGAACTGTTGCTGGAAAATGGAAGAGAAGAACATGATTTGGCAAAGGCACTTGGACAAATTGAGGGTGGAAAGGTATGGACAGATGTCTATGGCGATGGGCAATGGAGTAAACGTTGTTATAATCAACAAGGGAATGCACTTTCCGGTTCAGCAGTATTGATTGGACTTCTAACAAAAAAAACACTATTTGTTGGTATTCGGAACAAATTTTGTTTGGTATGTCAAATAGATAAGAACCAAGATAAACCTAGGGAACACATATGTTTCAAGAACTGGGAGGGTTCATCATCGGCGATGGAAGCTGATATCATTCTCGAAGGTTTCCGACATAGTTTAATTCATGACTTGTACTATAAAAGCTACGTCGGGGACGGAGACTCTAGTGTGCATAAGGCAGTTCTGGACGTGTATAATAATGGTACGGGTGAATATTTCTCCCTTGTTCAAAAAAAAGAATGCAAGAACCATGCAATTCGACGAATGAATTTCAACATTAAGGCCGCAATTCGACCTTCGCCCGGAATTCCTTTATATCAGCGCCGACTTGTCGAAGAACAGTTTCCGAAGTTTGGAAGATACTGTGTCTATGCAATATATCATCACATCGAAAACAAACCAATTACCGATTGCTTATCATTAAAAAAGGACATCATTGCGGTCCTTTACCACATATTGGGAAACCATTCCTTTTGCTCCAAATATTTATGCCAGAACGGAGAAATTCAAAAGCCTAAAAAATACAACAAAGAGATTGAAAAAGATTTGCAACAATTTCCAATTGCGACAGAATCCCCGCAAGTGGAAGTAACAGCTCAGTTAAATAATGAATCTGTAACCAATTATTTTAATGACATATACGATACGCCCTTATGGAATATGTTATTACAGATAATTACTCGTCTAGCTAATCATTCCGTTTCATTAATGTATGACCTCACAACGAATTTAACCGAAAGCTTCAACTCTCAAGTCAATAAATATGCTAGAGGAAGACGAACCAATCTCATATTACGTGGAGCTTACAACAAAGCTGTAATGCTTTCTACATTTGGTTATCAGTTTGGTCCTACGAGTTACGTAGAGATTTTTAGAAGAGCAAAAAGACAGAGTGGTGTTTATGCAGAGTCTACAATTCCATCAGTTTGGAAAAAGATTGAAAATAAATACCAGCGCTTCAAGCGCAATAGGAAACAAACATCGACACGTCATTTGTTTCATCGAAGTAAGACGACAGGTCTTCCAGAATTCTTCAGCAAAACTAGACATCCCGTAGGAGATCCAGATTACGGTGAAAATGCACGATGTCCTGATCTACCTGACTCAGATGTGCTTAAAATGATCGAAGAACTTGTTCTAAATAACAAGGTAGATCTAAGCAAACAATTGGAGATTGAAAATAGGACAAAAGGGCAATTTAGCAATCCATACTATGTTCAGATGAAGAAAAACAGAATTACAGCTAGCATGGGTGGTATAATTGCAGGATTCAACATCCAACGTTAACGCTTTAGATTCTTTAATAGAACCAAGAGATCTGACTAAAAAACCCGCGGTGCGATGGGGAATCGAACATGAGAAAAATGCATTACAATTGTATTCAAAAACACAAAAGTGTCAAGTCGAAAGGTCTGGATTATTCGTTAGTTTGGAATTCAGTATGCTAGGAGCTAGCCCAGATGGTTTGGTAGGGAATGACGGTATCGTAGAAGTTAAGTGCCCGTATGTGGAACGTCATATGCTTCCAGATGCTTGTACTCTTAGAAAAAATTTCCCAGTGCAAAAAAAAATCAAAGAATCCAACGATGAACCTACTATCATCTTTCGAAATCCTCAAACTATTACTGTCAAGTTGTAATGCAGTTACACATTACAAATCGTCGATGGTGTGATTTTGTTGTTTGGACTCAAGGACCAATATTAAAAGAAAAGAATGGTGGGGAAAGTCTGCAAAACTCAGATGGTTACATGATTGTAATTCGCATTGAGCAAAACAAAGAAACACAATCAAAGTGGAATTCTATGCAGTCCAGATTAATAACCTTTTTTAATCTTGATTATGGTCCTGAAATAGTTGACTCGAGATTTTATAGAAATATGGGATACAGACAACCCCCATATCGAAATGATGCAATTAAGGCGTTGAAGCGTTGTAAATAGTGTTGTGACTAATTATTTTTTAACTGGAGTGGATCAAAATAAACTGAATAACATTAACCAATAAATTTTTAAACCCCAGTGGATCAAAAAAATCGAAGAACACTAAAGTGAGTCCGGTAGAAATCTAAGTCAAGTACTGAAGTAACAGTAGTAAATGACGTAAACATTGGAACAAAATACCTGCGAAAATTGGAATAATAGGGGCACAAGCCCCGGGCCCAACGTTCTACAGTGAAAACTGAAGAATGGAGCCCCAGCTAAGTCTTTGATTGGGATGATAATTATTTTGTCCATTCGTTGTGCTTAGTTGGGGTTCTGTTTAACGATTTCTTCTCAGATGTAGAACGAGTTATTTGCACAACACCAAAGGCTTTACAAAATTTTGATTGAGCTGAATATTTTGATCAAAAAAGAAATTTCAAAAGATGACCAACAACTATATAAGATGAATGTGTTCAATCCCAAACAAATTTGGACGTTTGCTGCGGAATCATACATTGGGAATTGTTCAGAGTTCAGAAAATTAAGAAGAAGAATAAAACAATGGCCGACGAATAAGATGTTTTCCTTTTGGAGACAACAGGGTTTTTTTTTATGAATGGATTTGACCTATTAAAAAATTAGAATGTTTTTGATCTTGACTTTGATCGAGAAAAATTTCAGATTTTTTCACATTTTGTTCGAAAAAAATTAATATTTTTTTTTACCTTTTTGACCAGTTTTGACCTTAGGAGACCTTTTAGGTCAAAATGCGAGAGGAAAAAGTTGTTTGGTTTTTCATGACGGATAGATTGGGCCCGACAAAAAATTAATTTTTTGGCACCTATTTGACCATTTTTGACCTTGGGTGACCTTTTAGGTAAAAATGTCAGAGGAAAAAGTTGTTTGGTTTTTCATGACGGATAGATTGGGTCCGACAAAAAATTTATTTTTTTTGCACCTTTTTGACCATTTTTGACCTTGGGTGACCTTTTAGGTCAAAAGGTCAGAGGAAAAAGTTGTGTGGTTTTTTATGACCTATCGATTCCATAAATTTAGGAATTGGGCAATATTTTAAAAATAAACCGCTAGGTGGCGTCACCGGGCTCCATCCCCCCCTTAAAAACTCAACAATTCGTTTAGAACCCTGTAAAATATATCTTTAATCGCCTCGAGCTAAATTTTAAGTATTTTACCAAAAGCCCGGGGTATACCTACAAGAACCGAAATTAAAATGAGGAGTTTGATGCAGAATGCAGGTTGGGTTTGTTAGACGAGATCCAGGAGGATGTACGTTCGTGTTGGTTTCCCTCGAGAGTCATTAAATTGTAACGTCAGGGATAGCGGGTTGAAGTAAGGACCTGAGTCCAATGTCAATGATGTCACGAGGAATAACATTTATTTATCCCACACACGCTTTTACTTTCACAAAAACAAGCGTTTCTCTGATGAGAACAGTTGTCTCCTCTCGTTATAAGGAGCCCCAGATCCCTTAAAATCAGCATATTCCTTACATTTTAATATAATTTAAAAACTGTAAAAATTGTTCGAGTGTAGCGTGTTTTAATTTCCAAAGATTTCTAGTAAATGTAGAGGAAAACTTACACTTCAGAAACAAAATCAGGAGGTTTTATATAAGGAGAGTTGACACTAATGTTTATCCAACTCAATCCTGTTACTCCGAAACATATTTCTCAGCTCAGCGGTAACGGATAATCAATAATAATTGGAAGTTAGCTGGAATTAGCCAAGTATCTCGTAAATTCCTTTAGTCAAACTGTAACTTGCTCAACTTTGCATAATTTAATAAGGCTGTAACACTGATGTTTGGGTTAAGTACTTTGATGAAGGAGACATGAGACATTGATGATTTAGGGATTATGCATTGGTTACGGACTTACGGAAATAATTTAAGATTACAAGACAAAGAATGGTATTGACGAGGTTGGGTTGATTTTTATTTTTTAAAGATTTTTTTCGGGAAAAATCAGAAAATTATACAATCCAAAAACATATAAATCAAATATCAAGATCAAAGAGTTGTTTTCATTGGGCAAGGGCGACGACTTTGAAGTAAAAGAATTAATCAAAATCACATTTACGCTGGCAAAAAAAGAACAGTTTTTAATTTTCATATTTCACTCTGCAGCTAATCCGAGTTTTGAAATTTAAGTTTATTTTTCGCATGAAATTTCATCTACCACCCTAGATTAAATTAGTGTCACAAGCAATGTACCATTCAAGGTCCTGTGCCAAAATAATTAGTATTTAATTTTTAAACCTCTTAAAATTCTGAGTATTAACCTATTAACAAACGATGAATTCAGGTATTTAAAAACATTTCCACTTCTCGCAAAATAGATTTGTATTATTGATTGGAGTTATAAATTCGGGAGTGGATGAGCCCTGCTGGGTCCTTCAGTAGACTACTCCACATTGTATAAGATCAGAGAATGAGATTAGGGATTAGCATTTGATATATTTATATATGTGTATATGTGTCTACAAGGAATTAAGAATTAAACCAAACGACTCAAAGTTCTTGATGACTATTGCCATTTAATCTTTATTGCGTCTCTAGCTAAATAATTTAGCTTCAAGCCTTCTAACCCATTTTCCAACTTTGCCAACTTTTTTGGCAAGGATTTTCGAAAATAAAAACTTCACTAATGTTGATTTCTTTTAACTAAACCAACCCATAGGCTGTAGAGAACTAGTAATAGAAAAACATAAGAGGATAAAGATAAAAGTTTCTGCAAAAACAGTTCCAGTGGTAATGGCTGAAGTTAGTGAGAGAAAAACGGGTATCTACGGGTTTCTGGCCAAGAAAACGGAGATTTTACCCCAACAGATCGGGGTTTAGCCCAGTACTTCTGGTTTTTGACCCAATAGAGTTTTGAGCTCAAACGTAAACCCATGTCTCATAGTAATTAGTTACGTTCGAAAAAAGTTGTCCCAAAATTCGAGTTTCTGGCCAAAATGCGATGATTTTACCTCAACACTGTTGAGGTACTAGTTCTAGCATATTAGTAGTTCTGGTTTCTGTTAGTTCTAGTTCTAGTACCGGCAAAAAACTAGAACTAAAAGGCATTCTAGTTCTAGTTCTAGTCCTAGTACCCATCACTACTCGAATTATAATAGAAGCTATGGTCAAATCAGTATTGTTACACGCTTGCATTATATGGATGCACCCGTGCAAAAAAATCTATAAGATAACTGATCAAATCCTTAAACGATGTGCTAGGTTTATCTTCAACAAATTACCTTATGATTCTATATCAAATTGCATTCGCGATGAACTAAAATGGCTTTTCTCTAGTTTTCTATACGAATTTGAAATACTCAAAGTAAGTCGAAAAATTACATGGGGAGCATGCCCTAAATATTTCCAAAATTATCTATGTTTAGAATCTAATAATGTACGTCAAACCAGATATCAAAACTATATTACACCAGCAATTCAGTATGTAACCGAAATTGGCAAGAAATCTCTCAGATTCACTGCCTCAAAAATGTGGAATGACCTACCTTCAACCATTACGAATGCAAATTCATTTAAAGTTTTTAAAACATCTCTATACGAATATCTATTGTGTAAACAAAATGAAGAGATCCCGACCAATGATGAGCATATATGTAATTTTTCTTGTATTGATGATGTAATTAATTATGGATTATATGACTATTCCTCTTCCAATGAGAGTTCTGTATCAATAATATTGTAACCTACTGTAATTTAACTATCACACTTTTATACCACTTAACTTAAATATTACTTCTTCTACCCACTTTCATTTTATATTTTGTATTTTTGACCAATATCACCCTTGAGACGTAATGTCCCTCTCGGAGGGGAGTCTCATTGTATGACATAAATAAATAAATAAATACTCAACAGAAATAGGGTTTTAGTTGAAAACTAAAGGGGTGTAACCCGAAAATCCAAGTTTATTTTTATCACGATAAAACCACTAACTCCCGCAGGTTTTTAATTTGACTTCGATCACAGAACTTGACGTGTATGCAAAACTGAGAGCATTTAAAAACCAATTTGGGCCAAGTATTGAATAAAAAGCATTTAAATAGTAATTAAAGTAAATCTTTAATGTAAATGAAACCCGAAAATTCCTAAAATCAAAGGGAATGTGTTATTCCGTCCCTTTTGCTGTTAAATGGATGGGAAGTTGATGATAAAAAAGGTGGTTGGATTGCGTGTCAAGTGCTGGAATATTGATAGTAATGGGGGCTATATAATCCTCATAAAATTCTCACGTCTCCAACTGACTCTCTCTTGTTTTGCCATTCAATAAAGTTTATCTGCAGGCAATTGGCTACTATTTGAACATAAATCCGGATTTGTTGTCGAATAGAAATACCAGAAAGATAGAGACTGAGATTAGAGTATTAGAGGGTTAAATTCATAGCTAGAGTAACTTGAATTGAAAAATAGTTGAATTATTGATTTTGAAGTAAAACTGTGAGAGGAATTCTTCCACTTTGTTTCAACTCCCCGATTTATTTATTTTCGCAGGATTGCAGTTTTTTTTGGTATTTGGTCACAACCACAGTGGCAATTCATAAGCTGGCCCCAAGCACAAACGATGTTAAATTAAACAAACTAACTTTCGCCAAGCACCCACTCAAAAACTCAGTTTGGTATTTGGAATCTTCTTGTTTTTTTATTTTCTGTAGGTACAGCTACATGGGTTCGACTACACGGACGTGTAACCTGTTCCGCTAAACGCAGTTTTACAGAAATAAATATTATGCTGTGCCCTATTGTTTTAATTAGGTATATGATTAGTGATTTTAAAATTTACAGCTTGGTGCGTTGTATGACTATTGACAATTCTGTGTCATCATAATACGCACTTGATATATTTAGCACGGTAGTAGATGTTGGAATGTTAAGTTTTGATTCCCGCATTTCGAAATAATTTTACAAACTGCTGCAATCATCGTAATTATATTCTATTGTTAATGCGTTACCTTTACCCTCAATATTGGCTTTACAACCTCTCAATATGATCATATCAAAGCAAATACCCTCTGTCAGCTACAGAACTGAGTCATGACCGAGGTTAACACTATTGAAGACATTGAATTAAACTGGGTTATAAACTCTAGAAGCTCAGCCATTATATTTAAGATTAATTAAACAGTGATTATCAAACAAAAGAAATTATTGGTCACAGTTTCGCTATACGTATTTGCAGTGCAAAAATTCACGACAACAATATATTAAACGCTATCTAATATGAGTATAATAACTTATTCGATACAAAAAGTAAGATAATCATAATTATAATTAGAAATGAAACACTGCTATTTTCTTTGAAGGTAATAAAGTAAGAAATATAAAAATCCATTAATAAATAAAACAAATAAAACGTTTTAAACGTTAACGGCAGCTCGCAAAATTATTATATATTGTTGTTCAATATTACTTGAAATCGTGTTGTTTTAAATATAACAATCAAAACTATTAAAAATCAATTGGGAAGTTCATTGGAAAAACTCAATTAAAATTCAATTCGATTTCCATGGTAATTTTGAACAAAAACTGTACGGGGACTGCATGTTGTAAAAGCATTTCCACTTCTTTGCTTTGCTTTGTTTTTGGATTTCTTATCACCCTGTACATATTTTTTCGGTAACCATGCGAGATTTTTAATTGAGTCAGGTTTTTCCAATGAACGTCTCAATTGTAAAAGATCAAAATATCGTAGTTTACGTTCACCTAGACGATCGATTCTTAATCCCAAAGCTTTAGTAATTGTTCTATGGTCAATTGATTTACATCTACAATAATATACTATGAGACGATAAAGATGGTTTCCGTGGCAAATATCTGAAGAAACTGCATATTTGAGAATTGTCCTAAGATACATTGAATACAACTGTTTCCCAATGTGTCCATCCACTTTGCTATTTAAACCTGTACAATTTCGTTAAAAATTATTTTGTTGTTTGACAAATGCAGTTAAAATCTACTTGAAACACTGTTTTTGAATTATAGATTCTATTTTTGGATCAATTTGAACAGTTCATGAAACAATATTATGAAATGTCCCAATTAAGGCTTTTACGAACCTTAGATTGTTGTTTTGCATATAAAATACGTAAATACCTTTAAAATTGGATTATTGTTTCAAAACGTATTGATTTATATATATCATTCCTGTTTCCAGAAATGTCGACTTAATTACATATTTAAAGCAATAGAAATTCTTTAAAACATTTTATATATAAACCAATACGATTTCCTCGAAAACCATTTTCATGTTGCACAATTCATATCAAACCTTAAAATTTTTCAAAATTGTTTTATATTTAGAAAAAAAGGATAAAAATCATATATATAAATTTGGTATTAAAACCAATACAATTATGTTAAAACTTAATTCTGTGTTCGGAATTTGATAAACACTAGCGAATATTATGCTTCCATTTCAAAAAAATTGTATTGGTTCTAATCCGGCCTGCTTCTAGGCTGTTTAATTTTGTCTTGATTTACATTGACAAAAACGACGGACACACGGACGGACGAACGGACGGACGGACTGGTTGACTTCATTAGCTCTAAACCCTATTTTCAATAGGCGAGCTAATAAAGTAATTATTCGAGTCTTTCATCAGGGCATGAGTCTCCAGGTATTTGAACATTGCTTATACTTTGAACGAAGTGTTGCCACGGCATCGTTGCTAAAAACGACAGAGAGGCATAATGAGCGTTGAAATTGAAAAATCTTAGGACCATTCCACTTGGGAATTATCTTTTTCAAATGGGATGTTTAAAAACTGAAAGGTCTTTTTAATCCGTAGGGACGTGAAATGTCTAAATATTGTGTTGTAATTGGCACAAAAAACGGCAACAAGGCGTCTTCCACTATCATCGTTTCCATTATCGTACATCCAGTGGATAAATTCTTGTAAATTCTTTCGCAAAGCTTGAGGAAGCTTTTCAATTGATCTTATTACATTAGTCTTTTCAAGCGGGACGTCCCACTTCAGTTCGGGTTCCCTAAACCTTTCGGGGCATAGGGCTGGGGATACAAAACGATAGCTTTTAATAAAAAGATTTTTGACTGTTAGAAAAAAGTCGTGCATTTTGTAAATTTTATACTTATAAAGAATAGGTTGAGGACCTACAAGGTGCGGAACAAAGTTTTGGAAAACAGTACACAAGTGATCGTTATTGGTATCCCAAGATATGTTCGTTGGAAACTGAGCAAAGAACTTAGCATTCGGGAGCATGCATAATAAGAGAAACAGTTCCGCCTTCCTTGCTTTCACACCCACTGGCGTCTTGTTGAATTTGTTGATATTTTTGACGATGAGATTTATGAAGTTGTTTGCCTTTTGGATTGGAAAATCGAGGTCGTACAGTTGATAGAGGTTCATTGTTAATGTTAATAAGCTACAGGAGAAATTAACGATGTTGATATATTTGACAACGTGGTAGAACAAGAGGATGTAAGACATCTGATTAAAAGTGACGTTCTCGTGAATAAGCAGGAGATACTTTATTACCGTCTCCATCACGTACACAGTCTCGTCGTCGACATTTATAGCACCTTGTTGAGTTGCCTTCACACTTAGTTGGACATCGAAGTATTTCTTCGTCTCATTGGTAATATTTTCTGAGTTTGCTTCAAAAAAGAGGTGTGTACTAGGGTCCATTAAAGATGGCATCAGGATATCGTAGCTTTTGAAATAGAGGATCCCGATGACAGTCGTGGTGACGAAGTTGAGAAAGTAGTCGATTATCTTGGGGTAGTGAACTCCGGGAACGAAAAGGTTAATCCAGTGGTCAATTATATTGTAGCATCTCCAGGGTGCGCCATAAAGAGGGTTCTCGAGAACAGGGTGGAATCTCCAGGCCGTTTTGTTCCAACTAAATGCGAGAATCCAGTTAAAGCTGAGTAAGAGTGTTATAATTGTAAAGAACGGTCTCAGGCCATAGAACAGAATGATGGAGTAAAAACACATTCGCACCGCTGAAACAGAAAGTTCTCAAATTAGCGCCTTTAAAAACTTTTGATTTTATTAAAAGCAACAAGGGTTAGTGGGTTTGGTTAAAGGTAAAAATTCACCAATTGTTCCAATTTGTGCAGCAATAGAACAGACAAAACAAAAATATCCTGGGATTTTTAAATTCATCTCGTCCTCAAATTCCTCCCGGAAACAGTCTTGGAAATGCAGCACTTTCTTGTACTCCATGTAACTAAACTGATAATTTACAACTGCGACGGATGCTGTGATTATTGTAACGAAAAGAGTTGCGAATCTGTATTCTGTGAGTCATTAAAAAGAGCTTTACGGTCAAATAGACAAAGTCCACAAAAAATGAATTTGATCATTTAAATTTTATTTAGTTATTTAGATATTACGGTCGATTGTGGAAATGAGTCGCATCCTTGCGTCTGGATTGGTTTTAAACATCAAGTATACTTGTAAAAGCGCCGCTGGAATGGTTTTAAAAAATGACTCCACAAGATCATAATGGCTTTCTACTAGGTTGTTGGTTTTTTGATCAACGGTCAATTGTATTTCTTCGCTAAAAATACAAGGAATCAATTTTTTTTTCAAACTTTCTATTAATGTTTATGTATTAATGTAATTTAATCAAAAATCGTGTTTGAAAGTGTTTTTACTCTGAGATATCCTTTCTCTGCATGCGTAGCTTGTGGAGCTTCTTGTTAATTTTTGAATTTTTAATGTATCCTGTTCTGTATCTAAAGCATTTTTAAATTAGTAAACCACTGGAATTGCCAATACATCATTTGTTTGAGTAAAAGCAATATCAACCTGTGAAACTTCATCGTTAAAGTTACATGAGCCAATATACGACCATAATTCAATCGTTTACGTTTCATTCCAACTTTCGATGCCGCATTGCTGTTAAAATTGTAATTATACACTTTTAATTATTTACTCAATACTTGCATACATTTTTCACGAAAATAAAAAAGGAAACAAGCTTACCCAAATGAATCAATTACGGAGATCAGCACTGAAGATACAATATGAAATGCAATCGTACCTACAACCACCCCGAATTTTCTGTAAATTAAATAAAAAATCATTTTGACTTTAGCTTTTTAAAACATGTTTCGGTTAAAGCCAATCAGAGGTACTTACAAACTATAAAATCTGTCAGCTCTATCAATCTCGCCAATAGAATTTGTAATATTTTTAAAGAAGAAGCAAAGATCGGTGATGTACAAGAGGCCATTCGCTAAATATCGGATTTGAGGTATCGCCACGGGTGTGCCCAACTCATAACAGGCTTTGTAATGTGAAGGAATGATAATCGGCATAATAATATGTGATTGATTTACCGGTCTGAAATATAATAAAACAGCGAAAGTTATGGAATTTAACCGAAATTTAATATTACCATTTATAACCAAGCAATTTAATAGGCGTGATATATTCTAAAAATATTAATCAACATTTTATAATTAGTATACCCCTAATAAAATCGTATGTATTATGGTCCACTTTTTGAATCGAAATATATCATATACCATTTTGTTGCAAATTCGACGTAGATTCTGAATCTAAAAAATACACTGTATTAGTGTATACATATGTGTATACATTAGTGTATAATACAGTGTACAAATACAGAAATATACATTTACTAGAAATGAAGAACACCACAATATAAATGTATCTCATGATAATCCCAATCCCAGCATGGTCAAATTAGTCTAAATGTAATATTACTGGTCTTCACTCGTTTTTAAAATAATATCCATTGTTAAGTGGTTGTGAGATAAATCGCAAAAACCGGGGAAAATGGGTTTTTTGTTTTTTCGACAATTTCAGGCATGTTAACTAATTTCAGTCGTGTACACATTTATACATTTGTTGTTAACATTTTCAATTCAAAACAGTGACCATAGGATAGGGTAGAGCGCTAACCGAGGGTTGTAGGGGTAGAGAATACCGAGCTAGGTGAGATATGTTTGGATAGAGTACCGAACCGAATACCGAGCTATGCGAGGTAAGTAGGGGTGGGATACCTAACTAGACGAGGTAGGTATGTATGGGTAAGATATAAAGCTTTGTAGCGATTGCAGCGTATTATTTCAGCTCAGACGCAGTATATAGCACGTAGGACTTCAACTTTTGCGGTCTCCGATCTCCCCACCAAGTTTTTTATAATAAACTTGAGACTAAAGTCTTCAATTTAGATAGTTGTATTAATTTTAACTGATCTTCAAGTTAGAGATTAATTTTATATTGAGTCACATCTGTTAAACGTTTACTATAAGGCTTGTCAATACTATTTTTTAAATTATGTCTTGAAGTGTTTAATGTAGGTGGTAATAATATATTGAGTGCACCAAATTAATGTTCAACTTACTTGATTTCACTTGTTTTATAAACGCAGTTACTTTAAAGCTATAAGAATTCAAATGACGGTGGACAGGTCATTTATATGTTAATTCGTTTTATTATCTCCGAATTTATCATCTAAATAAACAAATGCTTATCTCCTGTAACGGCATTTATTTGGAAATTCATTTCCTCTATTTCTTGAAAACAATAATAACCGGAACAAATCTCCCATTCATAACAGCGCCGCAAATCCTCACCTACAGGATATAAATGAAGTAAACAAATTTCAAATGTACTTATGTGGAGGTGTAATCGTCATCGCTATATTACGTTATTATTCCCCAGATACAAAAGCTAAGTAATCCAATCAGTCTTATTTTTACTCGGTACAAACAATAATCCTGCAATTATTGCGGTTGTAGCAAAGATACAATTCTGTCAATTCGTCATATTGACACATATTTGACCAGTCTGTAATGTCAACCTATAATACATCGTAGTTGCACAAATCGAAAGTAGCCTCAAATGCACTTGTTTTCTATGTGCATTTTCTAATATACGCAGCTACGTTAAAAGTATTTTCGAATATTAGTAATAGTCAAAAAAACCGGTGTCATATACTAAGATACACTCGTACAATATACATTTCCTTACTGGTATTGTTATCACAGAATTCATTCATATCAATCATATCTCAAATACAAACGAAGTTTATCTGTTGTAAGGGTAAATTTTGTGGATTTTCTCCATTCTAACAAAACAATAAACCGATGTAACGGGTGTAACCAAGTGTTGAAAATATCACGATAAACAAACTAAATCTCAATTTCCCCAAAAAGCCCCGGTTTCGGACCCTGGTGTCAGTGGGAGTGGTTCCGTATACGTCAAAGATGTTCTATTACTCATGGGAATCGTTTAAACCCCATATCTCAATTTCCCCAAAAAGCCCGGGTTTCGGACCCTGGCGTCAGTGGGAGTGGTCCTGCATGTGTCAAAGATGTTCTATTACTCATGGGAATCGTTTCAACCCCATATCTCCATTTCCCCAAAAAACCCCGAGTTTCGCACTCTGAAATGTAGCTTCATGGTATTATCATGATAGACATAGACATAGAGTATAATGTAAACTACCTAAGGGGCAGTTTTAAAATGAGTAAGAGGTTTGAACCGATTTAATGGTTTTTTGGGGGGGTTTGATTTATGGGGGACAGGGGGTGTGACCGATTTGACCCAAGTTCGAACTTAGCCTCACTCTCGACCCAAGGAACAAGTGTACAAAATTTGGTGACCGTATGTCACGCCGTTCGTCAGTTATCGACACGACAGACGGACGGACGGACGGACAGACGGACTGGTCATTCGCATAAAGTGTTTTCAACACTTAATAACAACCAGAATAAATCCCTCATGTCCGGACACCGTAAAACATCAAACAAACGGAGTTGCAATCAATATCACGTTTTTGTTATTAAAGTCTAGATATAAAAGTTCTAGTTAATATCACCGCCTTTATACTTGCTCAGTACAGTAAATAATCAATAAATCAAGTAGAAAAGGAATCGGTCACATTTAAATAAATAACATGATTATTCTAGTTAGCCGTTACTGTTGAGAGTTCTGAACTCTGTGAAAGGAATTCCTCCACTTTGTTTCAACTCTCTGATTCTCATTCATTTTCGCCGGATTGATGTTTTAATTGCAGTTTTTTGGAATTTGCTCACAACCACAGAAACATAAACTGGTTCCAAGCACAAACAACGTTAAATTCAATAAAACAACCGGCTTAAAAAATCGGTTGTTCTTGATGACTTTTCGATTTTACGGAGGCACGATCAAATTGTTTGGATTACACGGACATGTAAGCGGTTCCGCTACACGGCAGAGTTTTATATAAATATAAATACTATTTTGTGTCCAGCTCCATTGTTTTGATGAGATGTATGATTACTGCTTTTACAACATACAGATAGGTGTGTTGCAGAATGTACATGACCAATGAAATTCACCAATTTTATGTCATCATGTAAGCAGTTTTTATTTACCATGTATTTAACATGGTATTTTTTGGATTGTTTATTCCCGTATTGCGAAATCGTTTTACAAACTGCTGAAAATTGGCACTTGAAAGCTAGTATGGCACCTGATACTTAGGGACTACAATCAATCAACGTCATGTTCGAGATTGACAGACATCGATACGGGCAATTCTAATTCACAATGACTTTAAGGGCGTTCAATGTACGCTTTTACAGGTTCAACCATAATCAATAATCCTGTGAAACGATGATCGAGCGATATGATACTTTATATAAATAGAGAAACGGTCCCTGACTGTTGTTCCATCAATAAATTGTCAAAAATCGTCAGAACAACACACGTTTAGTTTTGACTAACTATCTTAAAGTTCAATAACTGGAGTTAAGGCTGCAAAGTCCATCTCAAAATGTTTTCAATCAAACGCTCAGCGATTTTGGTCTTAATGGGGTTTGCCCTTGTCATAGTTCAATCAGCGTCATTAAGTAAGTTTTTTTGAACTTTGTAATTTCAAATTTATATTCCCATTCAGATAATTAATTTTTTGAACAGAATCGACAAAGTCTCTCACATACGTTGGAAGGTTCAACGACAAAAACTATTTTGTCAATAAGGTAGAAAGATATATATGCGATTGCTGATCTTGAGTTTTTTAAGAAAAATCATATCAGATAATTTGAAACAGACGGAGACTAGCTGGAAAAACGCAAAATTATTGTGCGAGACAGATACTCCGGGCCAACCGATGGAGCTTGTCCATTTTGAAACACAAGAAGAGGTTGCTTATGTCGGCGCACTTCTCGATTCGTATTATTGTAAGTTCAATTAATCCTGTGTATTTATTATGACGGAAATATTTTATTAGAATTAGAAAAAAGGTCCCGCTACGTTGATATCTATTTAAAAAAAACTCTTATTGATTTATTTAATTATAATGTCGTTTTGTCGCAATCATTGACTTGATTTTTTCCATTATAACTATTTAAAGTTTACTGGACATCAGGAATTCAAAGCGAAGTATACAATTGGAGCATCGATTCCGGAAATAATCCAACTATTCCATTTCCAATTAGAACGTATGAACAAAATCGGGAATGCGTTACTTTCGCCCCAGACAGGGGGTTTACGGCCTATCTATGTGATGATATTGTCAAGACACACACCCTCTGTCAGCTAAGAAATTAAAGCCCTGGCTATAACTTCCAGTTGTGAAATAGTTTAATTATAATGTAATATTCATTAAACAGTGATTGAGCAATTAAAAAGAATAAAAAGATTCATCATACTTTCGTTGCAAATGTTTAAAGCGCAATAAATCATATATACATATAGTAACATATTAATATATGAAGTAAGAAAATCGACATAAAAAAGAAAGACGCATATATATATATGTAAGTAATCGCTCAAACGCTACTCAAGTACATTTCGATAGTAAGTGAGTATTGGAAATTACATCAATTAATAAACCGCTGCAAACTCAGATTTAACTTTAACATGGGAGTCATTTTATAAGAATCTCGCATCTCTCCAACCATAGAGCAAAACTTATTGATTCGCATTGTCAATGGAAAAACTTGTCACTCGAGATGTCGCCTTAGTCCTATATGTCCTTACACTGTCGTCGTTACATACGTGTAATTCCTAGCATTCTTCTTCTTCTTGATTTTTTCCTTTTCAAAAGGAATGTTTAAAAACTGAAACGTCTTTTCAATCCGGAGAGACGTAAAATGCTTCACAATTGTATTGTAGTTGGCGCAGAAAACGGAAACAAACCGTATCCCATCACAATCGTGGCCATTTTCGTAAATCCAGTCGATAAATGTGTGCAAATTAGTTTGTACAGTTTGAGGTAGCTTTCCGATTGATTCCTTCACATCTGACTTTACAAATGAGACATCCCAATTTATTTCCGGTTCTCTGAACCTATCAGGGCACAAGGCTGGGGATACTAAACGGTAGATTTTTGTGAATAGGTTTTCAAATATTCGGCAGCAGGCTAATTTGTTCATGATGTTATACTTGTAACTAATAAGATGAGGACCTCCAAGTTCTGGAACATACCTCTTAATGGCACTTAAGAAGTGATCGTTATCGGTATCCCAAGATATGTTCGTTGGAAAGGTATTGAAGAACTTGTCATTTGGGATCATGCAGCATAAGAGAAACAGCTCTGGTTTTCTTGCTTTCACTTCCAATTGTCTCGTCTTGTTGGATTCGTTGATATTTTTAACGATGAGACTGATGAAATTGTTTGCTTTTTGAATAGGGAAATCGAGGTCGTAGAGTTTAAGAAGGTTCATCACTAAAGTATTTAAGATACAGAACATATTAACGATGTTCATATATTTAACAACGTTGTAGAACAAGAGGATGTAGGATATCTGATTAAGGGTGACGTTGTCGTGAATAAATAGCAAAAATTTGATTATACTCCCCATGATGTCGATAGTCTCGGCGTCAACATCTTTAGCACCTCTGTAAGTTGCGTTCACACTGAGTCGGACATCGTAGTGTTTCTTTGTTTCATTTGCAATACTTTCAGCGTTTGCTTCGGATAAAAGTTGTCTTGTAATAGGGTCCATTAACGATGGTAACAGGATATCGTAGCTTTGGAAAAATAGGATCCCGATGACAGTCGTGGTGACGAAGTTGAGAAAGTAGTCGATTATCTTGGGGTAGTGAACTCCGGGAACGAAGAGGTTAATCCAGTGGTCAATTATATTGTAGCATCTCCAGGGTGCGCCATAAAGAGGGTTTTCGAGAACTGGGTGAAATCTCCAGGCCGTTTTGTTCCAACTAAATACGAGTATCCAGTTGAATGCTAGTAACATTGTAATAATAGTAAGGAACTGAATCCGGCCCCAGAACAGGATGATTGAGTAGAAACACATTCGCATCTCTGAAAATGCGCAAAGAAATCAGCGGGATGTTTTAAAATGTCTGATTCTATACAAAGCAACAAAGGTTTTGGTTCGTTTAGGTAACAATTTACCAATGGTTGCAATTTGTGTAACAAGAGAACAGGCAAAGCAAAAATATCCTGGAATTTTTAAATGCATTTCGTCCTTAAATTCCTCCCGGAAACAGTCTTGGAAATGTAGAACTTTCTTGTACTCCATGTAACTAAACTGATAATTTACAACTGCGACGGATGCTGTGATTATTGTAACAAAAACAGTTACGAACCTGTCTTCTGCAAGTCATTAAAAAGAGCTTTTATCGGTAAAATAGACAAGTTTACATATTTATGAGAATATTACGGTCAATCGTGGAAATGAGTCGCATTCTTGCGCCGGGATTAGTCTTAAACATCAAGCATACTTGTAAAAGCGCTGCGGGAATGGTTTTGAAAAATGACTCCACAAGATCATAGTGGCTTTCTACGAGATTGTTGGTTTTTTGATCTACGGTCAATTGTATTTCTTCGCTAAGAATAAAAAAAAAATCCCTTTTATTTGTTCAAAGTTTCTATTGATATTAGAATTTAATCATAACTTGTTAAAGTGTTCTTACTCTGAAATATCTTTTCTCTGCATGCGTAGTTTGTGTAGCTTCTTGTTAATTTTTGTATTGTTGCAATAGGCTGTCGCGTATCTAAAGTATGTTTAATTTTAAAACCTAGGAATTGCGAAGATATCATTGCTGGTTCAAAGGAAATTAAAATTAACCTGTAAAGCTTCATCGTTAAAGTAACATGAGCCAATAGACGAACATAATTCAACCGTTTACGCTTTCCTCGATCTTTAGATGCTGCAGTGCTATTAAAATTGTAATAGTTATGTGATTATCAATAGTAGAATATATTTATAACAAAATTGAAATCTTAAATTGAAATCAAGCTTACTTAAATGAATCAATTACGGAGATCAGGACAGAAGATAATACATGGACTGCAATCGTACTCGCAACGACCACAATTTTTCTGTAATTTGAGTAAAAACAATTATTTTGAGTTTAGAGCATTTTGGAAATTATACAAGTAAAGACAAAGAGGTAATTACAAACTATAAAATCGGTCGGAACTTTCAATCTCGCCAATAGCGTTTACAACATTTCTAACGAGAAAATAGCTGTCTAGGCCGTACAAAACGACGGATACTAGCGATTTGATGTGAGGTATCGCCAGGGGAGCTCCAAGCTCATACCAGGCTTTGTAATGAGAGGGTTTCATAATTGACATCGTAAGTTGTTAATCCATTTACCTGTGAAATTGAAAGTCAACGAACACTTAAATTTCATAAATTTTTAAAGTACAATATAGGTGTTTAATTTAATTTTTAAAAACGTTTCCAGTCGACATAGAATTTCATGAATGATATTTTTAAAGTTTTCAAACTAAAATCTAAATGTTATTATATAGTTGATTTAATATTGTATTAGCGAAGAAAAAAATTGTTGAATGGTTTTATTAATAAATTGGTAACAAAAAAGCGTTCCGACAAGGATAATGAATTTGATTTATCTGGAGTTCGAACGATAAAACAATTACACATTGAGTAAAACGATTTGAATCTACTTCAAGTACAACGACAACTAATTTCCGTATCAAAATTCCACGGTAATAAGTGGCTAAGTTTCTATTATTACTGGTTTATCGTAATTTGTGCCTACTTTATAGTATGATTTGTCCATACTGATTTTGAGCACAGTAATAAAAACGCTCTTCAAACAATTTCGTTTCGAAGTAAAGTACACTTTAAAATAAGCCAATTATAAATTAAAATCGTTACCACAATTGATAAGAAATGTTAATTGCAGAAAATGAAGGTAACTTCAATTGCTTTTACAAAGTACCTTGTCTCATAAACGTCTAGTTACTTTAGAATTCTAGTCAAAATTGAAATCGGTGTGAAATTTAAATATTCTAAAGAACGTGTAAACACTGACAAAGGGCTGATGACAATAAATATAACTCCAAACCAGCATCATTATCTCAGAATTCATTATCTCAAATTAAACAAAGTTTATCTCTATAAACTAACTCATTTAGCAGATACTGATGATACTGACTCCCTTTAATCCATCAGTTCATCACCTTTGATTCATGTTCTTTCCTTATCATATATAAAAAAAGCATCCAGTGTTAACAAGATTCATTCTCATTCTATCGAAAGTACGGTCAATCTTCAAACAATTAATGAATTCCGTCATTTAAAGACAAATCTTCAGTAACTATTTGGTATCCCGACAAATTGTCATGCAATCATGTTTGTCACTAGCGTGACTGTCAAAATTGCCATATTAAGCACTGGACTCTAAAACGGTTTTAGATATTTAGTTGATGGAGCTAGATGGCGCAGCCCAACTCAAATAATGGGCTTAATAAACCGATGTAACGGGTGTAACCAAGTGTTGCAAACATCACCAAAAACAAACTAAATCTCAATTTCCCCAAAAAGCCAGGGTTTCACGCCCTGGTGTGAGTGAGAGTTGGTCCCGTATACGTCAATGATGTTCTATTGCACATGAGAATCGTTTAAACCCCATATCTCAATTATCTCCAAAAGCCCGATTTTCGCACCCTGGTGTCGGTGGGAGTGGTCCTGTACACGTTAAGGTTCTTCTGTTACACATGAGAGTAATTTAAATTTAAAACTGATATCTCAATTTCCTCAAAAAGCCCGGGTTTCGTACTCTGGTGTTTGTCTGAGTGCGAGTAGTCCCGTACCCGTCAATGTTGTTCTAAGGCACGGAGGAATCATTACAACTCATATCTCAATTTCCCCCACAAAACCTCGATTTTCACACCTGAAATGTAGTTTTAGTATGTGTACATGATAGACATAGCCGTTCTCCAGTTATCGCACCGACAGACGGACAGACGGACTGGTCATTCGCATAAAGTGCTTTCAACACTTAATAAAGCTATACAACAGGGCAGAATTTTATCGTGAGTATTTAAATAGGTCTAGATCACTACTTAATATTGTTTCTCGAATTATTATTATCATAAGCATCAAAGAACATTGGTGTAAAAATTATAGCATGTGCTAACGTTCGTTTAAGAGTATGGTGTGTATTTAATAGCCTTATTGTGTTCCACGGCTCCTCTAGACAGGGCCTAATTTTTCTTCTGCTTAAAAGTGGTGAAAAATAGTTGGCTTTCCAACCGGAGATTCATCAAAGTCAATGGGACCATTTGCCCCTCTCAAATGACAGAGTTGAACAGTTCCCAGCCCACAAACCCATTAAACTCAGAACGAATCTCCCATAACCGAATCCCGCAAATCATCCGAGGAAATAAATGCAGCCGACAAATTCAAAATTTATGTATCATTGGATGATGTTACTTACTATTTGTATATACAGCATAAACTGAAGTATAGACAAAATTAAATCTTAATGAGACATTGAAAAATTCAAGAGCACTTTTTTAGTGCTTGAATTATGATCCTTGGCTAAGAAATGGAATGCCATCATCACTTCTTTAATATTTTTTGCTAAGACAGTAAGTGCATATTTGCGAGAGAAATTGATTACGGGTTTTTAAATTTCGGATGAGAGCAATAACAATGTCTCACATTTCGGTTCACACCGATTCGGTAACGATTTTCTATCTAC
Source organism: Desoria tigrina (assembly GCA_906901685.1). Lineage (NCBI taxonomy): Eukaryota > Metazoa > Arthropoda > Collembola > Entomobryomorpha > Isotomidae > Desoria > Desoria tigrina. Next base: position 27,115 of record CAJQTU010000067.1, read on the forward strand.
AACAGCTTCACGATGCTTTTTACTGATTTTTTATAAAAAAATGCTTAATTTTAATCTTAATCACAAAACGGAAAAATGTATCTTTCAAACATTGCCGACGACGAAGGCTAGGATGGTTAAGTAATTATTATTATTGGGACATTTTAGTATGTAAATCAATAAATACATTTCATAAAAACCTGTTCTAAAATTTTCAAATATTCAAATAAATGCAATACAGTTGGGATTTGTTTTATTTGGGTTTTAAGCATGTTTTAAGGAACTTTTGCCACGTCGTTATTGCATGCGATTAGACGGAATGGGATGAATTATAATTAATGTATTTGCTCTTGTCATTATTATTTTTATTTACGGAACCTTTTAACTTCCCGATCCCGATCCTCCAGAAAAGAGGAACAAAAAAATCTCGGTTGAGATTGGAAGATAGAAAGTTTAGTTGGGCTTTTAACAACTCTGTCTCTTTTTTACAGCAAAAAACAAACTGACTTATCGGTTTTCGGTACCTATTTTTACGACGAATGAACATAGACAAGGCAAGGGCCGTTCATTAATTTTTATTAACATTAGCATGATCCACTCGATTATTATCCGAATAGGAATCGTTTATATTTTAGTTCAGAAATTTTTAATTAAAAAAACGCAATTAATTCAGCTGAACAATAAAGTCGGATTCGGTAATTCGGCTTATGAAGGTTATCTAAACGGAGATAAAGCTGGAAATGTTTTTAAGGGTGAAATAGAAACCAGAACAACCCCTATTTGTAGGTGCAATTGGTATGTTGAGATTTCAATCAAAATCAATTTCATATCAGGTTTATCGACTTATTTCAGTAAACCAAACCATTAATTCATCCTCTATTACATTTACTAATAGTTTGAGGTATGGGGAATCATTTCGGGTATTTATTAATGTCCGAAACTCTACAAAAACACTAACTTGTCCAGCTATCAAACAAATAATACATTAACTTAATGCGCGGTTTGGACACCCAAGAAAAGTTTGCATTTTTGTTCATGGGGACTTATTTCGGGGTCTATTTCAATAACACAGTATTAGCTCATCTCTCAAGTTCCAAATCATCCCTTGTAAACGGTCCCCAACCCAACATTCTTTATCTCTTTCTATACATTACACCATACATAATATTTCATATAATATTTGTTCTACTATTTGGCGAGGTAAAAAAATCAGGGCACGGAAGAGTGGTTCTTATATTAAATATGCCTTTGGACCACACCCCATTAACTCCGGTTTCGTGTCCCGGGTTTTTTCCCGTGTTCCTCGCCTAAAAAGCGGGTTCTTAATCAAGGGCTTAAAATAAATGACTCCCCTTTTGCCAGCCCATTAATATTCCCCGGAATGGAAAAGTCAAGGCTCCGAAAAACACTCAACTCCCGAGTAAGCAAATGAAACCACACCGGCATAATTTACGGAAATAAGGACGAGGGAAAGGGTTCTTTTCACGTCTATTATTACACCCTAATCTCTTACAAACTACAACCGTATAATAACATGAACAGGGACAAAAGGTAAACTGAAAAGTAGGTGTTAACCGAACCTATATAATATAGGTGCAATAACTAGGTATTTAATCCCGAAAAGTTTTTATTTACAGCTCCTTCTCCTATTCTTTATTGTATAATATGTAATAATATGACCATATCATCTGAGGGCATGAATTCTTAAGAATGAAACATGATATTTGTCAAATAGTTTTACTATTACGGGTCATTCGTATCCGATGCAAAATGTGCTTGTATTAAACTGACTGTCTTAAAAAATGATAAAAAATCGAAAAAAATATTGAAACAGATACTGACTGAGCTTTAAGATGATTAATTTAGTTGTACTGATTAAAGCGGTTTAATATTTTTAACTAGTCGGGATAACTACCGTTTGGATGTGTTTAAAACGCTTAGAATTGTTTGAATTTGTCTTATTTAATTGTGCTTAATTTCTGAATGGCCCTCTGTCAGGAATAAACGGACGAATGAGAAATCTAAAAGGGTTAAGCAGTTGTAAAACACCTGGATTTTTTTAATATCATTTTCTCGTATAGTTATGATATTGCATAGCATAAAAAACGATAGGATAAAAGCTGAATAGGTAACTAAAGGTGCTTTTATGCAGTTCTATTTGAATTAGAAGTTAGAGTGGAGGGAGATCTTTCTCACGATTCTTAAATGGAAATCAATAATGAGGTGAGGTCGATATTCCGTTGATTAAGAATCTAGCCACAGAAAAGGGGTTCGTTACTGCTTTCCAGCAGATGCGATTTCATCTGATGGTTTTTACTTCATATTTTTCACGATATTATTTCAACTGTTTATTGACCAATATTGTGTGGTCCTGATTCGTCCTTACAATTAAGGGTATGACCTATGACCTTAGGTAAAATGCTCTACATTCGTATGCAAAGGGTTAAATAAAAATAATCGACCATTAATGAAAATCAATAACAAATTATCTGCATGGTCGCATTGTCGTCAGAAATGGGCAAATTTATTCATAATTAAATGATTGCCGAGATAGATATTCGTCCCGCTTGTCTTTTTAATTGATATGAAATCAAGTAAGGTTTGAGCAACAAAATACGAACACTGTTTTCGAAATCAGAATTCAGCTGGAGCATTGAAAGGTAATTACAAGATTGGTTAAATTAGGTGCTTTAAATATTAAAGTGTCATTAAGTTCCAGTCACACGTGTCCCGTCATAAGGCTGGGTATAATTGTAAATGAATGCAAATGCGACTAAGTAACTATAGAAGAGGGCTTTGAATTGACTGTTTGATATTGACACTCTTTGCCTTTCGGATATAAGGCCATTTAAACCCTTTCAATGAAAAGCAGATGGGATTCTAAAAAAAAGTCAATAAATGTCAAAGTCAAACCAACGGAGGTTTTTCTGAGCGATATCCAGCCGTATTTGAAAAGCACATCAAGGGCTATTCATAACTGTTTCTAGATGATTTTTATAGTGATTTCTCATGGTTTTTCTTAAAAAACGATACTAAGTAAAATAAACAAATAAAAAATCAACTTAAAATATTTGTGTTTCTTGCTTACAGATTTCTTTCAACCTTGAACCCGACTTTTAAACCTTGACAAGTCAAAGTCTGCATTTTCACCTTCAACCGTAAGTTTCTTCATTATAGAATTATTTTAATTACTATTATTGGCAGTCGTGAGTGACACTATCTTTCATAGGGGTTCAATTTGAGTGCAAATTATTGACATTCCAAGGCAATTATTAAACTAGACAGGAAATTGTAATACCCAAAATTAATATATACACTTCTCTACTTCAAAATCGTAGAAAAATGAAGACAAGGCTCGTATTTATTCAAAACTTGGATTTTCTATAAAAAAAATTGCGAAATAAAAACGCAAAATATTCACGGAAAAAATTATAAAAACTCAAATATGAAGTCAACGATTTGAAGTTATTCGTGTACAACCCTTTGTTTAAGGACTTGTCCAGGTGCTCATTAGCTTTTAAATAAGATTTAAGGTGTCATTATTAGCGGAAGGGAAAGGGTGGTGGTGGACAAGTCAAATGGAAAAAATAGGGTTGAACTGTTGAACAAGAGGATTTAAATGGATAATAAATGCTCCAATAAAATATCATTGTTATTATCACATTCACTTTCACATATCATGTCCTACCCTCATAACCCCAAAAATGAAGCCTTATTTAGAAATCCCAATCTCCATTTCGATTCCGATGAACCCAAGGATCCTTCACAATATTACAATCACAATTTTAAACTTTAAAATTACAAAAAACCACGGATCGTTACTTTTAAACTGTCAGAAAAGAGTGATTAAACTTAGGTCCAAAAATATAATACTGTTGTATTTTGTATTTTTTGTATGAACAGACCTTAATAGAGTGACAATTTATGAGTTTTTGAAATTAGTTTGTAGTCGGAGAGGGAAATGGAAAGTAAAGCGGAATATGAAAGTGATTTCGAAATTAATGTAATCTGGGCCCCAGGTTTCCCTGTCTCTCAAATTACCAATTCCATTTCGATTCATTTCCCTTTCAATGCAATGGGATTCTTTCTTTATCATCCCAGTTCATGTGAATTCATGAAATCGTTCGGTATAACCTGTCTATAATAATGCCTGTACAGTAGACCCCATATTTTCGGAAATACCCCGAAATAAAACCCCACCCACCTGGAGGGTTTAAACAAAAAAAGGTTTAGGTGACAAAAGTGTCGGCGACAAAGTTGATAGGACAAATGAGTCAAGCGGCAAGGTCGTCCGATTTCTTACGATCTATTTACCTCTTCTAATTTTAAAGACCCTCAACATTTATCTCTGGGCTTACGAGTACGAATTCGAATGTAAGCATTTACAACAGAATTTTACGAATCTTTAGATTTCAACTGCACCGCAGTGTTAGGTCGTTTGAATGCATCGCCCCAGAATAAATCCCCACCTCCAAATACATCCCCACCCTACTGACCAAAAAATGGAGAACTATACTGCAAAATTTAACTAAATTGATATCGAGTTGAAAATGTCTAAAAGCAGAGGGTTCACTGTACCATCACTTTTGTCATGTCATTATTATTATAAAGCCATCAGTCCATTAAACGGCCTTCGTACCTACAATTACGTCCGCTGCACTTTAATATGAAAATTGGTCATTTGCATGACTAATTCGTGAGCCGATTAATTCCTAAAATATCAGCTTGCGGACTAAGTTACTTCTGAAGGACGTTTATTGAACCGTCCAATCAGCTCCTGAGTAAATAAACTAGAGTTACATCAGCCATAAAGGGATTGGACAAGCAATAACTTGGAAGGCTATCGATATCGAAATGTCGAAGAGGGAAACTCGTCGAAATATTAGTAGCTCGTCGATAACCGTCGTTTATGGATGCTTTAGTTGCTCTTGTCGAAAAACGGAGATACGAGACATATTGACCTGGATTACTTGTGTGGTTTCAAATCCTGAATCCTTGAAAATCAAAAATGATTATACTTATAATTTTTCGTAAAAAATATAATTTTGCAATCTAAGCAACAATCGAAAATAAACACACGACAGTAGTTTATAAAACAAGGCTTTTTCATTCCACACATTCCAAACTTTCAATTTACTCAAACTTCCCAAAGTTCAATGTCGACATAAAAAACGGGTCGAAGAAATCCCCAACGACTCATCGACACTGAACGCTCTGAACTGCACTTCCCAAGTAATGGGAAAAGGGCATTAGATAAGTTAGAAGACTCCGAATCCGGGTATTTTTGGGGACTTTAGTCGAGATAGGTATATTATATTCCAACTCTCTTTACATTTTTGCTCTAACTTTGTGCTGTGAAGTCTTAAATATTATTGAAAAAGTCAGTAAAAGTTCTGTCCCGTCGGAACTAAAAGCGGATGATGGTCATTGAGGGTAAGTAATAGTTTTGGAGATGGACAATGACCCCACCACCACTTTAGGCCCCGGGACTTAAGACAAACGGCTGAGGACATTAAAACCTGATAAATGTTGAGTGCGGAACTTTCGGTGGAGAGAACTGGCCGGAATTTCCAGGACATTTTCTCCGAAAAAACGGAGCGGTGAAAAGGCCGGGCGGTACTTGTATTTAACAAGGTCTCGTAATTCTAATCCCAATTATTGTCACAATTTACTTAACCCGTTGTCGGAAACGATTTTTAGATTTTCGTGAATGTTTCTATTTTGCTAAAAGGCCCGTTTCGTTTACCCGTCGAAGGAAAGGTTATCGAAATGGCGAAAGTGAAAGTTGAGAAAGAGAAAGTAGAGCTTGAGGGATGGATTGGTATTCTGTGGCAGGGTTTAGAGGCTCTTCTTGAAATCTAATGAAATGAAGATGTTTGGCAAGAGAGCCGGGTAGTCTCCTTAGTTAGGCGGGTATTATTCAGGACGTAATTCCTGTCCAGGACTTGGGACATGTCCCCCGAGTGCCACATAAGATCATCAACATACGTTCCATTCTCAGATCTCTTAAGTGTTTTACAACTGCTATTACACCCGTCCCTTCATTCTTACAATTCTGGGGGCCGTTCATAAACGAGGGATTTTGTAATAGAGAAATCAAATGCTTTTACGTCCGTCCTCGATATGCTTACGCGCTCTTATATATTGGATTAGTTCGTTTAACAGTGTAAAGTTGTCGCTTAACTCCATAGGCTATTTTAACACGCCATCTACCGTGTTTCATCGCTAATCGCGCATACAGTTCGAAGGGTGAAACGGTCAAAAATCTGCCCGATATCGAACCAGACCCCGGACCTTTGTTAGGTCAAATTTCTCAAAAATAACGATTTTAACATCCCATCCCAGGACAGTGATGCGCGCGCCTTCTAAAGATTTTTCTCCCAAATTGGTCATTTCCTTCAGAATATGCTCTTAAGGTCAAAATTTTCTAAGTCAGTTAAAAAACGGAGCGCCATAGAGGTCAATTTTAACTCCACGTGACCATTTTCAGCGCGCCATCTACTGGGACCACTATCCGTTGTAAGAGACATTTACGTATTATATCCTCCAGAAAACATCAGAATGCTGTTTCAATTTATGAGCCCTTGTAGTCGTAGTTTATGGACAGCCCTTCCCTTGCAATAAATTCTTGCAGAATAATGGATTTTGTAGAATTGGATCGGAAGGCGGATGAGATTATTATTAGACTTATCTCTCCTAACTTCCCTTTGATATCGTTAAAGGCGAGTGAGTGACTGGACAGTAATTGTAATTGCCATCATGTTCCAATAAATATAATAATAAGTATGGCTCAGGGACAATTAATCCCGTGATGTAAGTGGGCTCGTAAAACCAATAGATCAGATCATAAAGAGATGAAGACGACGGCCCTTAAATTAAGTAATAGCGGGATTTAGCCATATGCTCCATTACTTTATTCCTATTATTCCCGTGTATTTTACCTACAGGACCGACTCTAGAAATGTTCAAATGTTTCGAATGTTTCGAATGTTGAAGGGGAAATGTCTACCTGATAAAATGGGCAGATGGACACTTAAGCCTCCGTATAAATCTCCTATATCTTTATTATTCCTATAGCTGGACCCATATTCAGAGTCATTATGAATTCGGCCTAAGAAGAGAGGCGGTACGGAATTACATTTAATTCTAATGTCAAGATGAGATGGAAAGTGCAGATGGTTCCGATCTATTCTGTTCCGATCTCAAATGTTAAATACTGAGCTGTTTTTCAAGGACCGTTCAAAAATACAGAATTTTGGAGTCTTAAATTAAGGCAAATTGGGTTTAATTTCATAATACAACCGCCAGGTTCTAGTTTTAGCGTTTATAACCACTAAAATCAGCTAGTTTAATGCTCAAATTTGTTGAACAGGATATATTGTCCCAGAATTAATTGGTGGCCCAATACATGTTTTATGAACAACCCGACTATGCGTTCTAAATCCTTAGTTTCTTGAGGGTATGAATTAAAAGTTTTATGTCTTGATTGTCCTAGAGGCATTTAGGAAATATTGGGACATTCCCCACCGAATTCGGTGATGAGAGACTTCATTAGAGAGCAAGTATAGAAGAATACAAGTCAGAGGAGATGATATAATAAATTCCTCAGAATAAGTCTAGAGATAAGGGAATCTTTTATGGAAATAGATTAAGTTTCCGAGAGCAGATAAAGTTCCCGAGCAAAGTTTGTCTCTAGGATGATGGCTAAAAGTATAAGGGGAAGTTGTCCACAAATCAACTCTTTTACAAAACTAATTAAGATCCGAATTCATTAATCAAGAGGAATTACATCACTTTCTCCTATTAACTCAACCATGTGTTCCTCTAATTCCGACACTGATTTTGGCTTGACAAAAATTATTACAAAAACTACAAAGATTTGATAATTTCTTCTAGGAAAATGGATTTAAGAGACTTTGCTTGTTACAAGTACGAATGCAAAATTATCCTGTGGTTTTTAAGCAGTTTTATTATAGTTCTAATGTCAGCAGTTATCCTGTGGCCACTAGCTCATGTTTTTTTAATTGAAGTTGCTGGTAGAATTTCAAAATTTAATTAGCCTCCTATCGGTGGTTTAAAAACCTATTAGTCCCCGTAGCATGATAAAATTTCCCGGTTTTGAAACCCCTGATTTTACCTTATTTAAGCACAAAGTATCGGGGAATTAACAATTTCGTGGCAAAAAAGAGAAATTGGATAGAAATTGCCTACATTATTCTCTGATTTCCAGAGCAATCGAAAAATTGTACTTGTTAATCTTAACTTTGAAATTATTCAGACTTTAAAAATAGTATTAATGCAATACCCCTTAAAATACAGAGATTTAAAACATACCCAAAAGCTGGACATCAAGGCGGATAAATTTAATGTCGGATTTTTCGCCCATTCCGTCAAATCAAAAACATCAAAATCAAACGATCAAAAACATCGAATTAAAATAAAATTAAAATAAATAAATAATATTTTATACAAGAATGCATAAGAATAATATATAGGATTTAGCTTATGGTGTTTTTCATTTTTCTTGTAAAGTTAAGGTTGTGGAGTGGTTTTAAAAGAATTAAACGGAATCCCTTAAAAAGCTCGTTGGTAAGTAAGTCATCCGTGTCCCTTTCCTCCTCTTCTATTTATTTATGACTCAAATTTATGTAAAATAGGGAGAGGGTGACTTTCTCCGCTTCTGCAAAGAAAATATGACGAAGGACTGCATAAATGACAATCTACGGGATGCAAAGTTTTTAAATTTTAGGGTTTTTTATGTGCGGTAAAGAAAAGCTAGGAAAACAGGATATTTTATGGAGCTTTGATAGAAAGAAGAGACACGGGATTTTTTAAAAGTTCTTTCATTTCATCTTCATTTTGATGTTTTTGGGTACAGTTGGGTCTAGATTTTAAGAATTTTTAATATTTCTTAGCAATTTTTTAAGAGTTCCTCAAATCAATCCATTGAAGCATAACCAGTTAAGCTGGTATGCGAACAAGATGTACTTATGTATTTTAGGGCCATAAGGAGCCCGTGATGACGTCTACATGGTAAATACAGTAGACGGAGTGTAGTTTAAGAAAGAGTATTTATTGAGGGCCGAATTATACTAACACTAACACTGAAGATACACTGAAGAATACATAGAATTGGTAGGGTTTATATACCCGTACAATGTAGGTCAAATGTACCTAACACAAGGTACATTTGATGTAATCAGAAAGGGTAGGTAATAAGGTACAATTGGTAACCTCGTAAGGTACCTGAAGTAAAGAGAGAGTTGATGATTACAAATCATAAAGGTAATACGTGGGAATGAGGAAGTGTGTCGAAAGGGAAAGGGAGAGTTGAAGGGAGTAACTCTCACGATTATAGTAAAGCAATAACCTATTGATAAATTATATTACAACCGGGTCTCTTTAATATTTGAGGACCCCGAAAATCAGTATTGGTATAATTAATATATAAGTTTAGTAATAGCTATAATCAATGTAATTAATGTTTAATTCGAGTATAGTGTTGGTCGGGTAGATATTTTGCCGGAACGGATATTATAAGTTGTTTTGGGGTTCGGAAGAATGACAGGGGAAGCCTTTTGTTGAGTCTTGGAACGGATTTTCTGAAGGACTGTTTTAACTGGGGAAGCGATGATTGAATCTTCCTCATCAGTGTCAATCGGACATCTTTGGTGGGATTAACTGCTCGTATACGATAGTTGAGCGGGGAAGTCTGCTTGTAAATTTTGTAAGGACCCATGAATTGAGAGAGTAATTTCTTACTTAATCCTGGTTTGGGGTCTTGATCTCGGAGCATCACTTGTTGTCCGATTTGATATGAGAAGTCACGGCGGTTAGTGTTGTCGTACTTGCCATACTTGTTCTGTGCTGCCAAGATATTCGTTTTGACTGCAGACCGAATAGTGGGATGTCTCCAACGTTGGGAGTTGTGGGTAGATCAAACATCACATCTAAGGGTAGTGATGGGGAGCGTCCAAATACAATTTGAAATGGGCTGAACTTCGTTGATTGATGGGTATGAGTGTTGATGGCAAAGGTGGCAGTAGTTAAAAGAGTATCCCAATTGGTATGATCTGCGTTCTTCGATGACACGATTAGCACGTTCTACATTTCCAGAGCTTGAATGGGAGTAGGCTGTTTTATATATATATAGGCTTACTACCTAACTTAAGTGTTAGTTCTTTAACAATATTTGATCTATTAATCCTAGCATTATCCATTTGGATGCTTTTTGGAATTCCATGAACAAGAAAAATATCGGTTAATAAGAAGTTAGCTAAAGTGATAGCATTAGCTTCACGTATAGGTTTAGTAATAATATATTTACTAAAAGTATCAATACAAACTATAATAAAATTATTGTTATTTTTAGTGGTTTTTTAAAGGGCCAATTAAATCTACTTAAATGTTATCAAATACGTCATAAATTTGGCCTGGCATCATTCTGCCAATAGGGATAACATTAGAATGATTACGTTTCGCACACGTAATGAAATTATTGATATATTTAACAGTAATCTTAAAAAGGTTCTTAATATAAAATTTAGATTTTAATTCTATCCTATGTTTTGGATATATCTATATGTCCTTGAAAGAAATGCATAAATGCAGAAAACAAGTTTAAAGGACGTGAGACCAGGTTACATATAATATTTATATAATTTATAAAAAAATAATTGCTAAGATATATGGACATACAATGTCGATTCATTCAAGAAGGAATGAATAAGATAAGAATCATGAATGGTCTATTCATGCAACATGATAAATGTTAATGGTCAGTATAAAGTTAATGTTAGGGCTTCGAAGATTCAGACGGCTTTTAGGAGGGTAGGTTATAATCAAGTTATCTATCAATGGGTCTCAAGTAATGGCCTAAGGGGATCAGTCTATAGGATTTATATATTCTTTTAAGGAATCAATGTCCAACATGTATTTTAAAAGATCCATCAAAAACACCGTCGTGGATTTGTAACTATTATTGCAATATGCAATATACCTGTATAGTTAAGTGCAAAATCTACCTATCATGGACCTACATGGAGTCTAAGGGACTGGAGTTTTTATCGGCATAAAAGAGCTCCTTAATTTCCACCTACCGTCGTAGGGGTAAATGACCGTCGTCATTTAAGGCTAAAATTGTATCATTGATTTATTTATTTATTTAAGTCAAAGCCTATGCACAAAATATGTTTTTAATTATCACATTTATTTATGTATTTCCTATTACTGAGCTTCCTCCGTTTTTATAAAAATAGTCAAGATATTGAACTATTACCCATGATACTTGTTTCTATTTATTTATCGTAGGATGTTCTGCGAAACATCATTTATTTAATACCTTTTCTAAAATAAAAAATAATAAAATCCACTGTAAGTTTTGGCATATTAAATCGTTAGTGCCAAACTAACTAATTAATAAAATCACATAGATATAAATTATTATCGATTTTTAAGGTTATCTGTATTTTAACTGTAATATTAAATTTCATATTTATTTTCTGATTTGTATTCCTTACGATAACCATTCTAAAAGAACATGGTACGGGAAGGATTTATCAATTCCTAGAATTATTTATTAAATTCAGATTATGCCTAACTAAGGTGCATTCATTAGTCAATATTCTCTAAGAGGATTGAGATACTATCAATGAACTTATTAAACATTGACCGATGAATATTATTGCGAAAAGTATTCGATGTTATTGAATATGCAATTGTAAATGACTGAAGGTCTATATATCTATAAGAAATCTGTGATACTGAATACTGTGATATTTTGAAAATATTATAAGTTTCAATTGTAAAATTTCTATTTTATTGAATTCTCAATTTGTATTTCATTAATTTATAATTACGTCGCGAAGAGCCCTTTGTGGATTTAATCATTTCGAAAAGCCTTTGTTAAAGAGAATGATTGGATTCTCATAACCTGTCTGAATAATTGAGTTTAATATACTCATTGTATAAATACCTTTCATACGGTATAAGACACAGGAAGTCTTGATAAGAAAAATGACCTATATTTGTTGTCACTTTCTAATGTGTGATTCTATATTCTTATGTTTCCTTGTTATTATTAATATTTGTATTTTGGTTACTAATGCCTTTTCAGGATTTATGTTAATAATGCCCGATTCAGGGACTTAATTGAATGCCTTTTGTGTCAGGTCTTAATGATGCCATATAGGACTTAATAATTATAAGGAGGACTTATTTTTATGCCTTTCAATTTACTCTTAATTAGGAAAAATAGGACTTAACCAAATGCCTATATTATTTTTAATTGATGCCTTTATTTAGGACTTATAATTTTTGAGGGAATAGGACTTAACCTAATGCCTTTTATTATTATTTTTAGAATTTAAATTGTATGCCTTTAATAAGGACTTTTATTATGCCTTTAAGTAATTAAGGTCTTAAATTGCCTGTTTCCTTCAGGTCTTATGAAAAACTAATTTTGTTTGGGGCTTATGCAACTTGATTTTAACGTGTACAATTTAATTTATTTTAAAAGATTTATAATTCAATCACAATAACTATGTCAGTTCCAACAGCCTTATGTGATTATATTTTCCTCAAATGTGAGAACGCTAGCTGCCAATTGCTCACGCCTCGCAAGGGGAGATGTTGACAACGTAGAAGCGCATAGTTGATCTCAACATGAGTACTTCTAATCAGAAGGGGGGAATGATAGTTATTCGTAGTAGTGATTATCGTAGCAAATTTTTATAGAAATGCTAGCTGCCCAAAATAATAAAAAGATGATACATTACTGTGTGTTGCGATAACTCGGTCCATGTGAGGAATCGTATGATGGGGAACTCTCCAGCTGGTCACAGCTATTCTTACTTCGTCTCGGCTGTTTCTCGCTTGGAGAAGTTCGGAGGAGTAGAGGAGGGGAGGATATCCCGGTCACTCGGATGAGTGTGTCCCACACGAACATTAAATTTAAGAACGGAGCACAGAGAAAAAAAAAATCAAAAAATGTGGTCAAAAAAAATTCAAAAATTCAAAAACTACGGACAGGAGAGAGAATAGTCCGATTTCGGGAGATAGAACTCTCCGAAAATAGCCAAAGGTCGCCAGTGAAGCATAACCAGTTAAGCTGGTATGCGAACAAGATGTACTTATGTATTTTAGGGCCATAAGGAGCCCGTGATGACGTCTACATGGTAAATACAGTAGACGGAGTGTAGTTTAAGAAAGAGTATTTATTGAGGGCCGAATTATACTAACACTAACACTGAAGATACACTGAAGAATACATAGAATTGGTAGGGTTTATATACCCGTACAATGTAGGTCAAATGTACCTAACACAAGGTACATTTGATGTAATCAGAAAGGGTAGGTAATAAGGTACAATTGGTAACCTCGTAAGGTACCTGAAGTAAAGAGAGAGTTGATGATTACAAATCATAAAGGTAATACGTGGGAATGAGGAAGTGTGTCGAAAGGGAAAGGGAGAGTTGAAGGGAGTAACTCTCACGATTATAGTAAAGCAATAACCTATTGATAAACTATATTACACCATGATGGAAATTAGGAAAAACACGTTCCAAAGTCAAGCAAATAAATGCACTGATAGGATAAGTTCCAATGGGCCTGATTCCAGTACTACTGATGGCGCAACCACGATCTTTTTATTTGAGATTTTACAATGTTTTCAAAGCAACAAACATACTAAAATAGCTAAAAATGTAACTGTTTCCTGCTTTATAATTCAAAAAATCAAATTAAACCCATGACGCGTGACACAGACACTAAATCGGGCATATCAAGTGCCTATTTTTTAACCACGATATGATGATTAATAGAACATGTACGAGGTGTGAACTTCCGCTGAAATAGTAATTTTCTGACCCAACACAGACACGAAAGCCATTAGTAGTTAAGATGAAAGATAGGTCGGGCCCTCGGAGGAGGGTTGACTGTACAAAGAGACAATAAGATTGAGTTGGTCCGTTCTCTGATAGTCGGTGGTGGTTGTAGACTTGTAGAGGAGGATCATTAAGAATCCACTTTGGAGAAGGGGAGATTTGAAGACTTCTTTCTTTGGATAAGAACGGGAGAAAAAACCGAAATTCGGATGATGAGAAAAAACCGGGTGATTTTTCTACTTCTTATCTCTCTTCCGTGTTCATCTCCTTCGGGTCGGTTGTCGGTGGTGGTGGTGGTAGGTGGTGGTGGAATAAGTGGAATCCCAGCCAAAGAGGGTGAAGAAACCCAAGGAAGATCCTAAAATCAGGAATCCATCCACCAGACGAGGAGGCTAAAAAATATATCTTTCTTCGCTCAGGAACTTCATTCCAAATACATTAAGATTATTATCAGAAACCAAAGAGGAAAAAAAAGTTTCGGGAACACCGAACAGGTTAACTGCATATTTATATTGTGTAAGGGAGACCTTAGTCAGGGGCTGTTCAGATTTGGAAATTCGGGTGGAAAATTCTGAAAATTTTGGTACGAAATTACCGGATTTTTGCCTAAATAAGTCCCCATGGGGAGTTCGATTCCGATCCCAATGTCAATAATTAGAAGATGTGGGGAGTTATTCCGAGGAATTTGTTCAATAAATGAGTCGGGGGCCTTGGTATATGGTATATGCTTAAGTATAGGATTGAAGGACGGATGGACAGACGTTCCAGGCATTCACATAAAGCTGTTCATATTATGTTTTTTTCTACTGTCGACGTTCATGAACAGTCCATTTTTTCAAAGCAAAAAACTCATGTAAATCCCATATCCCGAATGGATGTAAACGTCATTAAGGCTGATATTTATGGATGAACCTTGGGCCAAAGTTCTAAAGTCCACTTAAGCCTTGATCCCTCTACTCAATGTAAATCCTTCACACAGAGTCATCATGTCGAACTTGACGTTTTTTTCGCTTTAAAAAATAATCTTAATATTCATATTATTCAGTTAAGGAAAGATCTATTCAAACATTCAAGAACTATTCATGTTATTCCCCTTACATTCCTCCTACCCGCTTTTCATAGAATACCAGATTTTTCCCCGATTTCATTTCCCTACCCGGTTTTATACCCAGTTTCTAAAGCCCGAATTCAGACCCTCCAGATTTTGGAATTTGGACAAAGAAAGCCCTTCGGATTGAATGGAAGCGGATGGTGAAAAAGATTGTGGTAGTTTTAGTACTGGAATCTGCATATATTGTATATTCGGATATTCGTAAACACTAATAATAATAATGCTTAATAGGGACGGGTTTCAGGATTTCTCAGATTCCTTATTATCCTAAGTACGAGGAAATAGATCCAAGATAGAGCAGGTTTCTTAAAGGGGCCTTTCATAAGGGGCTTTAACTATAACTCGGAATGTAAGGGCTAAATCGGGGTATTTAGAGAAAGTCCCCGACTGATGGGGTTTATCTCATTTTCCTCCTTAACGACGGGGTTATTTTATTGTTTTTTCTGCACATATGCCATATGCCTAAAATAAGTTTCCGTGCTTCTCAAAAAAATATTTTTAGAAGCATATTTGAATTTTATTAAATTAACTCGACTTTTAAGAGTTAACTTTTCACTTTCATTGGATACCTTAAAAATGTACAAAAAAAGTTATTTTTGAGTAAGAAGAAAGGAACGTTAGTTTTATAACATATCTGTAAATATATTTTAGATATGTTACGAGATGTAAATGGAATGGTATTTGATACTGTCAATATACCATCCCATATTATAATAAAATCTGTATTATATTATAACCCCACCCATATTATTAGTAATAATATGCATGTATGTTAAAAATAATGTAATGGTATTGGATACGTCCAATACCATTTCATAATAATATATAATTCTTTGCGACTCCATTTTTATGTCTAAAATTAATAATATCTATATGAAGGAGACGATACAAGAAGAAAGATCAAGTACTAAAGTTGTTGATAATGTTGTTAGCTACAACATATCGAAAATTTAGAAAAATCGATCGTCTGGAAATCGAGTTATTTAATATTTAGTAATGCGACTTGTTCAATCATTTTGCGATTGCATTGTGCCTATGCATAAGAAAGAGAAGCAGGTGTGCTGCGTTCGGGTTTAGAGTACGAACAAGCCGAGTTCAGATTCATTCAGTCTAATACCTCGGAACAAGTCTCATCTAGACTTGTTCTCTCTCCTTTTCCAATAGATTATATTTATTGAGTTTATTTCCTCCTCTCCTAATATTTTAATTATTGAGGTTCATTTATATTTAATTACTTATAGTTTAAATTGAGTTAATTGTTATCATTCTCATTAGGATTTATTATGGTTATGATTTATTTGATTAAATAAATCTCCTTGTCTATTATAAAAAAAAACCTGCATTAAATCCTTCACTGATTTCATGGAACGTTGACTATTCGGGTAGTTTAGCCGTTTAAGCTACTAAGCTAGGATTAGGTCACCTTAAGGACCCCATAGGTACCCTTAAAGTGTTACATGGTGCAACGAAACCTAGTGTCGTTACTGTTTTAAAAAAACAGTTTAACGTTCAGTGCTTCAAGTTTCAGTGTAAAATTTCGGTTTCTTAAAACCATTTTCATCATGGAAAGTGTATTTTCCATGCTGAAAGCCGTCCTTGGAGGTCTCAACAACCACTCCCGTGTGGATAAGAAACCTTCTATTCCTTTCGTCAAGACCGGAAACGGCACAGCGTCCTCCCAGGAGTTCCTCTTGGATACGCTTTGGGGTCTGATGTCCCCCACAGTCCAAAATATGTTGATTGGTTCGGTTGTTTTGATTTTTTGTTATGCTTTTCTTATTTCTTTTCGGTTTTGCTCTCCGATTATACGGAAATGTTTATCTCCAATTTGGCCTATCTCTAGACGAAGGGTTTTACACCCTCAGAAGAAACATCAGATAGAGGTTTTAGTCGATACTAAAGTCCAAGAACTGTCGGAAAAATTGGGGCAGGTTTTTCAGGAAATTGTCGATGACTTTTATCATACTGTTCAGGGCATGAAAAATGAAATGACTTCAACTTTTGCTGATAAGTTGATATCGACAGAAAATGAAATAGGCACGCTTAAAACCGATTGTGAATCTCGTTCACAATCTGTTCATGCTAATCTTTCGAAGGAAATAGAAACCATCAATCAGAAATTAGAGAACGCTTCTGCTAACTTGACTCCTGTCGATCCTGTTCTTTCTGACTTAATTGGTCCCAACTATCACGAACCCAATCACATGCCTTTAACTATTAAAGAGTACGTGGATTCTAAATTCATTAATTTTGGCAAGCATTTCTCACATGTTAAACATCGATATGCTAGCAAAGTCGAATCTGAAAGTGGTCGGATTCGACAGGATATTCGTATGTTGAGCAATTTTGTGGTGGCTGCCACAGAAACTCACAACGAATTTGAAACGGATATTTCCAAGTTAAAGGAATCGGTTTCCAAACATTCATCTGATTTAGGCGAGTTGAAGGATAGATTCATTAATTTATTCGACTTGGTAAAGTCTAGCTTTAAAGTTTCAACTCCAACGGCTTCATCTCCTAAAGTAGGTCAGGCATTTCATGTAGAGAATGTTAATTTCAACGAGACACCAGTTCTTCCTTGTCAGCCTAATCATGATGCAAATGCAACTCCCTCATTATCTCACTCATTTCCTCATTCTTCATCGACTCCAATAATTTATCATACGGCTGGAATTGTACCGATGCCGAAGTTCAATCCCAGATTAGACACATATGATAATTTCTTGACGGAGATTGAAATTTACATGAAGAGGAAACGTGTTGTCCCTGAAGATAGGATCATCTTATTAGCTCCGATCTTTAATCAGGATGAAAACCAAAGTCTATGGTGGAAACGAACCAAATTGTTCGTGAAATCTTGGGAAGATTTCACGACTCAATTTAAGGCTATGTATGGTAATGAGGATGATCAACATTCCGCTCTGGAAATTCTCCTGAAGAGACGCCAGAAATCCTCGGAATCATTCCAGAAATTTGCTTTCGAGATGGACTTGCAATATCGTAAGATTTACAAGTTGTCTGATGATGCAAATCAGAAGGACATCATGTCTTTCATTTCTCATCGGGCTTTACCTGAATTGAGGGCACATTTGTTAGGATGTAATGCAGCCGATATTTATGCTTTAATTAGGTTTGCATCCAAACTTGAAACTCCTGTTCAGGAGGACAAGAAGCATGACAAATCCAATGGTCGTAATGCATATGATAAGGGCCTATCATCTACTAATCATGCGAATGCTAATGCACATGATAATAAGAAATCCGAAAATGGATCTTCTACATCTTACCGTTCCAAACCCTCTTCTTCAACGAGTGACGCTGGGAAGCGTCAGGAGAATAGCTCCTCTAATTCTGAGAAAGGTAATACTAAGTCTTATCATGACTCTAAGAAATCAAGTCATAATAATTCTCAGAATTCTCAGCCCCAACGAGTCAAAATGGCTCGTTCTAATGCCACTGAGACTCCTGAAGGTCACTCAGGGGCATTAATTTCACCAAATGCACCGAATCCCAACCATCAACAAGTGAACAATGCCACTCATGGTTCGGGAAACGGAGGGGACGAGTAACCGTCGATGGATTTACCGTTACTCATCCACTTCTTAAAAATCCTAAACGTATCATACCAATGGTGTCTGTAAATATGTACAATTCTAGTTTTAAGGCATTAGTAGACACAGGTTCTACGATTTCCATCATTTCGAAGTCATTACTTCCTGACACACGATCGATCCGCCACTGGCCCTTCGGGTCTATTCTTATGTTAGATGGTACGGAGTCTGATCCTGCAGGAATTATAACGGTTGACTTTTCACTTGGTAGCCGTGAGTATCGTCATGACTTTTTAGTCATCGACATTGAATGTAGTGTTCTATTTGGCATGGATTTTCTACATCACTGTGGTCTGATGATGGATACCTTAAATCTAGTTTGGGGTTTTGTGGATACTTGGCCAACCGAGCAATATAAGTTCGAAACGGTCGACGTATCTCACAATATGGTCAATAATCTTCAATTACTTTCCGATTTCGAAGCCGATGAAATCAAGGATCTTCTGAAGAAGTTCCCTGATGTCATCGATGCTCCACTCGGGCGTGTTAAAAAGGTTAAGCACGTTATCGAATTAATTGAAGAACGACCAAAGCGACAGCGACCTTATCCTACTTCACCCTTCAAACATGCTGAGATCAACCGGCAAGTTGACTACATGTTGGAGTCAGGAATTATTAGGAAGAGTCAAAGTCCCTACTCATGTCCAGTACTTCTCAAAGAGAAGGCAAATGGTTCATGGAGATTTTGTGTCGATTTCCGACACATTAACAGTTTAACCCCCAATGATGCTTTTCCACTTCCACGTATACAGGATATTTTGCGTAAATTGGCTAATGCCAAATACCTAAGTACAATGGACGCTGAAAAGGGGTACTGGCAAATCCTTATGGCTAAAAAGAGCCGGAAGTACACAGCTTTCATCACTGAACGTGGACTCTTTGAGTACAACTGCATGCCATTTGGCTTAAAAAATGCAGGAGCCACGTATCAGCGAATGATGAACACTGTACTTGAAGGGTTGGACGACTTTTGTATCGTCTATATAGATGATGTCCTTATTTTTAGTTCAACTTTCGAAGAGCATATGAAGCACGTTGAAATCGTGTTAGGGAAATTCCGAGATGCTGGGTTAACTCTAAATAGCTCTAAATGTGAGTTTGGTAAATCTAAGATTAAGTTTTTGGGTCATACGGTTTCGGAAGAAGGAATTGGTATGAATCCAGACAAGGTCGCGTCTATTCAAGCGGTTCCATTACCTTCTTCCAAGAAGGGTTTAAGGGGATTTCTGGGGATGGTAACATGGTATCATCATTTCATCGAGCGTTTTTCGGAACTGGCTGCGCCTTTACATCCGTTAACGTCCTCTAAAGCTAAATTCAATTGGACTCCCAGAACCGAAAAAGCTTTCCACAAATTGAAGGATGCGTTTTTGCGAGACATCGTCTTGGCGCACCCAATTTTTGGAAAACCGTTCATTCTACGTACTGACGCCAGTAATACCGGTTTAGGTGCAGTACTTTCCCAATTGGATGACGCTGGAAATGAGCGTGTTATCTCTTTTGCTAGTAAATCTCTGAACTCCGCTCAACGTAATTACGCCACGGCTGAAAAAGAATGTTTTGCCATCGTCTTCGCGTTGGATAAGTTCCGCGAATATCTTGATGGGCAAGCTTTTGTTCTACAGACGGATAACCAGGCCTTAGTTTACCTGGATTCCATGAAAAACTCCAACGCACGTCTTATGCGTTGGGCTTGGAGACTCCAAGAGTGGTCACCGTACATACAGCATATCAAAGGTCGTGATAATGTTGTTGCCGATTTTCTTTCTCGAAATGCTATAGAAGATGACACTTTCGAGGACAAGGAACCTGACTATATGTACGCGCCAGCCCAACGATGTAACCTAGTGCTCACTTGTGACGTGGACCGGAACACAATCCGGAGTCACCAACAATCGGCCCACTTGAGAGCTATGCCAGAGTACTCCACTCCTAATTATGAGGTAATTCAGGAGATTATATACAGGAAATCGGGCAATCGAAGACTTCCCGTAATTCCTGCTTCCCTCATCCCAGCGGTACTTCAGCAATTTCACGACTCGGTGACTGGTGGTCACTTTGGTATTGCAAAGACCATGGTACGTGTATCATCCCGTGTTTACTTCGATCACATGCTTCAGGTTGTCACGGACTACATCCGGACTTGTGACATCTGTCAAAGAGTCAAATATGACAATAAGAAGACCCCCGGTCTCATGCAAGCGTCTGAGGTAACCCAACCTTGGGACACTTTGTACATGGACATGATGGGGCCTTATGTCAAGTCATCCCCAGGTAACTTCACGTCTGTCTTGGTCGTAATTGATCACTTCACCAAGTGGACAGAGATTTTCCCTCTCACGGATGGTACGGCTGCCAAGATTGGTAAGGTGCTCGAAGAGCAAGTTTTTTGTCGTTTTGGGATGCCACGGGTATTAGTAAGTGACAACGGTACCGCGTTTACTTCAAATATTCTTAACTACTTATGCAAACAATGGAACATTGAACAACGATTCACTTCCATTTACCACCCTCAGTCAAATTTAACAGAGCGTTCAAATCGAACCATTAAAACCATGATTAGAGCGTATCTTGATGGACAAGATCATAAGAAGTGGGCTCATAACCTCCCTTATTTAAAGTTGGCTATAAATTCTTCAAAACAAGAATCCACTGGTTTTAGCCCCGCTCAATTATTATTCAATCGAGAGCTTGATCTTCCGTTTGACACTTCCGCGGGTTTAACTCCTCTTGAGTTACAAGCACTTGAGCGTTCTATTCCATCAGCTCATCATGAAGTTATCTTTAATCGTTCAGAGAAATACAAACTAATGCTTGATATTGTGGTCTCTAATTTACAGAGGGCCCAATTGCAACAGAAAAAACACTACGATGCCCGACATCGTCCGGTATCGTTTGAGGTCGGTGATCTGGTTGTGGTCCGTGACACCACTTTATCCAACAAGGACCAAGGGATCACCGCTGGACTTAATCCTCTTTTCCGTCCACAAGTGGCCACAATCAGGAGGGTGCTAAGTCCACTGAATGTCCAACTTGAATTCGAGGACCGCTCCACTAAGGACGTCCACATTCAATTTATCCGGAAATATCATCCTCGTTCGTCATCCATTTCAGACGAATCTCGGACAACTACCTTGAACCCGGCATTCAGTTTACCTATTTCCATTCCATTAGATCATTTAAGGGCTTCGAACGAAACATCACCTAATGATTTATCTTTTTCTGACCAACAGGAATCGATAACAGCGCGGTCGGAGGTCGAGTCTCATGCGGATGGCATACTTTCTCCCCCTTCCTTGCTCGATTCGGAGATTTCGTCACCATCACTTCTTCGACGAAGTGATCGACTTCGAAACCGCCCCACAATTGATTATGGAACCCGACATCCTAGGCCATAATTAGATTTATAATTTACGGCTTTTCAGATACTTATATTCACTGTATATTCTGTAACTTATTGTTGTCGATTACTTCAGACAGGTTTATGCTGACCGAGTGTTCTGGTCCGGTATTTCAACTCAGAATTACGTCTACGTGCCCTTCTTCGTTTACCATGTATGTGCTCGATCACAGGAGTTTTTTTTGACAACTCCTTATACTTTTGTGTTGACAAGAGTGATCGAAGTACTTCTTCTACTGGGCTTATCAATTTTTCGTTTTGATTACCGCTAGACTTTCTCGTGATGCATTTCATGTATGAATAAGCATTGTTACATATTTTGCCTCTAACTCATATATTTATTCGCCAGTTATAAATTGATTATGGTGTTACGATGTTTAATTCCACGGTTCGGTAATTTGACGGTTCTTTCAACGGGGAGGGAGTGGATCAACTGCAGAGATTCGCCTTCTACCTCGATCGTTTTTCCGGCTATTATCTACCTAACTATTAGTTCTTAATAAAGTTATTCTTTGAGTTCTAAAACTATTCGAGTTCAAGTGTCCTATATTGTATAAATGCCTTTGTTCTTTTGGGTTTAATTTGTTTTGGGTACCAAAATGTGCCATTTCATACTTATGATTACTGAACTTCACCCCATTTTGCCACCTTTTGCGGGGGCATATAACATATCTGTAAATATATTTTAGATATGTTACGAGATGTAAATGGAATGGTATTTGATACTGTCAATATACCATCCCATATTATAATAAAATCTGTATTACATTATAACCCCACCCATATTATTAGTAATAATATGCATGTATGTTAAAAATAATGTAATGGTATTGGATACGTCCAATACCATTTCATAATAATATATAATTCTTTGCGACTCCATTTTTATGTCTAAAATTAATAATATCTATATGAAGGAGACGATACAAGAAGAAAGATCAAGTACTAAAGTTGTTGATAATGTTGTTAGCTACAACATATCGAAAATTTAGAAAAATCGATCGTCTGGAAATCGAGTTATTTAATATTTAGTAATGCGACTTGTTCAATCATTTTGCGATTGCATTGTGCCTATGCATAAGAAAGAGAAGCAGGTGTGCTGCGTTCGGGTTTAGAGTACGAACAAGCCGAGTTCAGATTCATTCAGTCTAATACCTCGGAACAAGTCTCATCTAGACTTGTTCTCTCTCCTTTTCCAATAGATTATATTTATTGAGTTTATTTCCTCCTCTCCTAATATTTTAATTATTGAGGTTCATTTATATTTAATTACTTATAGTTTAAATTGAGTTAATTGTTATCATTCTCATTAGGATTTATTATGGTTATGATTTATTTGATTAAATAAATCTCCTTGTCTATTATAAAAAAAAACCTGCATTAAATCCTTCACTGATTTCATGGAACGTTGACTATTCGGGTAGTTTAGCCGTTTAAGCTACTAAGCTAGGATTAGGTCACCTTAAGGACCCCATAGGTACCCTTAAAGTGTTACAGTTTCAGTCTAGAAACACTAGCACTCTCTATTAATTGACTGTGAATAGCCCCTAACTGAAAGACATCGGTTCAGTGGTTCCGAACTTTTCTATTAATTTTTTCCCGAAATATTAAAAAAAATTTGTGTTCGTAAAAAGCTGGCCTTTGTTCTCGAAACTTTTAATTTAAAATCCCTGTTCTCTGAAGCCAAAGAGGGAGACGATGAAGGTTTTGTCTCTTTTTTAAGGATTTTTAATTCGGTTCGTTAAGTTTTAATGAACCTTGAACTTTGAAGTTCATTATTCTTTTCCCCCTAAAGTCATATATTTATATTCTATATAGCAGTTCCCTACACTCTCTTATCAAAAGGATCTTCAAACTTTAAATTTCTAGGCTAGTAATTATTATGTATCGTAGATACATAATGCGAATGGGTCGGTGTCCGTCTGTCCGTCTGTCCGTCTGTCCGTCTGTAAACACGATAACTCGAGAACGGCTTTACTTTTTTAAATTTTTCTTTCGGATATCTATATAAGACATCCAAACGGAGGTCAAGTTCGTTTGGGGGCCCTAGAAGTCAAAGGTCAAGGGGGGAAAGGTCAAAGGTCAACATTTTTTTAAATAGCAACCCCCCATGTGTGATACATCGATGGAAAGCTATGATCAAGGGCTATTCAATAGTGTATATGATTTGGGGGTGGGGTCACCCCCTGACGGGTGGGGAGGTGTCAAAGCGGTCAAATTACAAACATATATGTGTGATGCGTCATTCGAAAGCTATGATCAAGTGCTTTCGAATGACGTATGTAATTTTTTTCTATGACTGGGGCATTTTGAGAGTTTCGGTATTTTGTGTGTTTTAGACATTTCAAAACACAGTTTTCACTATTAACATGTTTCGATGTGTATCAAACGTTATAAAAACGTCACATCTACGATACATTAGTACATTCGTTGGACGGTTTATTTTCGTCGGAAATGTGCGAACTCGATTCAATGGTTTCCAGACTTGAAAAGGTTTGTTTCAAAGCATTGTAATATCGATGAAATCCGTACTAAAAAAGCTCGCAAAATTTGAGATAAAATTTTTCCTATGATAGTATGTTCACATTTCCAATTTTTCTCGGAAATTGAGGGAGATTGCCAAAGTCGTTTGCGTCAGTCATTTCTGCATTTCTGTTCTGTGTTTGTTAGATAAATGTAGCGTGACTTTTGATGACTGAGACATAATACTTGAAATGGAATGAAGTCCACCTGACGATCTCATAATCGCCCATGTCCCGATTGTAGTTTCGACTCGGAGACAAATGCAATCCATTTTTCTACATTTTATCCGAATTTCGATTTTTGGGGGCTTTCTGGCGTCGAGACAGGACGGGAAGCTTTCTCTTATGATTTAGCTCTCAGGATTACTACAAAGTACAATCGACAACTGCAATGTAGATAAGTGAACGTGGCTACAAGGGCCGTATATTGTATAGGCAATTTAAACGCTCTAGAATCGTGTTTTAGATCAGCAGAAACATATAAGTGTTATTTTCAGCAGTATTGCTCTTACGAGCATTTTTTTAGAGCAAAAAGCCCGTTTTATAAATGACAATAGTACAAGTAGTTGTCCTGTTCAATTTAAGTTAACAATGTATAGAACCGGGCAACCATACTTCTTTATCCCTAAAATGCAAATGTTGAACTTACCGTTATGTCACTCTTCAAGGGCAGAATTTTTTTAATTTTTTCCCGCTCCCAATGTTAATTAAAGGAAAACGGTACAAACCTGGGAAAAATCCTGATCCTGAAGATAGTAATGCGCAGTTTTTGGCGTTTTCATGCCCAGTTTTCAAGTGCCCCGAAGGGGTAGGCATACGCCCCTGTGGGCCCGTCTGGTTTCAAGTTTCCAGTTTTCGACAATATTATTGAGAAAGTGAAGTGGTTTCCCCTCGAGGAAGGGTCAGTCGGTAGTAAATCGTGGTTGTAATGGATGTCCAGCCACTTCTTCTCTTATGGACGAACTGACCACCCACGCCATGTGCATAATAAATTCAAAGCCTAAAGGCCGTAGATCAGAATAAAACACCCTCTTCAGCCGATACATCCGGATAGACGGAAGTACAGCTCGGAAATATCTAGCAGCTTTACATGACTATAAATAGAACGACTTATCTCCATCAGTAAGCCCGAGATGCAGTTCTTACGCATTCACTTTCACTTTCGAATTGAAAATAAAATCGGCCTTGAGGATTGGTTTTCTAGTGTGGGAAAGTGAATCGGGACTTGTATTGATTCCTTAAGCCGGAGTCAATGCTTTTTAAAGAGGTTTATTCGTAAATATTGCAGGATTTACAGGGTTCTTGGCCTAGGGTTTTGATTTACTTGTATCTTGCATGTTGAAAAACGATAAAAACCGTCAAAAATTGGGAGATTAACTTTTGTGCAAACTTATAACGCAAATAATACCCCTTGCACAGGGTTCATGAACCTAGGTTTTTCCGTCATTTCTGTTATGCAACCTTTTTTGACGTCTTAAATAGGATTAGCCAAACAAAATCGGCATTTAATTACCACTTAGATTGCGATTGCTCAAATAGCAAACATTGATATCAACTTTATATGGTTAAAATACTTGAACCACTAAAAATTCACCTCCAAACGGTATTCTTTTACCATTTGAACTCTAAAAAAAATCCTCAGAACCTTGTGAATTTAATTGCAAATCTCAAAATCCGTCTTAACTTCCGGAGGGACTCGAAACAAGAAAAAAATCAATGATCAAAATGGCTTGACATTTTTGATGTTTATCGAAACCGGAGCCATTTCCATTGGAAAGAAAGGCTCTTACGGGAAGTGGAATTGTCATTTTGTACAGAAAGCTGTGAAAGGAGAGTCGATAGAATAACTGGATCTGTATATAGAGTAGAGGCCATACCCTAGGGCATGGAGCTAACTCTATATGAGCTGAAGTGCGGAAGTGTTGCCGTGTGCCCCTTCGGCCAATAACTTAAACTGACGGCTTCAAGTTCAATAGTTCAGTTCCGGAGTTCAATAACCGTCTCACTTTACTCAACAAGATTTAAGACTTTCTCTTCTCTTTCAATCTACTTCCTCCACTACACAATTTTCAGATTTTTTTTAGTTTTTCCCCGATTTTTTATGTAATTCTGAAGCCCAGTTCCTTGCCTCTCTTGTTCAACCTTCAACGGTTGTGGATAACTGCTTTCCTCTTCCCAAGTTTTATGCTATAGTAAGGCCAATATGTATGGTAACTGCTGTTCCGAAAAAAATCGGGGAAAACACAAGCCGTCAAGCCGTTTCAGCAAAACTTCGATTGCCTTACCGACAGACCAATAAGATACAGAGTCGATGGTCTGTTCACAAGGAACGTGGACTGTATTTAATATAATTATTATATTGGAGCAACTCTTATGAGGAGGGATTAGTGCCACGTACAGCCGTATGAGGGTGATTTAGTTCCACAAAATATGATTTAAGGAGATGTTCGCAAAAATAATTACAAGGATGGTGCTTTCTTGAAGCGAAACTTATCGTTTTTCTGAATTTTTTGGTGAATTCAGAACCTTATGAGGGGGATTTAGTGCCACATTTTAAAGCGCGCTTGCTGATGTTTCTGAATTTCCTGCTGTTTTTAGAACCTTATGAGGGGGATTTATTGAAACTTCTTTATGCCCTTTCCATTATTTCTGAATTTTCTGATATTTTTAGAACCCTACGAGGGGTATTTTGTGCCACTTTTTTAAGCGCTTTCCAATGTTTCTGAATTTCTTGCCACTTTAAGGGCCTTATGAAGGGGATTTAGTACCTCTTTCTTGGAGCACACTCCTGTTTTCCCTCATTTTTTTGCCACTTGCAAAACCTTGTGAGGGAAACTCAGTGCCAAAAATACTTCTTTTGTCCCGGAAACTCTTTTTTAATCAGTTCCGAAAGGATAGTTCTCGATAGTTGTAGCCAGTTGTACTCGTACACATTACACATTTCCCGTAACGAAAGTTTGAAGTGCGTTTAGGGAAATGGAGTCATTTATTTTGATAGTCATCAAAGGGACGGAATAGGTCATCAATTCCCGTCTCCCTCTGCCCCGTCCTCGGCCCCTCTCCAAGAGAAAGCAGTAAATGTCAGGCAGTCCACATATACATTATTATATGTCCCTATAAATGTCCCCGGATATAAATGTCCATCTCTTTAGATGTCCGTATGTAATGTAAGCTGAGACCAAGCAGCCTGCTCTCCTCAATTTTACATCTTATTACATCCAATCCAATCTAACGACCCAAACAACTTTTTTTCCTAACAATGGAATACAGCCCCAGAATTCTCACAATTCTTTTCCCCAGTCCAGCCATTCATAAAGTAGGAACTCGTCAATCCTCTTGTGATCTTGACACGATATTTTAATTAATACGACTTAAAATAAAAATCCTAACCGATTGGAAATTAAATTAATTTACTAGCTTCGGATTATGGATATCAAATTGCGTCAGCAATAGTTCATAATCTTGGAGTGGGACTGAGAAATTACTCATGATATTTAATCCCAAATCGACTTTTATATTTATGACTGAAATGGACGTGGATGATTTTTTCCTGTTCCGAATTTTTCATACAAGATTGTAAAAAATACAATAATTAAGCGGTATGAAAAAATATTTTCGAAACTCTCATCCTTGTTTCAAAACATAGTTTATGAACGATCCTTGGGTGTCGTTCTTTTGTACACAGATTAGATTATGTTTGTTCTCGGCTAGAATTGTAGAATAACCAAACGCCTCTTGTTGTGTTCAGCTCTATAGAAAAATGGCTCTGAAAGGGAGGTTGTAAGTACATAGCGAGTAAGATATAGTAAGATGTTAGTGTCAAGGTCCGGAATAGTGTCAGGTAATGGTAAGATGACAATCAGTGTCAGTGACAGTCCGATATTCCCAAAACAGTTATTCCAGCACCGAAGAACAAGAGCAAGAACCGGGCGACCGAGCACCAAATTACCTGGACACAATTGCCCCGGAATAGGCTACTTACTCCTCGGGGGATAATTGCCACGGGATTTACCCCGCTACCTTCTCCCCTGCTTTCTTTAGGTGGGGATTATATAATCGTTTCTGTTTTTAATTTTTTTGGAAAAGAACTGAAATCGGGGTTTTATATTCTGTAAGAGGTGTTTCACCTTTAATAAGACAGGTGGGGAGTTATTCCGGGGATACGGTTTTAAACTAATAGATTTAGGGCCAATTTTATTTGGTTTTAAACAATATTTTTATGAAGTTCCGTTTTAAAACTTTCTCTGGTTTATTTTCGAAATATACTTAAATCTGATCCCCTCTGCACTTTGGAAGTGATTTTGACTTCTTGTTCCTACGGCAGAAACATTGCCGGACGGTTTTGAGAGATTTACGGAAGATTAGGGTTCCACATCGGGTCCTTAAGGGACTGACACAGCGTCCTGACCTTTGACATTTTGTCGCACTTTCCCCGCACCAAATCAACACTTTCATAATGCTTCTTTCACACCTCGGCACAACAGTTTCAGCTTCAGTCGACGACGACTTCATTATGTCTTCAAAAACATCAACTCCTCTTCCATCTAAATTTACAAATCCGAAAGCCTCTTATCTGACAATCATTCCAAAATTATAAAAACACGATAGAAATGCTATGACATTCCTTAAGCAAGCAATTGTTTAAAATCGATTTGAAAGCCTAAATGTTGTCGTTTAAAATAGATTTGCAAAGATACTTTAAATTGTCTTTTAATTTTAAAATTGGTTAATAATAGGAGAAAATCACCTGAAATTAGAAGTACGAATGTCAAAAGCATTAAAACTGATGTAAATTGACTGAGTTTCTGTTCCATTTTAAACCAATCAACTCCACTTACGAGCACTTTGACATTGACGGAGTCAAATAGGCACGATTCTATTCGAAAACAGCAACAAATTCTTTCAATTTAATTGGTGACAATAATAACTTGAGGGCTTTGTGGGACAGAAGGTGCTAAAATATTTAAGTTCTTTAATTAAATCTTCGATCTAAAATATGGAAATTACATCACTCAATCTACACCGACATGTGAGAATAATGAAATTGCAATTAAAACCTAATAAATATGATTACTTAATTGTTCTGTCGATTGTAGACGATTTAGGGTTCTCCGACACCGGGGTTTTCCGAAGTTTACAACTTTCCTATTAAATTACAAAAACATTGGCAATATAATAACCTTCATGAGTTTTACTCCGACAAATGATATCAGGAGTATATGAGACATTTGCAAAGAATTGCAAAGTTTTTATTCTCCCAAACTTCCGACAATCCTAATAAAAATATCGTATTGGGGCAATAAATTAAATGGTTTGGCCCTAGCCTTGCAAATTGTGACACTAATTCCGAGATCATGCCAATTTTTCAAGCTTAGAGAAATAAAAAGCCGAGGGAAGTAATAGGCCTACAAACGTCAAAGATTAAATATATAATAAAAATAATACATTCTCTCCCTTTTTTATATTTATTGGCCCAATTTCCCGTTTTATTTCTCATTTTCTGGTCCATATCAACGGAAATAAAGCATTTAGGCTCACTCCAGTAAATTAATCTGCCCACTTTGCAATTTTTCTCTTGAGAAACTGCAGTTTTTGAATTGCGGTTTAAGAGATTGGCCAAAAAGTTAAAGTCGGTTGCCCCATGGTTGCCCTACATGGACATAAAGATAACTACAATTCTAACCCTCTATGACTATAATTTTTGAAGGAGGTGCGATAACCGTAACCGTAACTTCTCTTGTAGTGTATGGTACTTCAGGTTATGCTCTGTAATAATTATGTTTTAGCGGTGGATTTTTTAAAACTAAAATACGGTTGGTGCTGTGATGGCATTTAAACAGTACCTATTGTTTCCTTTGAAAAAGTGAATGGTCTATTGTCAACTCTCGTTAATATGAACCAGCAAAAATTGTAGTTTTTATGTCCCATATAATGTCGAATTTCTCTAAATAAGTCCCCACCCCGAAAAGTAAACCCAATTCTTAGCCTTGCCAAAAATGTCATTTTTGTATTAAATGATCAAAATCTCGGGTTTTTAATAAACTGGTTCTTTTAAAAATGTACTCCTCGGAATAGAGTCCTACACCGAAATAAATCCCCACCCCCTAGGAAGGCTTAAAAATGCTACTAAGGCTTCTGGTATATGGTGGAGCTGTTTTGGTTATCTCTAGATACATATGGTACTCCCCGGATAAAGCCTGATACCGAAATAAATCCCCACCCGGTTTAAAAAACAACTAAGGGGTCTATTTTGTTAATATTGTGGAGACCCTTATAACGGGGGTTGTTTGTTTACAGATATGTATCTGTCGCCTGACCGGGATATCAGTATCAGATGCCCCAAGGTTCCAACGGCATTAGAACCTCTCCGAAGGTCTCTTTTGAATTTACAAGTTTATGTTTTGCTGGCGGAAACCCAAGTTTTTTTCGGTTCAGAAATTTTTATTCTTCTTCTTGTTCTGGGAGAAGAAACCGTTGGATTGGAAGTAGGTTATACAGTTTAACTTGAAGGCATTGTTACACATCTGCTGTTATGGTTCTTTGGATTTTTCTTCCGAGTCTGGGGGCGGATGTAGTAGTAGTAGTATCTAGAGAGGAGAGAAATAAACATAAAATATTCAGTGTACATAAAGTGAAAGTGACCATTTTCTGTAGGGATTTCCTATTCCTTCAGGCTCCAAAGAAGCCGGGATATGAATTTCATTTCTCTCACCGGACGCTTTTACTTTACATTCCAAATCCTCTTCATTTACATTCCTCATATCTAGGCTGTAAGTAAAGGGACCTGGGTGACATACATCTCTCGAACATTCAGGTACAGTTCTAGGCAGTTATAGGGACATTTGAGCTGGAAATTGGACATTTTCAAGAAATCCCGGGGCATTTTCCTTTTTGTTTGTTTGTTTGATTATAGGCGACTTCCCTTCGCACATTTCCCGTCTGGCGACTTCCCTTGGCACATTTGCCTTTATACATACTTTCCGTTATGGATATTTCCCACTATGCATACTTCCCGCTATGCATACTTCCCGTTATACATACTTCCCGTTATAGATACTTGCCGTTATGCATACTTGCCGTTATGCATACTTCCCTTTATAATATTTTTGAGGTTTCGACTATGCTTAGTCCTTGTAGCATGCAATACAACCTGGATATTCCAGTCATCAGCAGAAAGGTTTGAGGAGATTAAGCATTTTTCAAACTGAAATTCATACACATGCGGTCATAACTGTCAGTAATATTGATAAACTTGTTAATAAGTTACTGTTTATAATAATCTGATTTTAATTAGATTTAAATGCTACCGATATGCGAAACTTAGAATGCGGTTCCCTCTTGTCCTCGTTCCCTCTTACAAATGTATGAGGCTGTTTAAAACCATTTCCACATCCACCACAACACCCCATCCCCCATCAAAGGACTTCTGGAAATTCATAAGGTCAAGGGGGTAGGTCAGCCGAGTTACTAAGGTCAACTAATTGTAAGTGAAATACATAATAAGGACTGGAATATCCAGGTTGTATTGCATGCTACAAGGACTAAGCATAGTCTAAACCTCAAAAATATTATAAAGGGAAGTATGCATAACGGCAAGTATGCATAACGGCAAGTATCTATAACGGGAAGTATGTATAACGGGAAGTATGCATAGCGGGAAGTATGCATAGCGGGAAATATCCATAACGGGAAGTATCCATAACGGAAAGTATGTATAAAGGCAAATGTGCCAAGGGAAGTCGCCAGACGGGAAATGTGCGAAGGGAAGTCGCCGGACACCGTTTGTTTATTCTTTTAACGTCTATAACCGGTTCAGCCGAAGCTGGTCTCCCACCGGGGACGGAATAGATAGGAAGGCAGCTTTCGCTTTTTTTAGAGGGATACCGTACTATAGTCTGGTTCAAAACAATAGAGACAGTTTTTGCACAGCTTATGTTTGTCGCACATAGTTACCAATTAAAGTTTCAAAATGTCATGGGCCGTTCGTATACTACTTTATGTGATTTCAAAATGTTTGACATTGTAGGATTTGGTTGGAGTAAGGGAAAGCGGACCATTTCTTCAGAGTCTTTTGTTGCCACCAAATGTTGCCACCGCAGTTTTGTTGCCACCAAAACGTAGCCACCATCGATTTTGTTGCCACCAAATGTTGCCACCAT
Organism: Desoria tigrina; assembly: GCA_906901685.1. Classification (NCBI taxonomy): domain Eukaryota; kingdom Metazoa; phylum Arthropoda; class Collembola; order Entomobryomorpha; family Isotomidae; genus Desoria; species Desoria tigrina. Next base: position 59,780 of record CAJQTU010000067.1, read on the forward strand.
GGGACTTAGAAAAATAAATGTGTTGCCACCGTACATTTTGTTGCCACCATGAGACTTAGGAAAATAAATGTGTTGCCACCATTGTTGCCACCACGGAATTTGGTAAAAGAAACGTGTTGTCACCACAATATCATATTTAGGTCAAGAAGGGTCACAAGCATGCCCATACATGAGTATGATGCCAACAATTGCACATAATCTATCATTGATGTGACCCTTGAACCCTTGACCTAACTTGTAGCACTTCACACTTGTAGCAGTGACAACACGTTTCTTTTACCAAATTCCGCGGTGGCAACAATGGTGGCAACACATTTATTTTCTTAAGTCTCATGGTGGCAACACATTTGTTTTTCTAAGTCCCATGGTGGCAAAATTTGGTGGCAACAAAATCGATGGTGGCTACGTTTTGGTGGCAACAAAACTGCGGTGGCAACATTTGGTGGCAACAAAAGACTCTGAAGAAATGGTCCGCTTTCCCTTACTCCAACCGGGTTATGGTAAGTTATTTATGAACAGCTCTTTTTAGTTTTTTAATAATTTTTTCCTAGTTACCGATGAAATTAAAAACTTGCAAAAACTGTCTCTATTGTTTTGAACCAGACTATAGTTACACCGAGCCATATCCCCACCTCCCTGCTGAGATTAATTAGCTTATCAAGATATGCTAAACTGCTTTGCAATTGCAGGCTCTCAGTCTCCAGTCAGCTTTTTTGCCCAGACTCAGAACCGACAACCTTACGGTCACCCATCCCAAGTCCTTCGATTCAATCATTGCTTAACTTGAGGTTCCTTTACAGAACCTAAGCCTCACTCCTGAACTTGCCTCCTGTACCGGTTGATGAATAAAATAGCCAGTGCGTGGCCAAATTTAGCAAAAAATGAAGTTGGCGCGACGTGAGCTGAAAATTGGTTTGGCAGCATTACATTGAAAATTTAAAAAATTAACCTTGTTGGATTTTAAATAGTTTTTGAAAATCAGTGAATTTAATTTTTTTTTTTTTTTTTTTTTTACTAATTTTTCATATTTCATGCATTTTCAGGTATGCAACTTCATCTTTCGTCCCTTTAAATTAACATCCTCTTTGAAATCTGCGTTCGGTTTCTGCGGAAAATGGAGTGGGCACCTTTCTCTTTGGTTAGGGGCAAATTCCAATTTATAAGGGGCACATTCATTTACTTTTAATTATTTGTCGGCGACTCCGGTTTAACGTCTCGGGAACACGGAGAGTGAGTATTTTTCAACTCCGTCGTATGCAACAGATACATTCAATTCTTCCAATATACTTATACAATCTTTATTATGTATCGTAGATACATAATGCGAATGGTCTGGTGTCCGTCCGTCCGTCTGTCCGTCTGTCCGTCCGTCTGTCCGTCTGTCCGTCCGTAAACACGATAACTCGAGAACGGCTTAACTTTTTGGAATTTTTCTTTCGGATATCGATATAGGACATCCAAGCGGAGGTCAAGTTCGTTTGGGGGCCCTGTAGGTCAAAGGTCAAGGGGGAAAAGGTCAAGGGTCAACATTTTTTCAAATAGCAACCCCCCATGTGTGATACATCGATGGAAAGCTATGATCAAGGGCTATTCAATGGTGTATATGATTTGGGGGTTGGGTCACCCCCTGACCTGTGGGAAGGGGTCAAAGAGGTCAAATTACAAAGATATATGTGTGATACGTCATTCGAAAGCTATGATCCAGTACTTTCGAATGACGTATGTAATTTTGCTCTATGATTAGGGCAATTTGAGATTTTTGGTATTTTGTGTGTTTAAATGGTTTGACACGTCATTCGAAAGCTATGATCAAGTACTTTCGAATGACGTATTTAATTTTGCTCTATGGTTGGGGCAATTTGAGATTTTCGATATTTCATGCATTTTTAATATTTTAAAACACAGTTTTCACTGTGAACAGGTTTCGATGTGTATGAAACGGTATAAAAACGTTATATCTACGATACATCAGTACATTCGTTGGACGGTTTATTTCCCAATTAGTTTATCCATCATCATCACCATAATTCTGCTCTCGAGAACAACTATTAGAACATTAGGTTTTGGAATTTTTCTAACAATTCTTTCAATTGCAACCAAGCTGTGCCTCATTACCAAATTCTCAGCAAAATAATAAAGAACTTGTGCCGTTTCCTCTATAAAGAGGCTGTAAGTACTAAAGGGTTCTTAGGCTAAGGGGCACACATGTTTGCAATTTTTGTACTTGGGCAGCTGCTGGTGGTTACTGTTATCGTCCCCTACTCTGTCCGGGATTTCGAAATTTGCAATGCGAAAATAGGACAAGTCCTCCATACTTCTCTATCAACAAATCCCCCCGTTTTTCGCAAATGTTCCAAGACTCTCGCCAAATCTACCCAAATCTGCACCATCAGTCAGCCCAATTCCAACGGGCTGTTCCTAAACCTCTGTCTTAACTTTCCCCGGAAAATTTCTACTTTACAATAAGCCATTCAAATGCATATATAACAAAGTATCGTTGATTGACAATTGAGTTACAACCCTTCTTCAATCAGAAACTAAAAATACACTAAAAATATCATATTACCCCAATCACAAAGTAAAATCAGATCTATTGTTGGATCATCCTTCCCGGTAGCATTCTATAGTTGTATCAATCATGGGACTCTGCTACGAAAAAATCTGACATTTGACCCAAAAAACTAACATTTTACCCCAAACCACTTGAACTTTGATCTACAAAGTCACTGGGCAAACATGACATGCTCCTGGATATTCGATCAACTACGATACAATCAAAGAAAGAGGTAAATCGTGTTTGAGTTTTCGCACTGATAGACAGACAGACACCAGAAACGACAACATAAAGTATTTCTGATGGCCCAGGCCATGTTAAGTGTCAAAATTGGTACAATTGGCGGTTTTTAGACAAAGTTTGTGAAGAACCCTCATAAGGGCTGTCGGGTTGTCGTTGTCGGCAGTTTTGGAGTCTCCTGGCCCATGTTTTCTAAATGTCTAAATGTGATAGTGTCATGTCATGATAGGGCAAAGGGATCTCGAGGGAATACCTCCGTCTTCTTATTCCAAGTCCGCCTATTCTTCGCAAACGGTGAAAGCTTGCCATTTTTGGCAAGGCCTGGAATCTTTCGAAATTTATTCAGGATCCAGAAGCCTCAGATTATGACCGGCTCTTCCAACGTTCCAACTCCTGTCTCTTATATTCCAAATCTGCCTCTCTCCTCCGGTTTAGTTAATGCCAAATCCTCTGCCGTAGTTTTTCCAGAGACGAGTTGCAAAAAATGGGAGAAGGACGGGTGGTAATGCAGGATGTCTCAAATTTAAATTCATGGATTCCTTGACAAGAATCCGCTTTCCTCGACAAAATCCAAACCTCATCCCTGACATGAGAGTTATCCCTCCTCCTTAGCCTCCAACATACCAAAGTTACTAAATAGGTCGTTCATACACAACCTGAGCCTTAGGAGGTCAACTAACGGTCAGAGGTCAAGGAAGTGACCGTTGTTTATATATGGAGCTAATAAGGACAAAGGGTTTGGGAATGTAAGAGACTAAATAGTGCGACGAATATATGTTATATAGTAGCCTTCAATGTTTATGAACAGGCCCTCTTAACTTGGCACTTTCTCTTCTTAGCATATTATTATACGGTGGATGAAAAACTGAGACAATGCAGTGTAGTAAAATCACTAGGGTTTAAAGTGTGAGAATAACTCATCGATGTTTGCTTCAAACAGTTGGCTGCAACTCGTCGGCATTGTAATACGGTATCCATAATGTTGGAGCATTATGGGTAAGCATTCGATATCCTATCGACATTTAAAAAATGCTTGTCGTCGTTAATTAGGACTTAAGAAACTACTGAACGTCAATTTCAACATTTAACATCGTTTTCCGACACACGTGAGCCATTGTATACAAAATCTCACATTTCCCCAACCATGGAGTGAAGTCATTCGAAAAATAGAACATAATCCCTCGGAGAGACAAAGAGTAAAACCGAAGTAATGTCGACACGTTCAATCCCTAACTCGTCGAGATTATTAATACAATGATGTTCGACATATTTATTAGGCTGAAGCTGGGTCTAAGAAATAAAAACTAACATCATCGAAATAAACATCAACATCATCTCATCATCACAAAATAAGTAGATTTTAACGCAAAAAAGATCTTCGACGTATATTGCGTATAAAAACTCATCGATGTGTCGACAAGATTCCCACTCAATAGACGGAATAAAGTTAATCTGTAAAAGAATCTAGAATTGTTGAAGAAGATCTATTGGATTTCGGCTGTCATTCATTCCAACGTGGAAGAAGAGGCTGGAAGTGTTTTTCTTGAGCCTTGATAATTGTCTAATTAAAATAAATTGGAATGTTGAAGCCTTCAACGCTTCAACTTTTACAGACACAAGTTAAGATCAAGATGAAGTCCGTCTTAAAAGCCACTTCAACAACTACGGGGCCATTCATAAACTAAGTAACTCCTCAGTGTCCCCAGTCCTATACTAAAACATAATTCCCATATTCCTCAATTTTTGAAAATAAGTCCCCGGAACAAGACTCTAAAAATAAAATTTTTAGAAATACAAATAGTTCTACTAGCTCTACATAGTAAATTTCGAATTTTCTCCGTTTAACTTAAACTAAATGAAAGAGTTGATTTAAAAAAAATTGTAAATGCATTAATTTCATTTTGATATTATAGTTCGTTTTTTCTGAAGAAACCTATGATCCTACTTTCTCTCTTCGGTTCTATTCAAGTAATAGAGTGTTAGCTTTGTAAAAGTTGGCCCTGTCCAATTCAGAATGTTCCACGTTCTGTCAAAAAATACCGAAGCTCTGGTGTGGCACCTACTCGCTTTCCTCAGATTGATCGACACTTCACTTATCCCTTCAACACATACAGACTAGAAACCGGACCGGAATTTTTCTTCACGCCACCTAAAATACTAAATTACAGTCCGTTTTTGGTAGAAAATAAAATTACTTGCCCTTGTATAGTGTATAGCATCAAAAAATTTCATTCGCGTCAAAGATTGCAAAATTAAAAACAACGGACAATGTAGAGCTGCTCATTGACAGGCAAAGCATTCGACGGTTATCAAACCGAATGCGAATGACGGAAACACATGAAACGAAGCGTGGATATAGTCAGAATCCAGATCTATCTGTAACTAACTCCTCCAAAAAAATTATTATGGCAGAGCAACTTTAAAAAATCACAGTAATTTTAATGAGGACAAATACTTTAAGTCAAATACGTTCATATATAAATACTCTAGTAGTTAAATATATCAGTTGTTTACTGGGTGATCTGTGCCGTAACGGCATATACGCTTACATCGACAAATAAACCTATGAAGCGACAAAAAATAGTTGTGGTTCAGATCTGTCTATCCGTCATCCGTTTTCTTTTGTAAAAAAATTGTTGAGAATCTTGAGAAGTTGTCTTTAAGTTATAAAAAATATATATTTTATTTCGGAGCGAAATAACCAATCTTGACCGCCTTTTGTTTGTTTTATTTCCAGGGAATTGGGCCCGAAACGTGTGGAGAGAGGCCCTTTGGAACCAACTTCGGTTCAGCGTTCCGATTTATAAGGTAAGGACAAAGAGGGCTATCATTATATTCTTTATACCAGAGGATTCTTATAAAAATTAAAGGAGAGTAAATAACAAATACGTCAAATAAGGCCAGGTTTGGGGTTTTTTGGGGGCCTTCGTAAAGTAAGTCAAGTCAGAATCAGCAGGTTTCAACTGGCGAGTCCCAAAAAATCTAGTCACCTGGTTAGTTAGATTTCCAACAATAAGGTCGGTCGGGTAGATTAAAGGTCCACAATATTTATGAAAGGCCCTTATTTAAAGACAAGTTGTTCTTCTATTGACGGTATATAACGCATAGCTTTCTCTCTGAAGAAGAACCTAGTGCGAAATTGGAAATCAGACAGAAGGCAGGGAAAAAACACGTCAAGATCTCAAGAAGAAGGCCTTATTATATCAGAGTCACTTTCAAGGGACCGTTCATTATATTTTGCAATCCGAGAATAAATTTTTGTCACCCCGGGTTCTAATCCTGCTCGTTTTTTTAGATAAAATAAGACTAAAGTGGAAGCATGTTTTTGTTTTATATGACTTTGATTTGTGGGTGGTCCCTTAGCATGGGCTTCTGACTCTGACCGAGGTTCAAGTATTGAAGTCTTTGCTTCCTCAATAAAGAATGATAAAACCCTTCAGTTCCAACTTTCCAAGAGACAGAACACAATGATGTTGGGTATTTGGTCAATAGTTATCTAGAACATAAAAGATATATTAAATTCAGGCGTTAAAATTCTAAGAAATAATAAAATGGACATTTTTTATGAACTTGTTTAGGTTTTAATAACAGTTTTGAGTAATTGATTTCTTGCGAAATCATTGAGAATAGTAATGCCTTTTTACAGAAATGTATTTAAAATGAATTCCATAATTCTAAATTTTATTCAAAGACAAGTGGATAAGGGTCAAAACCACCTTTATAAAACAAATTGTCAACTAACTATCTACTATGCATTTTAATTTACATACATTTTCATACATTTTTAAGAAGATAAATTCATTAGAAAGGTTCTGTAAATAACTGATAAAATGAGTCAGTCATGAATTATAAACGAAAGTTGAACGACTCAAAAATAAAACACTAAACTACAATGAATAATCAGGAACAGAATTTTTTGGTTTTTGATAACTGTAATTAATTTAAAATTTTTTGAAATAAGCAAGAATTCTACTGAATTTCTATATACTTTTAATGATAATTTTGTATTTGGCTTTTTTATTTTCACAGCCTGATGAAGTTAAATAGAAACCGGTCGCTTTAAGTAAAAATACTGTGTTTCATAACGAGTGAAGATAGATCGAAGTGTTCTTTATCATTTATTTAGACAGAAATTTCATTACGCGAAACTGAGATAAAAAGAGCAAAGGAATTCGCAAAGTAAGATTAAGCAATTAGAAACCATACGATTTTCACAGCAATCAGTAAATTAGAATTTAATTTCAACGCGCCGATCAAATTTTTTATTTGAATAATATAACTTAACGAATTAAAATTCCCCACGAGTTAATCATCAACTCTTTTTATTCCTGTGCCATTAGAATTTATTCCACAGATGCTTCCGAGATGGTTAGGTCAGAATTCTTGTCATTTCGTTGACTCGACACACCCTTTTAGTACAGAGCCAATTGGTTTGCTATTTTGACGGTTATTGATGATACGACCTTGACTGGAAAAGCAGGTTGAATTTCCTTGAAAATTTATCTCAGAATACAATGTCCAGTTTGAATTTCCAAAAGAAACAATATATTTTGGAGTCAAGAAATCAAAGTTCGTCTCTGCTGATCCTGTGATTAAGTGTTCTCGTCCACCTTGTGGTTAAAAATTCGAAATATTTTTAAAATGTAGACAAGATGAACTGTCAAGATCTTATAATACCATTTTCTGTAATTAATTAACAATTTTTAGCGTCGGTAAATCTCCAAACCTTTCGAAAAAAAGTGTTTCATTTCCATGCAATTTTTTGTGAAAATTGCCACCCCATTGACATTGACAATTATACGAAACGTATGTAACCGAAGATTATACAACAAACGAACCATATGTTGATTCTGGTGTTCCTTCAAATAGAGCTAATGCAACGGTTCTTGTGTCCGCCGGCCCCCAATGCCGCACAGAGGAGAAATATGCAAAGGTCTGGTTATAACACATTTTCACGTCGTATGCAGAGTTTTCTCCGGGAGAGCCAACAAATTCGGAAGGGCGTCCTTGGTAGTTGGTACTAGGAAAGAACTGCCATCTGAAATAGAAACAGTCGATGTTTAGGGATCCTAATCGCCTGTACATCTTGTCTGTCTGTCCGCTTTTACGCACTCACTTCCGAACAGTTGAAGTTCTTTTAAACTGTTTTCTGATGTGAAACCCATATTTTTTTATGCCAAATGCAAATTTGAAATATTTGGTCACATCCCCTGGCCCCAAAAATTTGAGAAATTTGTTGTTTTAGTTTCACCTCTGCCTTACATTTCGTTTATACGGTTTATTTCCGATATTATGAGTACACATCAAAGTGCGAAGGCATTCGAACTTTAATGACATGATATAATGAGTATGTAGGAGGAAATAAAAGGTTGTGACGATGAGTTTGAAAAGATATTAAATGTCATGAAAATATGGGATGGTTTTAAAATTTTATTAGCCCTCGCCTACCACAAGTTTCCAATCAAGACAATATTAATTATGACTACATTTGACTTACAGTCCCGTCACACAAAAGGAGGAGGCAGTTTCAAGAAAAAATGTCCAATTCGACAAATCTGGTATTTTCTCCCGGAAGGCAATTGAACTGCCCCCTTGATCTGGTTCCGAATAGATTGCAAATTCTTGAACTGCAGAAGATGATTTGAGTGAAATAAGTACAAAGTACAGAAGAAATGGTAACTTCGAAGACATGTTGCCAACCTTTATTGAAATGAACCTAAATGTGCAATATCCAACCGATCATAGAACTCTGAAATTCTTTTACAGTCCATTTGGGACAATTTTCCAAGCGATGATTAGCTATCAGTTTGGTTAAGTATCACACAAGATTAAATTGAAATGATTATTTTATCAATCATTAAATTTGGTTTGCTCTCGATATTTTCGACAGGAGAGTCTACGGGGTACATCCATTGAATTTGTTTATTTGGAAAAATGTATTGCCATTTAAATTAGAAAATGCTTATGCAGAAAATGTAATTGTATTTTAAATTCTTTTTAATAAAAATCCTAGATATTTAACTCAAAATCCATTACTTTAACACATTTATTTCACGATTTGGAGCTTTAAAATTTTAATGACAATCCCTCATACCGCCAATATTTATGAATGGTCCTGAGAGAGAAGGTAATTGGACTTCCGAGCTAGACACTACCTTCCTCGTGTCCTTTTGTGTTTTTGAGATGTAACGGAAAATGAAGTTAGTCTCGTCGTATGCAAAATCTGTAAAGAGGATAGTACCCGGGAGTTAGTTGGGCTGCCACTTACTACCCGGGTGTTTTGGCACCAAATTATAAACGAAAGTTGAACGACTCAAAAATAAAACACTAAACTACAATAAATAATAAGGTACGGAATTTTTTGGTTTTTGATAGCTGTAATTAATTTAATTGTTTTTTAAATAAGCAAGAATTCTACTGAATTTCTTTATACTTTTAATGATAATTTTGTATTTGGCTTTTTTATTTTCACAGCCTGATGAAGTTAAATAGAAACCGGTCGCTTTAAATAAAAATACTGTGTTTCATAACGAGTGAAGATAGTTCGAAGTGTTCTTTATCATTTATTTAAACAGAAATTTCATTACGCGAAACTGAGATAAAAAGAGCAAAGGAATTCACAAAGTAAGATTAAGCAATTAGAAACCATACAACTTTCACAGCAATCAGTTAATTGAGATTTAATTTAAACGCGACGATCAAATTTTTTATTTGAATAATATATCTTAATAAATTAAAATTCCCCACGAGTAATTCATCAACTCTTTTTAATCCTTTACCATTATAATTTATTTCACAGATGCTTTCGCAATGGTTAGGTCAGAATTTTTATCATTCGTTGACTCGACACACCCCTTTAGTACAGACCCAATTGGTGCTTCATTTTGATCGGAATAGGTTATGCGACCTTGACTGGAAAAGCAGGTTGCAATTCCTTGAAAATTTATCTCAGAATACAATGTCCAGTTTGAATTTCCAAAAGAAGAAATATATTTTGGAGTCAAGAAATCAAAGTTCGTCTCTGCTGATCCTGTGATTAAGTGTTCTCGTCCACCTTGTGGTTTAAAATTCGAAATATTTTAAAAATATAGACAAGATGATCTGTGAACATTTAATAATACCATTTTCTGTAATTAATTAACAATTTTTAGCGTCGGTAAATCTCTAAACCTTTAAAAAAAGTGTTCCATTTCCATGCAATTTTTTGTGAAAATTGCCACCCCATTGACATTGACAATTATACAAAACGTATGTAACCAAATATTATACAACAAACGAACCAGCCAAATTATTAGGGCTTCCTTCAAATAGAGCTAATGCAGCGGTTCTTGTGTCCGCCGGCCCCATATGCCGCACAGAGGAGAAATTTGCATATGTCATGTTATCACATCTTTCCACGTCGTATGCAAAGTTTTCTCCGCTTAGGCCAAAATAATTGAACGATTCACCTTGGTAGTTGGTACTAGAAAAGAAATGCCATCTGAAACAGAGACAGTCGATATTTAGGGATCCTAATCGTCTGTATATGTGAACAGCTTGTCTGTCTGTCCGTCCGCTTTTAGGCACCTACTTCCGAACGGTTGAAGTTCTTTTAAACAGTTTTCTGATTTGAAACCCATATTTTCTTTATATGCCAAATACAAATTTGAAATACTTGGTCACACCCCCAAAAACTTAAACTCTAAAATTCCTTTATCACAAAACCCTTACTTGTCCGTGTCGACTTATAGCCAGCGTAGATACTTGAAAAATGTGTTGTTTTAGTTTCACCTCTGCCTTACATTTCGTTTGTACGGTTTCTTTCCGATATTATGAGAGTACACATCAAAGTGCGAAGGTATTCGAACTTTAATGACATGATATAATGAGTATGTAGGAGGAAATAAAAGGTTGTGACGATGAGTTTGAAAAGATATTAAATGTCATGAAAATATGGGATGGTTTTAAAATTTTATTAGCCATCGCCCACCACAAGTTTCCAATCTAGACAATATTAATTATGACTGGACTACACTTGACTTACCTTCCCGTCGAGCAAAACGAGGACGCCGTTTCAAGAAAAAATGTCCAGTTCGATAAATCTGGTATTTTCTCCTGGAAGGTAATTGAACTGCCTCCTTGATCTGGTTCCGAATAGATTGTCAATTCTTGAACTGCAGAAGATAATTTGAGTGAAATAAGTACAAAGTACAGAAGAAATGGTAACTTCGAAGACATGTTGCCAACCCTTATTGAAAATGAACCTCAATGTGCAATATCCAACCGATCACCGAACTCTGAAATTCTTTTACAGTCCATTTGGGACAACTTTCCAAGCGATGATTAGCTATCAGTTTGGGAATGACAAGATTAAATTGAAATGATTATTTTATCCATCATTAAATTTGGTTTGCTTTCGATATTTTCGACAGGAGAGTCTACGGGGTACATCCATTGAATTTGTTTATTTGGAAAAATGTATTGCCATTTAAATTAGAAAATGCTTATGCAGAAAATTTAATTGTATTTTAAATTCTTTTTAATTAAAATCCTAGATCTTTAAACCAAAGTCCATTACTCTAACAAATATTTATACTCAGATTTGGAGCTTTAAAATTTTAATGACAATCCCTCATACCGCCAATATTTATGAATGGTCCTGAGAGAGAAGGTAATTGGACTTCCGAGCTAGACACTACCTTCCTCGTGTCCTTTTGTGTTTTTTTTTAGATGTAACGGAAAATGAAGTTAGTCTCGTCGTATGCAAAATCTGTAAAGAGGATAGTACCCGGGAGTTAGTTGGGCTGCCACTTACTACCCGGGTGTTTTGGTCCCAAAGTCTCAATGTCCTTTACACCGTCTGGAAATTAGAGTACATGCTACATGCTCTACTAACTCCTTTGCAGGGCTGTTCACAAATCTCAAGATTTTACCGTAAACATGGGTATAGTTCCCCGGGGAATAGTTTAGCATTGTAGGATAGAACAATTTATCATTGAAGGATAGAGGAGAAGAGACCAAAAATGAGATTTACGGTAAAGGACAGGGGCGAATTCAGTAAAATTGCTTAAGGACGACCTAATTTGAGCCGAAGGCTTGAAGCGTGCCTTACTACTTTGCCATTTCTACCACCACCGCCACGAACCAAGGGCAAACATATTAATGAGGAAAATGTACTTTTAGGTTTGAGTCTTTTGAATTTATTAGAATGAGTCTGGATATTAGAGACGGACTGCTCTCCAGCTACTTTCCCTCTCTCCTCTCTTTGAAACTAAATAGGCAGAGAAGGTGAACAATATTAATTAAAATTAATTACGGAATTACCAGAGTTCAAAGAGGAAGGAGGTGGGATTGAATTGCTGCTGGACTTACATTTCAATCCGATTTAGAGTGAAACCTGGATTTTCGGGACTCGTTTTTGCGTAATAATTGGCATTTGTCTTACAGCGAGGATAATACTGTTAATAAAGTGAGGGTGAATTATACCGGGGTTGACCCGGATCGCCGCGAAATTATTAGTAAATGTACTTCTGAACTATAGAGGTATCATTACCATTTCAGGGAACTGTGTGTTTTCTGAATATTCAATCTCATGATTTAAATCATTCAATCTATTTTGGTCCTGGGGAGAGTTATTTCGGTGAAAGCTTAAGTGGAAACTGTAAAATGGCAATTTTTTTACTTTCACTTACAAAGGTTCTAACTGAAACGACTTATATCCGATTCGAAATGGCTTTTCTCGAGCAAGAGTATTTAATTCTGACTTTTAAAGCCGGAATTAAATGTTCTTCAACGACTGCGATTCATGCATCCATCATTTACTCTGAAGATAAGTTCATAGTATAAAAATGCTCTTGAATATGAATGAATATGAGCCATTTCAACAGCCAACGGAGATAGACGTGCTCTCATATCACTCCTCCAAACTCTCTCCTTGTGCCTGACAAGAAAATATTTTTGCAGTAAAATGCAATCCTGCCAAGGAATTGACGGATCTGTGACTTCTGATCTCCATCGTTATTGTGATTCTACTCAGTTGGAAAATCTTTTCGAAAATTTTGCCCAAAAAGTTTCGATAAAACTTTGTACCATTTTGAACCAGACTTTCTGTGATGTTATTGTTCCTGTGCAAGTGAAACAAATTCCATCGAAACCAGCCGACCCTAACAATCTCGCTGAATTGCCCGGTGTACAAGTACCTTCAAGCCTTGACCTAGCACGGATGCATATGCAGACCGGGGAGCCCTTCACCAGTTGCGGAATGCCGACTTCACGTCTTCAGACAATGTCCCTGCGGAGCGCTAGGACCCTTGAGGGACGCCTTGGGGGTTACCAGTGCCTTGACCTTGCTGCCGCTCGGGGAATCCGGAGGGGCGGTGAGGATACCTACCAGTTAAGGCTCCGTGGGACTACGAGCCAACGCCCTAACCCCGTTCTTTGGACATTTGATGGTGGTGGATCATAACTTTGGAATTCGATGTCATTTAACACCCTCTCTATCCGGTCTGCTGATCGTGCCTTATCTGCTATTTTGAGTTTAATTGTACTCACTATGTATATTCAAGTATAAGAATTTATTTATATCTTATTATTGTGCTATAAGTACTTTTTATATCTTTCCACTTCAACATACAGGAATCTGTTGAACATAATCTTTTGTTTTCTTTACTTTACGATTGACCAGAATAATAGTTTACTAGCTAGTATGCAATTTTTAATCTCAATTGAGAATGAATGTTGATATGAATGTTCATAATTACACCCGATTCTTTATTATTCAAAATGTTATATGTCACGACTATCTATTGGCGAATGTATCTTAAGTGAACCACACTTTTTATATCTTGTATGGAATTGTAACTTTGAATTTGCAAATGGAACTTTAATCTTTATTTTACATTGAAACAAACTTACATGTTAAGATAACCGTCTGTCTCTAGTAATTTAATTAAGTTCATAATTTAATAATGACTCTCAAGTTAAATACAATTATGTAAACTGACGTACCTTCATGGACCAGTACTGGTCTTAAAAAGGATTGAATAAATATCTATCTATCTATCTATCTATATGAATGAATATATTTTACAAGTAAACATGTATCAATCATAAAATCATTTGAAGTGTAACGTGCCACTTAACTTTTTCACATTCTAATCTTATCTTAAATTTAACGATTCTGGAAATCCCTTATTTGAATGATGAGTCTGCAAAATTTGTGTGTTTAACGTTATGATTTTGTCAAAAACTATTGTGTAGCAAAATATTTCATTGAAATGGCAATGCTTGATGAGATGAATGTAAAATGTAATATGAGATAAAACATACTTTATATGAAGATGCATTTAGGAAATAACAAATGACGTTCAAAATCTCTAATTAAATTCCTTTCCCGTAATTATACCTTTTTCCAATGGAAACCAAAGATTGTATTGGCTTCTGAAAGAAAAGACGGCTTTCACCCTAAAATTCTAAATATTTGCTTCTTCTATAAGAATTTACAAAATCCATTCAATACTCTCCCCGAATTCCCAGACTCCACAAGAAAAATTGGTTTTATTGATAGACAATAGAAAGCTTGGAAATAGGGGGTTTGAAATGATTTAAAGTTTAAATAAACCGTCGAACGAATGTACTGATGTATCGTAGATATAACGTTTTTATAACGTTTCATACACATTGAAACATGTTCACATTGAAAACTGTGTTTTAAAATATTTAATATGCATGAAATATCGAAAATCTCAAATTGCCCCAGCCATAGAGCAAAATTACATACGTCATTCGAAAGCCCTTGACCATAGCTTTCGAATGACGTATCACACATATATGTTTGTAATTTGACTTCTTTGACCCCTCCCCACCGGTCAGGGAGTGACCCCACCCCCAAATCATATACACCATTAAATAGCCCTTGATCATAGCTTTTCATTGATGTATCACACATGGGGGGTTGCTATTTGAAAAAATGTTGACCTCTGACCTTTCCCCCCTTGACCTTTGACCTACAGGGCTCCCAAACGAACTTGACCTCCGTTTGAATGTCCTAAATAGATAACCGAAAGAAAAATTTCAAAAAGTTAAGCCGTTCTCGAGTTATCGTGTTTACGGACAGACGGACAGACAGACGGACAGACAGACACCGAGTCATTCGCATTATGTATCTACGATACATAATAAATCCGGATTGAAAGTGGGAAAGTGTCTTAATAAAAGAGGGATTAATCCCTATAGCTTTTATTCGTAATTAAATGCCAAGAGTTCTAACAACCCGGGTTTTTGGCATTTCCGTTTAGTTCTATCCCCGAACAAATTTAAAGCTATAATACTGGACCATAATTTTTTTAACTGGGAATTTAGTGCAGATTCGACTGTTGAAATAGGTTTGTGTTGTAAACCCTGTTTGAATTGAATCAGCTTAAACTTAGGATTATACTAGAGGGATCCAACAAGAACCAATCTATATTTCCGGATGGTAATTAATATACGTTCCAGTTCGGGATTTCTAGAGTCGGTATCTGTATCATTTCTGCAAGAGTAGAAGAGCTAGTTTCGGGATGACTTTATCCACGTCGATCGGTGAAACGGAAATGTAGGGCATGTTCGGCTTATATTTAGTAATTCCCCTAATTCTTGTCCATCCGGATCCTATACAGTTCCTTCATCCCATCACGGCACATGTTAGCGGCTCAGGAAGGCTATTAATTACTCAGTTAAACTAATTAATACCAGATAAGCCTAAGGGCGTCCATCAGAAAATCCAGTTAACAAAGATCTCTCAAAACTGTGTCCTAACTCCTAACTATCTGGTAGCAAAAGGTCGGAAAAGAGTTCAAACATGCGTATGTGCCAAAAATGTCCAAAATATGCCTAAAAACTCACTAATGTACCAAACCTGCTTAAAATCAACACCCCCTTAAACTGATGCTTAAGAGGTCATCTGGGTTTGACACAGTTTTATCTAGCAGAAAATATCAGTAGCATATTTTAATTCCATAATATTGACTGTTTATAGCTTTGGGTTTTTGGAACCCTAAACTATTTTTCAACCTTACAACTCAAGAAATAATAGCTTCTATTCGAATTTCAAAGTATACATAATAATTTTCTCAGATTTCGTCTACATATGAATTTGACTCATTATCAGTTGATACTTTTTTTTACAAAACCACGTGTTTTCGAGAACTTGGAATTCCTGCTGAGTGACAGGTATTTTCAACCCAATTAAGCTGATCCTCTTATCCGGAGTCAATAATGCTGTATAGGATGAAAAAGTTAGTCGGTAACATATATTATGGGTCTGGTTGGTGGAATATATATATTTTATTTGAAGTTGAAGTTGAGGTGGTCCTATTGCTGGTTGAGAGAGATGAGTTTGTAAGTTGTAATTCTGATGGGAATTTAAAAGGAGGCCAATCCTTCTATCTCGACTACAAAATGTCCAAACTAATTCCTGGTCGGATACTCTCAAAGTCTGAACCCAAACCAAACCCAAAGAAGAAGACTCCGAAAAAAAACATTAATAATGTTGGACAGCCATATCTGCCCAATATGTCAAGGGCCAGTTCATAAATCATGGGCCCTGCCCTGGGTCCAGAAATCAGTTACAAAAATACCCCACATAGAATTGTCCAGGTCCGAATTCCCTGTCTAAAGTAAGTAGTAAATGATCAAGACGTATCGATAAAAGCGTCAAGAAAAAATCTCTGCGTCTATATTGATCTGTTATTTAATTGTCCTATTGTTAGAATCATACATTTAACTGTTGGACCGATAATTGAAATTTCAGAGCTTGAAAGCTTTGAAATAGGAAAATTATCAACAACTGAGATTTTGACCCAATTTGCACAAAATTTTAGTCCATTTTCGTACAAAAATCGACGAAAAATAATAAATACTCCTTCCATTTATTCAAGTTTTAATTATTCGGTCAGTGTCAGCTGAAGGCAGTTATTCATCGTAGAACGATAATGATCAATACATTCCAGAATATTGCCTTCTGTTTTAGGTATTTGAAGATGATAAAATGTACATTTTTATCCCAAACTAAAATAAAAACTCTCTAACCCGGTACAATTTCCCAGGATCCAAATAACAACCAGAAACTGAAAGAAACCAAATGATTTATGATCCATCCAGCCCTGAAAACCATATAAAACCGTCATATTATTTTGCTAGTTTTGATCTGTTTGAAGTCGGTTCGATTTCCTGGTTTTCTGTCCGTGGTCTCAATACTCTCAAAGGTCTCCGTTTCGGCTTCTGGTTCCAATTTAATGTCCAAGTTCCTCGTTCCATTTATTACGTTGCGAACCACATGGAGGACTGACTATTAAGGCCATCAACCGTGGCATAATCTGATAATATATAATATATGGATGTTTAATGAACCAAAGGGGCTCTTGGACAGGGATGACATGATATCATGACATGGACCCAGTTGACGAATTACGTTTCATAAAGCCCATTAAAAATGTCAATCCCTCTTTCCGCAAACAGATATGACAAACCGTCCGTCCGAAACCACTCGACTTGACAATAAATAGAGGGAAGATGATAAATTAATATTATTATGGCCAAGTCCTGACTTTTATCATCCGATAGGACACTTCTAATAATATTTTATAGAATTTCGTGTCTAATGCTATAATATACGAATCATAATGAAATTGTACACAGTACAATCCGGTTCGAAGGACCAGTTGCAAAAAAATCGTCGATTTTTCGTCGTTGTAATTCTTGAAATTTCCTGCGAAATAAAAATGCTCAGAAACTTGGTCTTATTAAACGGCTTATTAATACAACCCCATGGGGTTCTAAATCGGGATTTACGGTAACTTATATTTATAAGTCAATTTAAAGAAAAGCCACAGGAATAGATGGGACTTTGTGGCTTTTATGGATCTTTCTTCATCTTGTGGTCTAGTCCCAATAGAATTATCCTTCATTTCATCTTATCATCATCATCCTCTAGCTTTTTCATAAACTTTCAAGAATGTCCCATTGGAATTCAGTTTTCGCTTTCAGTTGATCTTATCAAATAACCCCCATCAAAAAGGGCTTCCGGTTTATACTCCAATAGTGCAATAAAAAGTTGTATCGAGGACACATGAACATTTTAGGGGGATTTAGCTTCACTCAGAAAATAGAGAAACCACCGATTTTAAGCAAAAGTTATGTCAAACCCAAAAACAGAAACATTGCAAAACTTTTTTTCATAAGAAGATTCTGAATTTAGTAGAGATTGATGATTAATTTTATTATTCCTTCGATTCCTCCTTTATCCGTCACATAGTTTTTTGATTTTTTCAAAGAAAATTATTTAAATTAGACAACCAAAACGAGACATTCGGATTATTAACAAAAGTTCTAATGAAACCCCAAAATCCCTTGTCATTCGAAAGGACTTTTCAAGATACTTTTATCTAAGTTTTGTTATGAGGGAGATTTAGGTCAAAAATACGGTCCTAACATCTTCCTAAAAACTTTATAAACATCATTTATTTATACGAAAAAGGTAGGGAAATGGATAGTTTTGAAGATAATAGTTTTAATGATTGGAATGGCAGTCCATAAACCACTTCGATGAGCTATATTACACTATTGTAGTTCAGTATATAGTCTCGTTTCCATTTTTCACATCGCAGTCTATAGCCTCATTGCAGAAATTGTATTTTTGCCCATCGCAGTATACAGTCTCTTCTAGCCGGACTGCTTTCTAGGGAAAGGCGTTTATGGGAAAACCATGCTCGGAATACGGATGACTTTCTCAACTTTCTTTCTAATGTAATAAAAAGTGTATAAATATAATATTGTTATTCAGTATTCGGAAAGTGAGTTTTATTATTTTGGCCCACAGCCTCCAGCCACTTCATCTTCATCCACTAAATTCGGAAAGTAAATTCAAGTCCCATTTTTTTCACAAAAAAAAACTTTCCTTTCAACCAAGAAGTAGTCTACTTACTATTTATTGGACTGCTCATAAAATCCGTTTAGGCTCTCATAAATTGGATCCAGCTCTGGTTTCTTATTTTTATTCCATCTCATTTTTTTGGCACACGAGACACATTGACATCGCCAAAACATCAATTTGAGACTAATTTTAAAGAAATTGAATAACTAAAATAAAATTGTTTATACTGTGTTATTTTGCGAAATTGTCCCAAAAACTTGTGAAAATTGACCATACGAAAACCTGCAAAATGAAGCAGGTTACTGGATTTTGATAATAATCCTTATTTTTTTCAAAAATGTACTACTTTTGGCATGCAAAAATTTGTGGACAGGCCTTAAAGGGTAAAGTTTTTGGGGGAACGTGAGTGACGTGCCTTATCAGTTTCGCATCCTTTGTGAGGGAGAAAGTTTGGTCTTGAGTACGTCTAATCGGTCTCGTGTTAAACTTCATCTACTTCCATCTGATTTCATCCGACTCAGCCTCATCTTCTCATAATCATCTGAGAATGAACTACTTTTTTAGTCTTGAAAAAATAATGACTCTTCTCACTTTTTCCGCCGGCTGACAGGCTTTTTTAAACCCGTTTTTGACATCTCTTATTCCGTCTTTGCGTTCAAATGTTAGGTTTTGGATTTGGATGTGTAACACATTTTTACAAGATTTTTTAGTATGTAAAACTGTGGAGATAAAATTATAGGGTTCCTTGTCTTTTCGAACTGGTGACTGCAGATTTAGATCAAATACACTTATTTCAATTTCTCGATATAGTTTGATACTATTGACTATGACGAAGACGGACTTAGGAAGCAACAAATATCAATTAAAGTAGTCTCAGAATGCCCCACATTCCGGAAATCACGGTGGCCAGTCATCAAACCTGCTAATAAACAACCCACTTCTCTTAATATATCCACCCGGGTTGCCCCAAAATGCCAAAAAATCCTCTTACAACCCGAATTTATGCGTTTAATTTTGCCCCATGAGCAGGGAAATCAGTAACGATACATGTAGCAATGAGATGACGAAAATCAGTCATTAAGAAACTTGCTAATTTTCGTCCCAGTATGCCTCAAAAATCAATCGCAGAGATATGTAAATTCTTTCAAATCATAAAATCACAGGGTACATGTCTCACCGCATTAGTTGATGCAGATTTGCTGTACCAATCTGGTCCCAAAACCCAAGTAGCACCCTACAACAGCCCACAATGCAGTGTTCTCTAACCCAATTTTTTGAGGTACCTGTTCGTGAAATGTGATGTTTTGTCATATGACATGTTCCTCAGTTTTAAAAAACCTACGGAAACCTTGAGTCCTCATTCCGTTCCAGACTTGTGATGGAAGGACACGTAGAGAAGGCGGAATTGTAATTCCCGAAATAGGATGACGGAAGCAAAGATGCGGAAAGATGGATTTCCTCTGTTGTGCAAACCACCACCACTATAATTCATACACATACTATATATATAATATAGCCTAAAAAACCGGGTAAAATAAACTACCCGGTTTTCTATATCTCGGGCAGGAGGGTTTGAAAACAGGAAAAATGTGGGACAGGAATTTCCTGACATACTTTTCATCCTGCCGGAGTTTATGACAAAGACAAGTCGGATTAGAGCAGAAGCTTTTAAAAGTTTAAAACTTTCATTTGCAAGTTTCTCCACGACTCCTTTCTCCCCTAAAATATAAAAATATAAAAAAATATAAAATACAACAGAACTAACATTTCTTAATCTTCCCGTCATCAAAAACCCAGAACCTGTCATGTCAACACATTCTTCTTTATTCCCTCCGACGACAAAGTCCCACATTTGTAAACAGGGGAGCTTTTTTAGGACTCTGGATTTAGTATTCTGCCGGGCAACATGAAAGATGATGATCTTAAATAAAAAAGGGCTGTTCAAAAACCACGGTTGGATGTTAAAAATCAGATGTAAAACTGGGGATACTTCAATTAGTTTGCAATCCTCCGATGAGTTGGGTTGGCTTGGGGTGGGGATTTATTCCGAGGTGGATCTATTTCTTCAAAGCAACACAAAATGTGACTATATGTTTATCACAAAAATTATGTTTGTTAACTCGAACACGGTTTAATACAATTATTGTGGATGTCTTCTGTCTAAGTTTTGAAAGTTCGTTTGCGTATTCACATGAGCTTCCTAATTTTAAATGTGTTTTAACGTACCCTAAGCATTAAAATAAGTAACTTAGTGGAGTTATGGTTCTCTACCCTTAAATCCATGCAGTACAAAATTGTAGAATAGGAAAGTGAGGCTGTTATTTCGGTATTTTTAGGGTGGGGATTTATTTAGGAAGCATGGTGAGTCTTTGAAACAGTCAAAACAAGATGTACTGTAGTTTACGATGGACCGTACGTACGAAAACCGTAAACCCGATAAATCCAGTTCCAGAATCTGTAGCTAACCCGTTGTTTTTATGTATTTTTGCAGGAAACGTGAGAGGAGATGTCTGGAGTCAATTCTGTAAATAAAATGAGGTGGGGTTCAGGTGCCGGTGGTGGTCATCTTGCCAAAATCTCCAGCCAAACCCGTGGTGGTCATCTGAAAAGTCTCCTATTTCTGCTGATCCTGTGTTGGAACACTTCCAGCACTTCCTCCTTCTGTCCTCCAGCCTGCATTTGTGACGACGTCTTACTCTCCGTCAACTGCCACACTTCCTCCAGCAATCTACGAGTTGTCCCTATATTCCTCAACCCACAAATCAAGTATCTCACCTTGGCCAAAAACCAAATACGGGATATTACACTGTCACTGCAATTTTATGCCGAACTACTCACCCTCGACATTTCACAAAACAATCTGGAATCGCTGGGCAAAACGAACTTCGAGCTACTCAAGTCCCTCCGCTTCTTGAATGTGTCCTACAACGCCGTTAAAGCCTTAGAAAACGGAGTGTTCGGGGGTCTGAGGTCAGCGGAAGTTATTGACTTGTCTGGGAATCAGATTGAGAGGGTCGAACGAGAGATTTTCTGGAACTTGAGGGCGGTTAAGGAGATCATTTTGGACAGGAATCGGCTGGAGTTTCTGGACTGGGATTTATTCCGGGGGCTGGATACGCTGACGAAAATCAGCGTCAAGTTCAACTTTATTCAGGTATATGTGAGCTTCCCATACTAGTACTATGCTCATAGTTATGATTAAATCAACAATTTCCAGGATTTATTAGGAATAAATTTGGAAACTTACAAGGGAACATTTGCAAATGTACTATCCTTATATGTTTTTAACCGAGGAAGGTCAAAGAAACTTTTCTACTTTCACCTTTATTTGAGGATACCCATGAAAGAGAGGGAGTTAACATTAGAGGATTCAAAAAATAGTATTACACATGAGTAATGTTTTCGCAAAATTCAATCGAGGATTTACTATAGGAAGAGCTGAAATAGCACCCACTTCTTAACCTTCCACTTTCATCATTTGAGTTTCTCTTCTGAATGAGACCGATAAAAAAATATATGGGGGTGGTAGAGTCGAGAATGTTCCCTTGTTAGTACGATTTGGCTATTCGACGGTTAATTATCGTAATTTTGATCTAATTGCTTGAAAGAAACCTTAGATAAAGGAGCCTTGTATTCTAATTAAACTAATAATTAGCTTGTTCAAAATTGAAGACTAAAACCTGGCAATGTTATATTTATTACACAGGTTATCGAGCCCTCGCCAAGCCTAGGTCCGAACCATGGACAGCCCTCCTGGATCCTAAAGGGCCTCCGAGAACTCGACGTTTCCTCAAATCAGTTAACCCGAGTCAAGGACAATAGTCTGGTTATCTTCGGGGCACTGAGAGACCTTAACTTATGCTGCAATTACATTCACACGCTTGAAGAGAAGGCCTTCGCTTCGGGGCAAGTTGAGAAGGTCAACCTAAGTCAAAATAGGTTGGGGCGAGTCCCTTCTGATTCCTTGGATCGGTTAGGCCCTTCTCTGAGGGACTTGGACTTATCATCTAATCGGATTTCAGATCAGTTGGGCAAAAATTCATTCCGAGCTCTGACCAAGTTGGAATCACTCAGGGTTAGTGATAACCCCGGGATTCTGTCCATCGACCCCGATGCCCTGTCCGAAAATGTAAACCTCGTCCGGTTCGAGGCCGACTATCTGTCAAATCTGACAGAATTGAGTCCGAATTTGCTGAATAATAAGCCGAATTTGATTGAGTTTTCGGTGAAATATGCTTCGATTTCGATCCTGTCCTCCGAACTTGTCGACGAGCCTGTGTCTAGAACGGTTGGAAGCTTAGAGTTGACGGGGAATCCGATCCAGTGTAACTGCTCCGTGTTTCCTCTGTTCCAGTACCTCAGGGATCATGAGGATCACCAGGGTTTGTCCAGACCCGATCTCGATGAAAGTTCCGTTGAGAATGAAGATCTCAATTTGCCCTTCGGATCTAATCTCTCCTCAGCTCAGTATGTCCATCCACAAAACCCGGGTTCGGAGACGGAGGATGGGTTATCGAGTCCTGGGAATAAGGGTTCCCAACCCCGGATCCCTTCACATTTGTTCAGTTTGAGATGTCAGTCCCCCTCTGGGCTTAAGGGCATCCCCGTCAAGGACTTGAAGACTTCTGATTTTGGGGACTGTTTTGCTGGACAAGATCATTTCCAGGTAGGCCTTTTTTCCAAGTACTCGGGGCGTTGCACCCAAAATTGCTCAAGGTGGTTTTTTGTGTTTACTTTCGAATCAATGTTTATATTATAAGAAACCAGTTGTATAAAAAATGAACAATTTGTGAAGCTTGGTAAAATGGATTTCAGTTGATTTTTGAACCAAAGTAAATAGTAATTAGGGCCGGTAATTTTTACGTTTTATCCTGCACACTATTTTTAAGTTTAACGCAAAACAAAATGTTCGAGGAATTTGGAATTTTCGTGAATGGATTGAAGAATATAAGCAAAATTTGCTCCGCCACCCCGATCATTTATTGAATAGAACCCCAACTACTGAACAGTTCTATGCAGCGATAATGAACAAAATATATTTTTCAGGTGATGGTGATCTGCATCGCAGGGACGATCGTGTCCTTAATCTTCCTAGCCATCGGCCTCAAGCTCTGCTGTTCCTTCGAAGGGGGCTGTCGAAGTCGACGCGTCTCCGCGTTTTGCAAGAACTGTTGCCACCTCCGGTCCAGCAAAAAAGACAAGGCCGACAAACTATACGATTCTATGATCGGACTTCGACGGGACTTGCCTCCACTGTCGTCTAGCGGCGGAATTGCCGGTGGGGGTAACTACAACACGAACAGCACAAGTTGCACCACCCTTCCCAACGGCAAAGTCCTCCTGGCCACACCCACCGCCTCCCCTTCCCACATGTTCTTCAGCAATAACGGCGGAGGGGGGACCCTTAATAATAGCAGTAGCAATAACTTTAATACCGTCAATAATTCGAATAGACTACCCGACTATGGGAGTAATGGTAGTAGTATAAATAATGTCTATCACCCTCATTCTAATAATTACCATAATTATCACTCCCCTCAGCAATTACCACTCCATAATATGATAGGAAACAATAGTGGTACTTTGACTCATCATCATCATAATACTTTGGGTAATGGTGGCCAAAGCAAGTATCATAATTACCCGAATCACCCGAATAATTACCCGGGGCACCCGCCCCCACCACCGCCAACTAGTAACCCTCCAGTCATACTACATTACGAGTACCAGTACCCCGACTACCCCGGGGGTACTACCCATCGGGTCAAGCAAGTGCCCAGTGTTTTGGTTTAAGCTAATTCGTGAACTATGTATGATTATGATAGTTGTTTTATATTTCTAGATAAGTTTGAGACAAATACCGCGTGACTGTTTCTGCTACGTCCGAATACCCTCGTATTTTAAATAGTTGAATAGTTTCATAGATAAGCCAAGCTCATTAGTAATAGCTGTTGACGATTACTACACTTACTTGCATACGATACTAGTGTACAGTTTTACTTAATACGTAGGACGAATGAAATGCGATTGGAATGTATTTGATTTAAGTTAAGTTAGTAACGGTTGACGATGTCATGTCATAAACTATATGTATCCTCTGTAAAAGTAAAAAAAACGTTACAATATTATGATAATGTTGGACAACAACCTTGTTGGAGCAAAGTTACTTGCGTTTTTTTAAAATAAAGTCGTTAATTACGGTTCGTATTACATAAATATTTCGAACTTTCGTTTATCATTACAATTCCATACTTGGAGCACCCATTCACCATTACTATAAATTCATTATGAAGAAAAATCTTATCTCTCCCATTATATTCAATCAATCACATTGTATTCTTGTACATATGCAACCGTCGAATTGGAGATTCAGTTCCTGGGGTTCACCAAGAATGTCTTCAACGGACAATGCACACGCAAATAGCGCAACACTGATATAATGACTTGAAAGTGAAATATACCAAAAAATCAGGAAAAAAGAGATATTATGATTTTCGTTTTCCTATTTTTTTCTGATTTTTTTGTATATTTCACAAGTCCTTAATCCTTATAAGTGTCGCACTATTTGCGTGTGCATTTTGAGAAACCATCTTTCGATCACCGGTTTCCTATGTAACACCAACATACGGGCCAGGACCTACTTCGGATCATCGGATTTCCTCATTCATATCAATCTTAAATACTTCTAATTGCTCAATAGATCCCACATAAATATTTTGTATAATCTGCACAAAATAGCCGATATGAATGTTGAATAGTCCGGTAAAGCATTAATATACACAGCAAAAAGTTTGGAACCGAAAATACTCCCTTCTCGAACACCAGCGTTCATCCAAGGTTTTACACTTTCTAGACAATTTATCCCCGATATTAACAAATTGGTATCAATCGATCTGTTAGTCGCCATTTATTATATATTGGATTAAAAGACGATCGATACCATTTTAAAAAATGGACGAAGCTTTAAATGTAACTAATATTTAAAATAAAAAGACGTGAGTCATAGTCATTTCAAGCTTTGTGACCACTGTCTTCTGACTTCCAACCACCTACCAAATTTATGCCCCATGTCCTTTATCGGCTTTATGGCCTGACTTCGACACTTCTTTTATTATTCACAATTTGCACACTAATCATTAATTCATGGCTAAATATCACCTTGATAAAACTACGTGCCATATTATACAACATAAACATAACATGCATCTACAGACGGAGCAGAGGGTTCTCAATTCCCAAGAATAAATCGTCACAATCAATAGAGAATTGAATTCATACCCTAAAACCACCTTTGCCAGAACGTAACTTCAATAAGTCCTAAATTATATCCCCTCAATTAATTATCAGAAAATGCATTCAATCACGGGGATCCGCATTTACCTTCTTATAATGATAGAACTAGGCGAAGCTTCGATCAAAGTCAAAATAGTGGACGAAATCGCATCCTTTGTTAGTTCTATTAACAACTGTGACGTTAATTTTATTTCTGATGGGTTTCCGATTCAATTCTTGTTTAGCAATCCAAATCCCCTAAGAATTCGTCGCGCTGGATTCCCGATCCAGAAATTTCCAACTCGCGTGGCTAAAAGGACCCGTTTCTGCATGTACAGTCTCTTCTACTTCAAAACCGATATCTTTGAATCATCAGATAACAAGTCAGAGCCTCTATTTGCAATAACAAGGGCATTTGATGAATTCGGACCCTTCTTCCGGAAACAAGCATATTCGTCTAGGCCCGTGACTCCCCAAGACGGACTCTCGAATTTCTTTGTCTACTTCAGCCAGCGTAAGTATTGGGAGCGAATACAGATTGAAATTATGTCTTGGCAGTATGCTCATTACAAATTTCCAGACTTTTCGAAATTCGCTGTTGTGCTGGCAGACGAGGGTCCTATGGGATCAAATTTGAGCTATAATTACTTTTGCATTCGATGTCGAAATGCTGGGTTAAAATCCACACAAGTTTCGGACCTACTCCATCCTGGTCAATTTTTAAAATTAGCCAGAGAGACTGTGGAAGAGCTCTGGAATTGGGGAACACAAACCTATTTGCCAAGTGCTGCTGTCAAGGACTGCATTTTCGAAAATCGGATCAAAAATCTTTTTCGACTCTACTTCACTCACACCTTTGTCACACATGAGAGAGTTGTAGCTCATGAACTAATTTCCAGACGAAATAGAACCCTATTATATGGACACACGGAGAGACAATGCCCAAACAGACTAGGGAACGCAACTTATCGGTCAGTTAAAGACTACGTTTGGCCGTCTTTTCGAGGAGGTACAAAATTCGGCATTATTCTTTTAGATATGGAAGTAATTCCTATTGAGATCAGTGGATTCATGTTCCTCACCGCATTTGCAACCGAGAGGGTCAGTTGGCGATTTTATGTGGATCCATTTCAATGGGAATTGTGGACCACTCTCCTCTTCTCTCTGATTATGTTGCCATTGATTTTCGCGTTTTTCTTTAGGTACTACAAAATAGAACATCGACACAACTTTGTAAATTATCTCGTCATGATTGGATCGGTTGTTGAGCAATCAGTCAACATTCCACAAGCAATTGACCGTTTTGGTTATTTTCGACTAATTGGTGGTCTCTGGTACCTTTTTTCTGTTATCTTTACGAACGCTTACAAAGGAATAGCGATCACTGGTCTCACCTCTCCTAAAACATCTTCGAGCATTCAGAGTTTTAAGGTAAGGTAGATTTTGAAATAAATGGCACACTTTTGCAGTTATTTAGTGAATTCACGCATGTTATTTTAAACTTTTGATAAAATCTAAGCATAAAGGCTCCAAAAATTACTGTGCGATTTCTATTGACACCCTAGTAATCAGTTTTTAATGTTCGTATTTTAATATTCTGCGGTTTGGTTGCAGTTTTGACCATTTTTGTGCATGTAAATTTAATTAAAAAATTCGATCGAGTTGATTTTAAAACGCTAGAATTACTTTTTATACGTGTAGTAAATTTATTGCCTTTCAAATTTAATAGGACTTGACTCCCCTTCGTTATACTCAAAGGCACCCGACAGAATTTCTTAGTACCAATGGCATGTCTTGGAACAAACAATTGGATTTTGAAGTATTCACCAGCTTAAATATGGATTTGGAGCGTGATGGAATCAATGACTGGCTGAAGGGAGGCGAACTGCATTTTTTGAAATCACTGACAGAGTTTGGAACCTACTTGAAGAACGTTTTAAGGGCCTTCAATTTAACTGTTAAGAAACACCAGAAGAAATTTGGGAGTGGTTGCTTCCCAGTTCCGACAGAAAATGTCCTTCTGGCCGCAAATATTCTACAGGACCCAATCCATATGAAACTCCCTCGAAATTTTATACGGGAACCGTTTCTACCCGATGCCGCAATCGAAGACGAGATTGTGAGTTGGAGACAGGACTATCGGACAGCTTATGTTGACCAGGTGAAACGAATAGATTTTGAAGCAGCTTATCTCTCCAAACATTATTACTGGCACAAGTTCACAAAAGGACAGCAGATCTTGGAACCCGGATATCGCGGTTGGCAATTCCCGAAGCTGGATACAGGATCTACGAGCCTCGCAAAGGATTTTAAAGCCCTCGTGCACTCTGGTATTTACTTTCAACTCGAATACTTTTATAATCGAGCCCTTGAAACCAAACGGTTCAATTACACGAAACAAATTGTTAGTGGAAAAGCTGGAAATTTTGAATCAGCAAAATTGACGGGGAATATACAGACCATTTTTTACATATACTGCATCGGAATTCTGTTAGGAATCAACATGATTTTTATTGAGCAAGTTGTCAAGAGTATTTCCAAAAATTTGCATCACATATGGTATTTTTTAAATAAATGCCTCAATGCATGCCCGTGTCGAGGATTCATCAAATTTGTTACAACTTGAGTTGAAAAGAGTCGATAAGATTAAGGGCACGTCCTAAATGTTATGGAACCCAATTACGAAATGAATGCTGTGCAATTTATGATTTTTTGCTAATCTAATTGTAAGTACTGGTGGCACTCCTTTGATGCATGTGTTAACACTAGTCCTCCACAATAAATGTACAACCGCTTGTTTGTACCTGCAATATAATGACTCATTTTTGTTTCCATAACCTAACACATATTGAGGGCGAAAATGTTGATTAAATTTTTCGATAAAATAAAGAATAAAACTCATTCGTGAGAGGACCGGAAGGTACGATTAGGGGCACGGTTTAAATTAATTAAATAAAATGTTGCCGTTTAAACACGATAAAAGCTATTAATTGATTAAATATGCTATTGAGATTTACAATTTAAAACACCAATGACCCGGCTCAGTCAGTGCTCTGTGCAGAAAATGAGTCATTCTATTATTTCCTTACTTGGGTTTGGGTTGCAAATGTGAATGACTCATAGATAAAGAATCCAGGTTATTGGTTCACCTCCGGTTGACAGTAATTTTATGGATGGCTAATAAGTTTATGACAAGTTGTATAAATAATACGTAGAATTAAAACGTTTAGGTTTCGGGTGCTTATTTAACATCATTGTCTCAATTACATTCCAACATCACACATCAAAGTCAACCCTAACTCTCCTTAAATTCTTTAATTGAAAATGGGTAAAATTCCGAGCGGCTGGGAGATATGCCCCGCGATGGGAAGTGGTCTAATAGACGATACATTTTTCCTATTTAAAACACCGTTGTCTAAGGGCCTGAACCAGAGGTTTGCAGCAGAGACACAATTGACCCCTGAAGACATTCGGGAGGAACTTGAGACGAAACACGAGACTAAAATAGGACTCTGGATTGACATGAATAACGCTGAATACTTCAACGTAGAGGACGTTAAGAACATGCCGGGAGTTGAATACGTCTATTTTCCCGTCCCAGGTTACAATTACAAAATCTAAAATCGACGATGAAATTTCTAAAAGTGAAACTAAAAGTGACACGGTGGTGCCTAGACTTGTCCTCGTGTACTCTTCACATTTTTGGCTAGTACAGTTTACAATAAGCTTTACTGTACCACCCCTGTTATTTTTAAACTGGTTTCAAGCGAAAGAACATCTTTACTAGCAAGCTGTATGGTGGAAGAAAATGAACTATTATTGACTAAAATTGTAGGTAGAAAGGTCAAGAAGCGTGGGGTATTTGAGAGATTTCTACATCAAATGCGTTAGGTTTTTGCCAAAAGACTCGTTTTGAGGCAACAATATACTTAGTTTTCCAGATACTTAAGCCAAACTTTTAAGCAGGAAACCCCGTATATTATAAATTAAATCATATTAGGTGTTTATTCCAACAAATCTAATTTATCGATCCGTTGCGTTCCTAAATCCTATTTTATAATTTTAGTTTTTCCAGTTTCGATCACTGCTTAGTAGTTTAATTTTGCCTAAGCAAAGTCGATGTCAATATCATGGCAAACTTTAGGAAATAGCAGATCAAATTGGTTCGTTTGTAACTTGCTTATGTTGTTACAGGACACAGTTCGCCAACTCAAATCTATCAAGAAAAATTTTCCAAAATTTGTAACGAGTTCCTTGAGAAGAAATGCGGTCGTTGCATTGCGATTCATTCCACGAACGGTTTCAACCGACCCGGTTACCTCGTTTGCGCTTATTTAATGACTCAGAAATCGTTCCCAATCTCCGATGCAGTTGACCAATTTACCCGTTTCCGTTCACCCGGATTTTACGATCAATTCTTTGTCAACCAGCTGTACGAAATTTATAATGAGCATTATCGAGGGGATAGACCTGTTGTCATTGCACCGCAAATTGTCGATATTCCCGAATGGGACGTTACAAGGAAGAAAAAGCTAGCGAAATTACAAAGGGACGACCCCCAATTGTCACTTGTGGATGCAATTGCGAAAATTGCAATTCGAAGGGTCAAAATTTAAATAACGTACTAGGTCAATTGTTGATGATTCTTTGGAGATTTGAAATAAAACACCTATCAAATGAAACACCTTCGATTGGTTTTAAAAACAATTCGACGTTTTGATTTCATGTTAATAAACTGAGCAACCTTAATTTGATCTATAATAGTTGTTAGTCATTTCAAAGTTCTAGAAAAATTTAACACCTTATCTCTGTTTTTACTCCTTTATTATCTGACACCTTTATCCCCCGTCTCATTTGTCGTTGGCACATTTGTCCTGACACTTTGATCGTTTCCTTTCTCTTACATATCCCGGGCCAATTTTATTAATAAACGTCCTTAGTCACCAATCTGTAGTTGCCAGAAACCATAAATTTGAACGTTTTACAATATTTTACTGTGTTTTTATAGTTCTAAAACGATGCTTATATAGGTTTATCCCACCTAGCCCATGAAAAATTGGGTTTCACCATATTGTTATAACCATTCCTTCGTTACCAACTCAATTTAATACTGCATTGTTTCACCCACCGCTAGTCGAATCAGTCCATTAATGCCAAGATTCATAAAAGATCTCTATTACTTTATCGTTTCATTACCACATCAATTCAATGACAATTTTAAAACCATCGTTTCGAAATTGAAAATGGTTTCGGATGACGTCTTTTATAAGCTGAAATTTGTTGCGTCTCAAGTGTAACTCTCAAGGATTGGCAGTGAATTTACTATTGGTCAAAACCTAAATTGATCCTTATAAGCTATGAGTCGTCACATTACATGTCAGAGGCCAATTACGCAAACCATTTTTAATAAATACGTAAATATGTGTTATTAAATACAAATAATAAATGTCTGATGCACAAATTTACATGCGTCCGAACGATTGTGAACCAATATCACCAATCAATCGATCACAATTATCGATTAATCTTCGACAGTTTTGACTCCACGTAATGCTGATTATTAGTGATCTGATATCGATTTGTATAAAAGCCATGTCTGTGGATGTTAGTTATTAAATCAATCATAATTTCAACCAAAAGTTTAATATTGTTATTTAAATTTTTTTCATTTTTCATTTAAATCATGAATTCCAGTTTATTTTTTGGTATTGTGAGCATTGCAACCTTGGTTGTAATGACAAGTTCCGCACCATCAAATACGGAATTGAACCGTAAGTTTAAATTGTTAAAACAGTTGAGTAGAAAGTAGATATAAAATCCCATGTATTTGAATCCAGTGTTTCTTATTTTTTTTAAATCAGACATTGCCGACGTTCAACAATCTGGTTTTATATTAATCGGAACATTTGGCGAGAAAGCCTACTTCATGAACAGGGTAATAATTAATAAGTATATTTTGAGTTATGTTTACTTAATTAAGTATTACCAAAAGTTACATAAATCATATGTAAATTATTAGACTCAATCTAGTTGGATGGCCGGGGAGGCTCGATGTGATTCACAGAACCTGAAATTCAGCGCTTTAAAAAACCATGAAGAGTTTCGGTTTATTAGTTCTAATATCGAATATGCTGACGGTAATAATCCATAAAATTATGATTGATAAATTATTCAAAACTGTTAAGATAGTAATAGAATTCTTAACATACCCCAATAATAGAGTAAAATCAGATACATCGTTGATTAGCAATTACAATGCCAGTAACTTTGTATCCACACATCCATGTGGGTTCGTTTTATAATAAGTTATGACCTTCAATTAATTTTGATTTTAAACTTTTCCCAAACGTTTATCATAAAACACAGATGCCATATTAAAATATAACTTTGGGTAACAAGTTTTGGTACACGAATACATGAATACCAGACCCTGCACAACAAAATTCTCTAAAAAAATAGGGGCCTTGATTTTTCATACAATTTTCTGAATTTGATTGTCCATTAAAAAGTTAAATATTTTAAAATTTAAATTATTAACTTTTACAGACTTGTGGATCGCAGCAAGCATGCGAGGGATGAATACCTACGAAAGCCACAAAGCTTTTGAATACATGGATGGAACCGACGTGCCGAATGATATCAATGCCATATCACAAGATTTTTCCATGAATTTGTGCCTTTATGTATCAGGTTCTGACCACACCTATATGGCATCTTGCACTAACGGACAAC
This sequence comes from Desoria tigrina, assembly GCA_906901685.1. Lineage (NCBI taxonomy): Eukaryota > Metazoa > Arthropoda > Collembola > Entomobryomorpha > Isotomidae > Desoria > Desoria tigrina. The sequence goes on from CAJQTU010000067.1 coordinate 92,467, forward strand.
TCGGAGTTTTGTGTGAACTCACATTCGGAGAAGTTTAAACTTAATGTCGATGAGTAAAGCTTTAATTCCAGCAACGATTGATTGACTAACCAGATTCTAAAGTTTTAACAACAATTACATATAATTTCGGTTGGAAAACAGATTTTTATGATATTTGTTAAATTCGAAATAGAAATAAACGGCTGAAGTAATGTCAGATTTTTGTTTTTTGATAACGCATGCATATTACATGAGTTTGGTAATGGTCAATCATATGAACACTCTTTTTGTCTAAGTCTATATTAAATCAGAATAGGTCCTTTGTAGATATAATATGTACATTTAAAAAAAATAATAATCCGTAACAAACGGGCGCTTCAAAGTGCTGAACCTTAAAAATTGCAGCGATTGGATTTTCAATGAATCTGTTCCTGTCTGAATTCTGAATTGCCATCTGAATTGATCTTTAAGCTTTGAGGATTAACATACATGCCGATTACACAAGCGATTTTCATAACTACAATATGTAGCAAAGTACAAGATTACATATATGGGTCAATTGTGCTTGTCTAATGATATTTATGTCAGATCCACTAATCTGCACGCGTCCTAACGATTGTAGAACAAATATCACCAACAAATCTATCACAAATATCATTAATCCACGACAGTTTAGAATGGGATTTATTGCTGATAACATTGTGAATATGTCAAATCGTTTTATATAAAAGCCGCTTGTATATATACAACTTTCTTCACTTAAGCTAACAAAATCAACCCGTTTTGAATTTTGATTTCAGCAAATTTTAATTTTATATACTTTCCACTCAGTATGTATTCCTATTTATGTTTTGGTATTCTGATCACTGCTGCAACCCTTGTGGCAACGGCAATTTCCACACCGTCAAATACAGAAGTAGACCGTAAGTTTAATTTTTAAAACAGATTTTTAAGGTTATCAATCCTTAATATTTGTATAATTAGGTGTAATTGCTGACGCTCAACAATCGGGCTTTGTATTGATCGGAACACTCGGTGACAAAGTTTATTTCATGAACAGGGTAATAATGTAGGGGACTTAAGCGATGTTGAATTAATTAAGTTGTAATAAGTTAAAGGTGATATTAATTAACATAAATTATTAGACAAAATCCAACTGGATGGCATGCAAGGATCGCTGCGGTTCACAGGGCCTTAAATTTGGCACCTTGAGCAGCACCGAAGAGTTTCGTTTTGTTGGTGCAAACATCGACCGATCTGATGGTAAGAACGAAACAAATAAAGATTTAAATTATTTCAAATTTTAAAGGTTCTGAACACCAAACCTGTGTTTTAAAATCTTTAAAACGAGTCAAAGATTAAAGTCTCGAAATACCTCAGCCATAGAGCCAAATAATACTCCACGCCCATAAATTATTAAATAGTCCTTGACTTCCTTGACGCTTGACAGGGGTACCGGAAAAAATGGTCAGGAAAAAATGGTCTGACTATTAGTTTGTTAAACGTCAATAAATCCTTTATTCTGAACAATGTAACCCGTGCTTTTATTGAATGGAAAAACTCTTAATCCTTCTGTTATGGTTTCAATTTCTTGTTTCTGCAATTTTATGAAATGTTGAATTAGCAGTTTAATAACTAAAAATCCGCGAAAACAAATCAGAGAATCAGCAAGTCAGGAACTGACAAATCAACAGAATAGGTAGACTAAGCTGAGACAATTTTTAGAAGATTGAACTGTGATTGAAGGACAAGCAGGTAAAGATAAAGAAGACAGAGAAGTAGACCCTTCATATATGAATTTAATTAAGTTTAAGATTAGTATTGACTTATTCTATATTCGAATGTTAGGGTTTTTGTTTCAGACAAAGTTCGGATAAAAAGCCAAAATTAATTAACATCTAAAGTTTGCCCTTCTCTATTTTTATACATTTCATTTTTTAAACCAAACAAAACAATCTAAATTGAGAAAATTGAACATCAGACCATGTTTTCCTTGACCATTTCCAAATTTACCATTACTTCCAGACAATTTTTTCCACGACCATTATTTCCAGGACCACTTTTTTAACAACCCCGCTTGACAGTACCTTTCAATGGTTGGAGGACACACGGTTTTTATTTTTTTAATTGACCTTTGATTTGCATGGCCACCAAAGTAATTATTCCCCGAAAGCCAAATCTCAAAAGGTCGAGCGGTTCGACAGTAAGACATTTTAAGACGGACGTACGGAAACGAAGTCATTCACATAATGTATCTACATAATAAATGGTAGAACGTTTTTTATGGTTAAATGCCTTAACTGAATATTCCTAAAATTGTGCTAATTTTTAGTACGGACATAAGGAATTCTTATTTCCTACTAAATTGTCGATAAATTTTCTCCAAGTCTCATTTATTATTACTAACAAAAATTCTCATTGCATATTATGAGGGAATATTTTGTGATTATTTAAACAATATGATATTAATGATTAATTACTAAATTTAAAGACTTGTGGATCGCGGCAAGCATGCGAGGAATGCCAACTTACGAAAGTCATTTAGCGTTTGAATACGAGGATGGAACGGACGTGCCAAGTGGTATCAATACTTACGCGTCACCTTTTAGTGTAAATTTGTGTCTCCATCTCTCAGTTTCTTCTGACCTCAATTTAATGGAATCATGTCAACTTGGAAGCTATGGAGTTTTGTGTCAACTGGTATTAGGATAAGATGCAAGTCTGTCTATATGGATAAGCAAAGAGTTAACTTACATTCAAGCAATCACATATGATTTAAAGTTCCAACTTCGAACAGATTTTAATTCATTTGGGACACAAATGTTTATGATTTTGGGTCAATGTCAATGTAAATATTTGAAATAAAAAGTATTCGCATGTGTATCTACAATGATATGTAATTTAAAACAAACTTAGAATATGATGTGTCACATTTTTTATGTGTGCCGTTATATTTAGTTCATTGCATTCCATATAATACAATTTAATTATCTCCATTATCCATGGTCAATGGTGAACACCGTTTTGGCGAAGTTCATGTTACATTCTGAGGTATGATTGGGTTTTAAGATATTTTATTTTAAGGTGTTTGCATGAAAGTAAAAAAGAATGATTTATCTAATTCAAGATGCTCCATTTCTTACTAACCGAACCACTAAAAATCAGACGGAACAAACGGATATAGCCAAGTATTTTAGATATTTTAGTTTTGCATTTTATGTTGGACAATTAGATTCACAGGCATGGTGCATTTGTTCAAACATAAATACTAATTGATGCAAGAATTTAGTTTTTAAACCATTAATTTATCCTTTATTCATTACAACTAAAGAAGCAGTTTTATGTATGATGTCCTTCGCACTTTAACAACCCTGTCGAACAGAGAGTATGGGCTCAGCATTTGCACGTCCCATGTAATTATAGCCGTCGTTCATAAAGCAAGTAGAGACACCTCCAAAATTTGCTTCACTAAACAAGGTCCAGTTCGAAGTTCCAAACGAAGAGATGAATTTCGGAATTATAAAGTCAAGGACCGTTTCTGCATCTCCGGTGATCAGGGATTCTCTGCCGGCTGTAGATTTTTTAAATTGAAAAGTCAAATTAGTCACGATACAATTTCCCTTTTGATTTACAAAAAATGCATCGATCAAAGGAAAGTTAGGAAAGACATGAAACCAAGATTTTTTGCAAAATCAGAAAAATGGGGAAACTTGTTACAAAGAATTTGATCAACAGCTTTTGCGTCCGAAATTGTTCGATTGTTTGCTTGAAAACAGCAAAATTAGCATCCCTACATCGGTATTTTTTTCCGGTTAGCTGGAAGTAAGTATTTTCCCAACCAGTGTCGAGGGATATAGTAAAAACTCACCGTAATTGCTGTTCGAAGTGCCTTCAGTTAGGCTCAGAACCGGGGATGTTGTATCCGAGGGTCCGCGATACCGCGCTGATGCGAAACCCGCAAAATTGTTGTTATTGCAAATTCTTTGCTCGAATTCGTAGTTTGAGCCGGAAGGGCTGAAAAATCCGGTTGGATATCCACCAAAGTTGATTTCCGTGTAAAACATCCACCTAATGCCAAAATAAAACATTAATATGCTAAATTAGTTAACTGATACGAAAAATAATTATTCAAGTTTCGAAATGGCAGTACATTCCGGTGGTGCAAAAGGAGGCTGATGTTTCTAGAAAGTCCTTCCATTCCGATAAGTCTGGAATTTTGTCCTGGAAAACAACGGAAGTGCCATTTTGATCCTTTTCGGAATAAATTGTGAATTCTTGGACGGCTGCCGATGCCGATTTTAAGGATATGAGAAGCACCAAGGCCAAAACTGATGTCGAAATTCGCTGCATTTTGCTAATTTTAAGAAGTTATTTCAATACTTTAAAACACCAACGACCAAGTCTGGAAGGAATGCTTCAAATGGCTTGAATTCTGATTTTTATAATGACAGGTCGAATTATCAGTACGATAATACCAACTTGAATTTCGTTTTTAATTGGCAGGTGTGTCAGTCCTGTCCATATTTTAATTGGTTTAGTTATTGACTTATACCAATGGAAGTATTTTCTGATAGCATTTACCCTATCTCTCTTCTATGATAAGATTGTTAGTGAAGTAGGTCCAGTCCAGACTCCAGATTTCTCCTCTCCTTATGGAGAATTTAACATTGGATACGAGCCACGAGTCCTGTCTGCTCTAGATTGAGTACGTGCATGCAAAAATTAAGCCAGAAAATGTAAAAGTTTAAATCGGATTTTTTCTTAAATTAACGGATCTCAATTGGTCACAAAAAGACGTTTTTTATGCATTTTAAATTTCATACAAACACATAATATTATGCCTATTTTAAGGGATGATTTATTTGTGAAAGAATTTGCGCTACAAGAAGCTTTCTGTTTATTGACGGCTTGTCTTAATATTATTCTGCAACTGAAGTTATGCTGTAGGTGTGTTTAAAAATAATTAACTAAAAATATTTAACATCCGAGCACTCTTGTTCCTTGGCACTACCAAAACACGGGATCTTTTAAATTAAGTCGTTTGAAGGCAAGATTCATGCAATCCTATTGTGAAAATACTGTGAATTTATTTGACCTTGATTCCCCGTCTCAGCAGAATGGAAACGGAATTATTAAAATGTTCTAAAAAGCTGTATTTGTTTTTGTGCTTGAAGTAGGAGAAAGTTGTCGTCTGTTCGAAGTGAAAGTAAGTCTCGTCTGTCGGAGAAAGTGGAGAGTCAAGCCCAAGAGGGTATTTTTGTTGAATCGGATATTTTTGATAGGGCAATCTGATTCAAATGGCTTGTAAAAATCCGGTGTCGTGGGATCAGGGCTGCTCTGACCAACATCTTTATTTTATGGGCCCAACTGGACACATTACTTTTTACCCTTTCTCAGCTCAATCTCCCGACCCCTTAACCATCTGGGACATTTTTCATCCCACGGACTGACCACCATCAGTTGATCATTCATAAAAAACGGTAAAACAACTAAGAACTCGAATATGGTAAGGACTTCGGGGTCAGGTGTTCAGTAGCTTTATCGATGAGTTTATATAGTAAGTGGGTCCGTCGATGAGTGCCCATTTCAAATTTTGGAGTCCAAAGGGTCAGAAGTGTTATCGATGAGTTTGAACAGTCAGTGTGTGAGTTCATCGATGAGATTTTTTCCCCGGTGGTCAGTCGATATGTCGATGAACTGGTGCACTGACTTCCAGATTGATTCCCGTGTTCAACGTAAGGTTATGAACAGTCTCAAATCCCAAGACAACTGACCAACGGCAGATACTGTTTTTTCCTATATTTTTTTATTCCCTCTCGGACAGGAGTTGGATGTTGGATAGAATAGGGACATCTGATACCGTAAAGTAAAAAATATCGAAGCCAGTCCCGATAAAGCAAGAGAGGAAGTCTAAGGATGTAAAATGGGAGGACTGACTTGGGACAATCGGATTTAAAACGATATAAACTGAATCTCATCTTTTATTTCTCCGCTTCAATTCATTTATGATACAGGATACAAAGAAGGTACAAATGGTGATTGTAAAAGGGACTGGCTAGACAGAATTAGCATCGACAAAAACCATAAAATGACAATTACGGCATGAGAAACACATCTGCTTTTCGTGTTATATTAGACCGTTCAGGGGTGGATATATCGATGGATTTAATAGAAGCTAAATTTTTCGGATTTAAATCAATCAAGTCACAATAATTTTTGACCGTATTAGGATTCCAGAATTTGTCATTATCAGTTTTTTTCGTTTTTTCTGTCATTGGAACTATCTATCTGGACAAATGTCTTCGACACATTTGTCACGGCATAATAAGTGTTCCAAATACCCTTATCCTAGTTAGTCCTTATTTGAATCGTGAGAATTTTGACAGGAGAAATGTTTGTATTCAAATCCAGGGTCAATATCTGACATGGAAACTTTGCTTTTAGAGACGTCCTAATGTCCTATAATTTATTCCACTCCGCCCTTTCTCTTTCCATGAATAATTTAATTAAAAGCAGCGGCTGGAGGAAAGCAACAAATCCCAACTTCGTCAAGATTCAAGATGCAAAAGTCATTTATAAAGACAGATTCGGCTCCGAGCTAGACTACCAAACCATGAAAGTACAGATGAACCAGGAGAGACGGATTAATGAGATTTAGCAAAATAGCAGATGAGTCCCAAACAAATATCCCAGCTTTAATCTTGAAATCCAACAGCGAACAGGGATTTTACTATGGTACAATTGTGAATTATACGGGTTTTATTTAAAATAGCTTTATCGTATCGTATGTCAAAACCTCGAAAAGAGCTGAGATGAAAAGCCTGACTTCATGAAAAATTCTACAATATTACATGAACCATTCGAAACGAGAAAAAATGGTAACACCCCTTTTGAAAATTTGTGCTAAGAAAAATTAGTACAAAAATTGCTCTAGATAAGACCCCCAGTTCTTTGCTATAAGTATTTTCTTTATAGTAGAGAGAAATTACAAGTATATTCTAATTGCCAGGGCCAAGTTCTTATTAGGTCTGTATATGGACAAGTTAAGTTTGAGTTAGGACTTTTGAAGGGGAGAAAGAGTGGAAATAAAAGCAATTTCCGAAATGCTACAGTCACAATGTCACAAAAACCCCGGATATTAAATTCCTTCCAATATATTATACAATACCTTGTTTGCTAAATTATATCCGACAGGGATGTACAATGTACCAAATCCCAACTACGAAAACGAATCGAGATTTGGGTCCTTAATTTGGTCCGAATATACCTTCATTAATTAATGCGGATTTCATAGGTCAGAACCAAGACATGAAATGTCATCAATCATCAAATATAAACACCATAGCTCAAACCACAAAAAATTAGAAAAGTATTGATGGTTGAGGAGGGCCGCGGCATCCCTATTTCTAAAATCGAAATAAATCTAAATTTCTTACACCTTCCAAGCACGAAGAATAGGTTCAAAGGAAAGTTGGTTAGTTCCGTCCCTGTATTCGAAATAGAACCATTACAAAGGGTTACGTGAAAGGGTTCTTTCATTTCTCGGATTTCTTGAATGTATGTACAACTTTTGTATATTCTAATCTCAACTACTAATCCTTAATTCAGACTCTTATTTATTACTATTTCTAAATTTATTACCTAATTTAACTCAAGACTTAAATTCATAACTTCATGTGCAAAGAAGTTAAACTGCAGTGTCTTGGATTAAAAGTCAGGAACAGTTTCTTTGCCTATCATCATGTTCCGTTACATTTTGGAATGGAATGGAAATATATAAAAGAATAAAAGTCGTACCTGCATATTTCCCGACCTCTTATTCGTACATTAGCTTCTTGTTTCTTATAATACTTATAGTTATAATTTTGCAATTAATAAGTTGCATTCTATATATGGGACGAGCTAATTAACGGTAGTAAATCATTTCTTGAAATAAAATCGTACTAACGCACCTTCACGAAATAAAACAACCTTATTAGCTTTTTTGGCTTTTAAGTCTATTTAAGTTATTTTAGAGTCACTTGTCTCTATAATACGTCTGAAAATCTGACTATTTTAAGTCGTAAGTCTTGCAGTTTGAAAATGTAACGGACAATTAAAATGCTTAATGATTTATTTTGTATGTATGAAGTTCGGATGATTGAATTCAACAAGACGGCTTGCGATTACGAACGCAAAAGATTATTTTCAAGAAGGACTTTGAGTAATTAAATAACATAAGAAATTGTCCTTTCTACACTCTATTTAATCGCACGTATTTAAATGCCTGTAAACTTCTTCCGGTCGATGGAGCAGGTGAACACAAAGTCAGCCTTCTTGCTTGGGGCAACGATCTTGAAGTCTTTGTCAGTGTCCAACTCGGCCTCGACACCTTCGCCAAAGGAGTCGCAAAATTCCTTGAGCGGACGGAAGTTGTCGCGGAGGATGGCGGGATCTGGCGCCGTCAGCAACAGAATCAGAAGCCGGAATTTAGGAGCGTCGAGGAAGTTCTTGAGAACGGATTCCGTGATTCGGTTCGAATTCCCATCAAATTCGACCCACAGCGTCAGCGTCTCCAGGCTGTTCAAATTTCCAGAAATCCAGACCACGTCTTCGTCGGAGGCATAGTGTGTGCTTAGGAACCACTAAAATTAGAAGAAATAACACGTTTTAGCTTAATTTCAAGTCGTATGTGTATTGATCGTAATTCCAGTGGCCAAGGTCCCCTTTGTATTGAGTACCTTAATTCCGGTGGGAATCTGTGCCAGGTTTTTAACGCTGTTGCTGTTCGTTGCAACGTACAAGCTTGTCAAGGCCGAGCAGTTAGAAATCCAGCTGAAGTCGAATTCCGTAATCCCATTTCCATCTCCGCATTCCCCGATGAACATTTCTGTCAGGGTCTCCCGATTGCTGTCCAAGAGTGCTTTGAACTTGTGGAGGATTGTTGGAATGGGGTTTATTACGATGAAGTTCTTGAGTTTCGTACATTGCCGAAAGACGAGGTCCAATGCTTCGTGGTCCTGGACATTATATTCCCAACTCGGTCGAATCAATAACTCGGTGACGTTGGCCCAGAAAGTTTCGGGCAATTCATCCAACTCACTGTTTCGAAACCATTTTTTAGTCTCTGATATGTTGTCGGCGTTGTAGGTCTTGACTGCGGCTGAAGCCCCTCCGGAAGAGACGCGCAAGATAGTCTGGTTTTTTTGCCTCGGATCCCCATCCGATGACCACAAGTCTGGCCCGTCTAGTCCCATCCTCGATCCTTCTAGCTTTCTAGTTCCTGGAAGTTAGAGAAGCGAGTTAGTAGAGTTAGGTACCGTAACCGGAATAAGTTCCCATGGGCGGTTGATTAAAGGGAGGGGGTTATTTCTAGCCGTTTGCATGAATAAATTACCTGAGGAGGAAGTCAAAGGGATTCTTTTGTCACTGGGGATTCGTATTCGGGCTTTGTTCGAAAGTAGAAACTGGGATTTCAAAGCTTTTGCAGTTCCAAAATGACGCACTTGAGGCAGTATTGAAAACCGCTATGGAGGGACAAGAAACGATTTTTGTTGTCAAGGGATTTATCACACGCACCTTTAAAAAATTCGCAAGGATTTTTTGGAAAACCCGAAAACTAGACCCAAAATTAACGTTTAAAATCATGAATATGATGTATCTGTCGAGCTTGAAAGTGAGGCTTTCAAACGTTTAGAAATGATGGTTATAAGAAGGACGGAATTTGTAGAGAACAGAAAGAGCGAGTTCGGGCTGTATTTTTTTAATTTACGCTATATCGGCAGATAACATTTTAATACGTTTGTCATTTTCTATATATTATTTTAATAAGTAAGATTAAACTAATAATTTATTACTAAATAATAATAATAACCCCCCTGGTTCTAAATCACTGAAAATTCTTAGCATATCTTTCCACGAATCCCTCCGTCATCTCCATAGCGTAGTTCATGGTTTCGAAGAGGAGTGCAGGGGTGGCATAGTAAATCCCACCGTTCCCTTGAATGGAATCCATGTCCTTAAAGAACCCTGCTTTCATGGCTGAGGGTCCAACGTGGGGAAAAAATTCGGAGGAAAGAACGTCGAAAATTTGAAAATCGGAACCCGCGCTGATTTTCGACAGCGTTCCCTTCAACTGCTCCGTCATACTCCCAACTTCTGGAACTGTCGCTGAATTACTGAACGCACCGCGAATCCAAGAGTAGCTGCTAAAAATATTTTGTCTCCGCTGCCAATTGCAAATATACCAAATAATATAGGAATCCTGAAATAATTCCCCATGGCCAACCGGTGGGGCTGTATTTAAGGGACTAATTTTTAATTACCAAAGAACTCTGCTTGACGAACCCAACAACTTCTCCTTTTCCGTCCAGTCGGTTCGAAGAATAAAGTGTTCGATTCATTGCAGGGATGAAAGCAGCAGCCGACATGTAGTGATGAACCTGTAATTAAATTGTATTTCAGTTTGAAACTGTCATCTGGTCATCTCAATCAATTTTTAGAAATGAAGTATTTGTAATTTTTAATTTTGATTAAACCTTGATTTGGTTCAGAACAGTCCATTCTTTAGCGTTTAAATCCAGGATCAATGCCTCAAGTTTAGGGAGAAGGGGCGGAAATGCCAAAATTACATTCTTGCAGAATGCGACTCCTCCACTTCGGAAATGAATGATTTTTTGGCGATTCTGACGCTCAATCCTCATCGCCTCTTGTCGTAGGGAAATCGGAAGGGACTTTGCCATCCGGTTGACAAGGACGTCTAGGCCCTCCTGAAGGGTGAGGAACACAGGTTCATTTGACGTAAAGCCTAAAAGTTATTCAAATCCCATTAGCAAAATTAAGATAAATTACAACACTGTATATTATTATGCATCGTGGATACATTATGCGACTGACTCGGTGTCCGTCTGTCTGGAATGAGCGTAACTGGCGAACGAACGGCTTAAATCTATGAAAGTTTTCTTTCGAAAAAGTATTGAAGGACCTTCAGACGGAAGGAGGTCGAGTTTGTTCGGGGCTATGTACGGCAAAGGTGAAGGAGTAGGGTCAAAGGTCAAGATTAAAAAAACTAGTGATTACGGTCAACGGTGCATGTAATTTGCGTGTGCGTTTGCCCTCTCACCTGGAGAGGAGGGGTCAAAAATGTGAAATTAACATGTGTGTCATACGTTATTCTAAAGCTATGATCAAGTACTTGCAGATGACGCATTTGATTTAATTGCTTTATGGCTGGGGCAACTCGAGATTTTCTATTTTATGTATTCTATACACTTCATAATACAGCTTTGATATGTTTACAATGCGGTACATCTGCGATGCATCACTACATTAGTTGGACGATTGATTTTATAACAAACCTGTCATTATGTTATCATCAACAAGCTTTAAGACATAGAGTGCAGGGACGTCTTCCAATGCCCCGTACCCCTCAACCGTGATAAGGACAGCTAGAATCGGCTTCAAGAGTGCAAGGTCCCTAGATTCCAACCATTCCGACATCGGGACAAACAGATCGGGCGAAGCGTCGAAATATCCGAATTTGAGTTGTTCCTTGTAGACGTTCCGATGTTGGATGTAGCGGGTTCCTGCTTCTTTCAGAGCTGCCCCTAACGCTATTTGTTGTTCGGATGTGAGGTTGCCCCCCGGGGGATCAATTACCCCCGAGTTGGGGTCAAACATAACCTGATCTCTTTCATTGGGAATTGGGACGGCGTGGAGTTCATGCTCTTTGATCCTGTCCAGCAGGAGTTGAGAATCCCGAGTGAAGAGGAGGGGACACATTTCCACCTGTAAAGCCAATCGAAGAAATTCCATGCGAAAAATTAGTATTTAAAAATTATTTAGTACTACAATTTCTGCGATATAGTATAAATTTCTAAATAGGTAGAGATCTTTACAAGATGTCTGGATTAAAAATTTACAATTTTGAAGCGTCATATCTCAACAACTTTAAAAACGGCTAAAGTAAAATTATTTGGTACTCATTTGAAAGCAAGACCTAACTGAACAATTTTTGAAATCTGTTTCGAGTGCTTCTGTATTCTTTATTAATTTTTAGGATAAGTGATCTATTTCGGGTGGGGATCTATTTCGAATTAAGACGGTCAACGGTGTTAATGTAATGAATTATCAAATGTTTTCAGAAAAGGATTGGCTGTTCAAAAATCATGTAGTAATTCCCTAAGTTTTAAATTCCAACCCCTCATAAAACGCAAAAATTTCAAATTTTTAACCGGATTTACAAACACTGTCTAACCTGTAGATCCTGCCCTTGTCGAAATGTCCGTACTTTTCCCCCAACAAGAGCCTCCTTCTCAAAAATGTGGATGGAGTGACCCTTGGCCTGCAAAAGGGATCCGAGGTTAAGGCCACTTAAACCAGCTCCAATGATGCAAGTTGGATACGCATCCCAATTTGCCTTAGAAATGTTTTGAAATCTCAAATTTTTGAAATTCCGGACAGGTTTTCCTCTAATTCCTGTCCTAAGTCCATTTGAAACTGAAATACCAATTAGTAACACGAAGAGCACGATAATGGCATGGGTGACCGGACCTGGTGACCTTATGGGGACGGAACCACTCATTTTAATTTTTCTCACAAAATGCAATATTTCAAAATGAAATTGGTTAACTTAAAAATATGTGTTAAAAGATTTTAGAGAACTGTTAGGGAACTGGAAACTGGAATTAGTTTTAGCTTCGTTTGAGCCTAGAGGTTAAGAAAGGTAAAAAATCTCAGGTAAAAAAGGTGGACTTAAAACTTTGAAAGGGGCTTAAAATCTAAAGTAAAAATGCCTTTCATAAAGATAAGCTATAAATAACTCGGTCGGTACTGAAGTACATATATAAGTAATCGGATAGATAAAAATAGACTGTTTTTAATTATTGGAGGTTTTTATTCAGTGTACCCATATCTGCGGTTAGCTTTTGGATTTTGTCATGTCTGATTGATTGATTTACATATAAATATGACAAGCAAAATTTACGAATTAGTTAAGAAGGGAAATGTAGCATCCATGGGGCCAATTTCATGTGGGGAAAAGTCTGTCCTAATTAGCGGACGGTGCATTAATCTTTATCCAATAGGTCTCTGGACACTCTGGAGCTTTTTCATTTGTTAGTTTCATCCTTCAATGAAGGATGTAATTAAATAATAATTAATTAAATGGGTTTGTCTAACTAAATAGATGCACTAGGGTTCTCGTGGATTATGGATTGTAGATGTTCATTGTTCATAGTTCATTCATACTCTTCCAAAATATTTAAAAGTTGTAATCTTACGACCAAATTCAAGCAAGACTGGAATTGTTTTCGTACCTCGATCTTTTTTCTGAATAGAATAGAACGCACAACTGTTTGTGCACTGATTTGCTCAAACGTCCGAAGCCTTGTATTTATTTGCATGTTTTACATGTCGATTGGAACGGATGGATGGAAACCTAATTCCATTCAGCATTTCACATCTCTTTAAAAAACATATAGTCAAAACATGTTCTCTTGACATGAACATTTCGAAAAATATTACTTTAGAGGATTAGAAAGACTAGGATTGGAGGAGCCCAAAAAGGCACATATTATTCAAAGGCTACGCTACGACCGCTATGAGATATGTGCGTGGTGCGAGATTGGATTTGCAATTACAATTTACATTAATGTTATTAAAAAACGATGGTATGATTAGGTTTTAGGTTTATAATGCGACGTGTGCCGCGTGTTGTGGTGCTTTTTGTAGGTGCGTCGTTTTTTTACCGGTGAAGGTTGGTGATAGTGCGGCGGAATTTTATTACCTTACCTGGTAACGCAATTAACCTTTTTTAGTTGCCTTGCGTTTGACATTTGAGATAATGAATTCAAAATTAAAGAAATTAAAATAAATGTATTCTTGAGTTTGTAGTAAGAAGGGTTTCTTGGAATATAACCTCGCAGTCGCGCCGTATAATTACCTCATTCACCTTTGTCACATTTACCTCATTCAGCAGGGTTTCGAATTCCAGATTCGAAAATGAATGAATCGGAGAGGATGAGGTGGCCTGCAGCTAGTGGACCTCATCCCCTAAATCTTCTACCGCGCGAGGTTTTTCGAACTTTCATTAATTTGAAACTCTCTTAAAGTTCAATTAACCTTATCCATTTCGGGTTATAATTTTATTCACTCACTCATTGTAATTGTAAATAAAATTATCATTCTGTGCAATACAATGTGAGTCAAATCGTCAAAAAAATTTCTTTCTTCTTTGTAGATCCGGGGAGAAATCTTCAATAAGCTGGATCAGTCAGAAGCTTACAAACTCCGGCTGGTTTGCCAACAATGGAACGAGGATATCAAGGACTTTTACGACTTCGAAATTAATTTTAACGAGGATTCCCATGGACTAGCCTTCATTCTCAAGCTTCGAATTGCAAGATTGGAAGTAAGGAAACTTGGTCAGAAACGATTTCGGATTCTTCCAGTTCCAGAAGCAGAGGTCCGGCAATTGCGATCAGGGCGAGTTCTTCAAGGCCTCCACGATCTGACCTTCAAATATCCCAACTGCCTTCGGAGAGTTGTAATTAACCATGTCTACCTTATCAAGCCTCAACGTATACCAGAAAATGATCTAAGGGAGTTTCTTCAACTTTGCCAAAAATCTGCCACCCACCTAGAGCTGTCCTTGGACTATCGGATGTCTATGTATCAGTTCCAGTCTCCCAGTTGCTTTCAATTTAGAAACCTTAAAGAATTGGATCTAAGCTTCAACTGCTGGATGGCTGGTCTATTCCAGAATGATTCCATATTGTATTTGCTCAAGAACTCTCAATTTCCGAGTCTCCGTTTCTTAAAGGCTGAATTTACTCAATTAAACGACATATCAAAGACAGCCATCGCCGTCGCTTTTATTTTGAAACTCTTGACAAAGGCAAAGGTACTCGAAATAATAATACTTAAAATGTCTAATTTCCCATTTAATCGCATCCGCAACACCCCACCGGAATTTTTGGTCCAATTATCGGCACCCCAACTTCCGGATCTGGAATCGTTGGAAGCGGTCACGGATTTGAAGCACATAATCTTTTACGTGCATTTCCTGGAAGCTTCGACGAACATGAAGCTACTACTCCAACTACTACCAAGACAGCGCATACTCGAGACGTTGTTCCTCGGCATGCAAATCGTATGCAGCTCAACTCTATTGAGCTTCATACTCCTGAACAATTCCGAGACGATCGTTGAGGTCGATGTCCGAAATTTAAATGTGAATTCGGAGGTCCCCTTTGACATCTCAGTCCTCAAGAACTGCCAGAAACTAAATTGCTTATGCTTGAAGAACTTTGATGATGCATTTCCTCCAGAAGGCTCGGGTCCCGAACTGATCAACTGTCATAGTTTTCCAGCATCCCTGACAAAGTTGACATTGGAAGGAGTCCGGGTTCTGTCACAGGATCTCGTGGCCCTCCTACAATCGGATCTGTTGCTGAGATTGGAGGAACTCTGTCTCTGCAGATGTGGAGATTCTGGAGATTGTGGAATCAATTTGGCAGTGCTGAAAAAGCTGGGGAAACTGAAGACGAAAATGAGGAAGAACTTGAAGCTAATTAAAATTGAGTTTAGAGGCTTTAATTGTTCGGGGCCGAAAGAGGAAATGGGGAAGATAAAAGCGGCGCTGAGGAAGTTGGAGGCTGGAGTCACTGGAGTTGGAGATGCATCCTTCCAGCGCTGGTTTCTCAGAGACGATGAGGATTCTATTGATCCGTCAGTTCTCGCGGCCATTTGGCGTCGGAAACGAGGAAGTTCAACTGGACGTTGGTACTTTCATTAACTCAAACTCTTCGGACTCAGGATAAATTAGGTAACATAATCAGGTAATTCAGCTTCGCCTTAATTGCATATCATTGGGATGTATAAAGCTGTAATTGAGTGGAAATGTAATGGATTTTATTTTGTTTTTAATATTAGACATGATAAGACTCTGAACTTTGAAGCACTAGACGTTCAAGAATAGAGAGGGATATTTGGTGGAGGATGCATAAGTATAACATATTGCAGTCAAAATGTGCATTTATATCGTATTTACATTTGGTTTACTTACATAGTATTTTATCTTGTGCAATATTGAATATACATAATGCTAACAAACCTAGGGGTTATTGTAGTCCTGGTCTTACCGGTATTATGTAAATGTTACTAATAAATTCTTGCCAATTACTTTCGAATTCTTAAAAAAATTGTAGTCTTTCATTCAACCAAATTCAGGCAAGACTGGAATTGTTTTCGTACCTCGATCTTTTTTCTGAATAGAATAGAACGCACAACGGTTTGTGCACTGATTTGCTCAAACGTCCGAAGCCTTGTATTTATTTGCATGTTTTACATGTCGATTGGAACGGATGGATGGAAACCTAATTCCATTCAGCATTTCACATCTCTTTAAAAAACATGTAGTCAAAACATGTTCTCTTGACATGAACATTTCGAAAAATATTTAGAAAGGCTAGTGTTATGAAATCAGGTCTGTTTTAGGGTAAAGTAAGACTAGTCATGTAGTTATTTCGCGGGGATTGTACCCTCGCATCTTTTGTGTAAAATTGTAGAGTGTCCGTTGAGAATATCGGCACTACTTTGTGAGAGATTGAACTGAACGGAGCTTCCGTGGTTTAACAAAGTTTTCACCCTTTTCTTTTATTAGAATATAGTTAAATTCAAGTAGGTTTCTTTGTTGAAACAATTAACGTCTGTCCTGTGTAGGAACGTTAAAAGGTATTTGAGTTTTTAGTGAATAAACAAAGAGTTTCCAGATTTAGTTGCAATTCCCTGGATTCCAGTCTAGTTTATTTCACGCACCTTCAACCTTTGACCTCGGCAGTGCATCCACACTTTGATCTGAGAAAACGTATCGTGACGGGTAGTCATTACGCCCTTTCTCAACATCTGGCGCCCCTGGTTAGACGGGTCATTGTCCTTGGGTCAATTCTGAAGGAAGAAAGGAACAACTCGAATAATTCGTGGACCGTGTGTCATTCCCATTGCTCACATAGTGGTTTGTTTCCACCGGACGGAAACCATTCCAGGTCGTAAAGTCGAATTTATTTCCGTTGTGCATACTGTAATCTAATAGATTCCCGTTTGTTGGGTCTGTTGTTTAAAGTTAAAAGTAAAGGATGGATCGGATGAAGAGTAAGAGAAGGCCGCTAAGGGCATCCCTTACCCGGACCATCAATGAAGTCGAAGAGGAGTTGGGAAAGGAGAATCCGGACCATTTCGTGCTACGAGAGAAAATGGCCAAGATTGATAGGATTCTACCAGAACTCACTACTTTCGACCGAGATATTTTTGATCTTTTGTTGAGCGGTGGCGCTTCTGAAGAGGACCAAGATGAAGAAAGTTTAGCCTCTGAAGAGTACATGGATAAGGCCAGCGCAACGAAACAGAAGATTGCGGATGTTCTGTATCCGAGACCAGTTGAGAATCAAGCTCCCAGTCTGGTAAACACAGAAACAATAGGAATCTCCGAAAATAGGAAAAGGACCTTCCATCTTCCCAAGATCGAAATGAAGAAATTCGATGGGAGCCTAACAGAATGGCTTGGTTGGTGGTCACAGTTCGAGAAGATTCACTTGGACGGAGATTTACATGCTAGTGATAAATTCCAGTATCTCGTCCAGTCCATGGTTCCGGGAACTAGAGCGGAGAAGTTAGTCAAGAGTTATCCACAGTCATCAGACAATTACCCGAAGGTCATCAAGGCTTTGCAGGACCGGTACGGTGATAAAGTTCTATTATCAGAAGTTTACGTACGGCAGCTGTTGAAGATGGTGATGACGAATGCTGGCAGGACCAAAGAAGCGAGTTCCTTGTCAAACTTGTATGATGATTTGGAGTCTCATCTCCGCGCATTAGAGTCCCTGGGCGTTTCAGTATCAGAAAGTGCTATATTTCTGTATCCTTTGGTAGAGTCAAGCTTACCAGAGGAAGTTATCAAGGCTTGGCAACGCAGTCCTTTATCCGGTTATGACGGCGAAGAAGAAGTTAAGAGTGACGTCCGTCTCAAGTCCCTTATGCAGTTTCTAAGGGCAGAAGTAAAAGGAGCAGAACGACTCTCTTACGTCACATCCGGACTAGAAGGTGCAAAACAGAAAAGGACCTATCAAGAAAAGAGTAAAGGGTCAAATTCAGAAGAATATTCCACTGCAGCCGGTCTCTATGCCGGTCAGGGCGCTTGTATTTTCTGCGATAAACCACATGACAGTGACAAGTGTATTAAGGCTCAATCATTATCAATGGATGATAAGAAGTCAAGGGTTCAGTCGAAGAAAGCTTGTTTCGTGTGTCTTAAGGTGGGTCATCTGGCGAGAAGATGCAAGGCCGCAGTAAGGTGTATTATATGTTCAAAGAAGCATTGGGCTCTGATGTGTACGGAAGTTCCTGAAAGTATGGAAACCTCAACACCAAAGCCAAAGAAAGAAGAACCATCTACGACATTAGCGAATCTCAACTGCACGAGCGAAGTTCTACTTCAAACTTTGATGGTGAAAGTCATCAATGACGAAGGTGAAAGTAGAAGTGTGCGGGCGCTATTGGATCCGGGTTCTCAACGCTCCTATATTTCAAAGAAGATAGCAGAGGAGATGGGATTGAGGCCGGAAGGGGAGATGGAACTTAGACATTTGTTGTTTGGTGGTTCGAGCGAAGTAAAGCGTCATTGGAAGTACAAAGTGAAAGTTGGAAGTACGTACAATGACTACAAGACCACCATTCATGTTCTTGACCACATTCAGATTTGTGGAAGTATACCACGTGCAGTGAAAGGACCTTGGTTAAGGGAGTTGAGTAAAAGGATCAGGCTGAATGATATTGGAATTGGCAGACCTGAGATAGAAATCCTAATTGGCTCGGACTACTACATTCCTCTACTGACGGGTAAAAAGTATAGCATTTCTAATGGGCTTTCAGTTTTAGAAACTCGATTTGGATGGACCATCGCAGGGAAAGTAAAGAGTGAAAGTATCTCAAGTTCCAGTGTTGCAATGTTGGTGACCTCTGATCAGTTTAATGAAGCCAGCCTCCAGGACTTATGGAAATTAGAGACGATTGGGATTCGTGACCCCATCGAAAAGATGTCCCAGGAGGAAAAAGAAGAAATAACACGAACCAAGTTCGAAGGGTCAGTATCACGTGAGGAGGACGGAAGGTATGTTGTACATTTGCCATGGGTAGAAGGAGTACAGAGTATCCCCAGTAATAGGATCATCGCGGAAAAGCGGCTCATTAGTTCTACAGCAAAGTACCTCTCCTCACCGGAAAAGTTTGATACCTATGACCAAATATTCAAGAAATGGTTGGCTGAAGGGATAATCAGGGAAGTAGGCGCGGAGGACATTGAATGTTCCAAGTCCCACTATCTTCCACATAGGCCCGTTTTCAAGCCACAAAGTACTACTACACCGGTTCGTCCAGTATTCGACGCATCGTGTAAGAGTAAAAGGTCCCCTTCGCTCAACGAGTGTCTTGAGAAGGGTCCGAATTTAATGGAACTGATTCCATCAGTTTTGTTACGCTTTCGGGAAAAGAAGATCGGTTTTGTCGCAGACATTCGAGCAGCGTTTCTAATGGTATCTGTACACGAAGATGACCAGGATTACCTTCGGTTTTTATGGTGGGAGAGCGATAAGACGACATTTAAGGTATTTAAACATGCAAGGGTTGTTTTTGGTTTGAATTCTAGCCCCTTTCTACTGGCAGCGGTGATAGATTATCATCTGAAGATTGAAAAGAGCCAGTGGTCGAAGTGGATTGTGGAACAGCTTGCCAAGTCCCTGTATGTCGACAATTGTGTTACGTCTGTCAACACCATAGAGGAATTTGAGGAGTTTAGGGATCAATCAGTCCAAATTATGGCCTTCGCACAGATGGAGTTACGACAGTGGGAGCGAAGCTCTGGGGATGGTTCCGGAGTCGGTCTGTCTATCAAGGACGGATGCGGATTGGGACCAGGCAGAGATTTCGAGACCAAAGGTATATCAAAAGTGCTAGGCATAATTTGGAATAAAGAAAAGGATGTTCTGAGCTTTGAGATTCCAGAATTAGAGGAAGGTGTCGTCATTTCGAAGAGGAACGTTCTGTCGGTGATGCAGAAGATTTTTGACCCGATTGGAATTTTATGCCCGGTATTGCTGAATCCGAAGAAAATTATTCAGGATACTTGGGACTTGAGGTTGAAGTGGGACGACGAACTGCCCCTTCAAATTAAAGAAAGATTTTTGACCTGGCTGAACGAGTTGTCCGTTTTACGCTGCCTCTACTTTCCAAGGTATGTTGGTGGAGGAGCTGATAGAAGAAATTGGCAATTACACGCATTCGGAGACGCCAGTCAAGATGCATACGCGGCTTGCGTATTTTTAAGGACCGAACTTAATGGCAAGGTCAAAGTTCAATTGTTACAGGCAAAGGCAAGGGTGGCGCCGTCGCAGAAAGGAAAACGTCCAACGATACCGCGCTTGGAACTGTTGGCGTGTACAGTCACATTACGCCTGTGTAATGCAATTAAAAAGGCTCTCTCAATCAGTGATGAAGTACCTACATTCTACTGGAGTGATTCAACCACTGCGCTCGCATGGATAAGAAGAAACGACGAGTGGGGTACGTTTGTAGGTAACCGTGTGAGAGAGATTTGTCGATTTTCATCTGTAAAGGACTGGAGACATATACCAGGGATTCATAATCCAGCTGACTTGCCGTCTCGAGGATGCTCCCCCATTCAGTTAATGGATTCAAAATGGTGGGAGGGGCCAAGTTGGTTAGTACTTTCACCGGAAGAGTGGCCAGTCGAAGAAGTGAAAGTCGACGAAGATTTAGTTTTCGAAGAAAAGAAGAAGAGTTCAGTGGGGTTGGCCGTAAGTAAACCAATTGCACCATTGTTAGGAACTCTACCCTTCAGTACATATCGGAGGAACGTCAGAGTGATTGCGTACGTCATCCGATTTATCAAGATTACGACGAAGGGAAAGTCATTGGGGTACGAGCAAGTAAAAGGACCAATTACTGCAGAAGAGTTTCGTAAGGCAGAAATTGTAATTTTAAAATCTGTACAAGATGAATGTTTTTCGTCAAATTGTTGAGTGAAAGTGCTACATGTTTATAGTAATTGCAGTGATTTCATGTATGTTTAGTCTTTTATTCCGTTCCGACATAAAAGTTGTGGGAGGATGTTATGAAATCAGGTCTGTTTTAGGGTAAAGTAAGACTAGTCATGTAGTTATTTCGCGGGGATTGTACCCTCGCATCTTTTGTGTAAAATTGTAGAGTGTCCGTTGAGAATATCGGCACTACTTTGTGAGAGATTGAACTGAACGGAGCTTCCGTGGTTTAACAAAGTTTTCACCCTTTTCTTTTATTAGAATATAGTTAAATTCAAGTAGGTTTCTTTGTTGAAACAATTAACGTCTGTCCTGTGTAGGAACGTTAAAAGGTATTTGAGTTTTTAGTGAATAAACAAAGAGTTTCCAGATTTAGTTGCAATTCCCTGGATTCCAGTCTAGTTTATTTCACGCACCTTCAACCTTTGACCTCGGCAGTGCATCCACACTTTGATCTGAGAAAACGTATCGTGACGGGTAGTCATTACGCCCTTTCTCAACAGCTAGGATTGGAGGAGTCCAAAAAGGCACATATTATTCAAAGGCTACGCTACGACCGCTGCTATGAGATATGTGCGTGGTGCGAAATTGGATTTGCATATTTACAATTTACATCAATGTCATTAAAAAACGATGATATGATTAGGTTTTAGGTTTATAATGCGACGTGTGCCGCGTGTTGTCGCGCTTTTTGTAGGTGCGTCGTTTTTTTGCCGGTGAATGAAGTTTGGCCATAGTGAGGAGGAATTTTATTACCTTACCTGGTAACGGAATTAATCTTTTTTAGTTGCCTTGCGTTTGACATTTCGTGTTCTGACTGATGAGATAATGAATTCAAAAATAAATGCATTTTTGATTTTGTAGTAAAAAGGGTTTTTGCAATACATCCTCGCAGTCGCGCCGTATAATTAACCGTCACATTTACATCAGGTGGGTTTCGAATTCCAGATCCGAAAATGAATGAATCGGAGAGGATGAGGTGGCCTGCAGCTAGTGGACCTCATCCCCTAAATCTTCTTCCCAGCGAGGTTCTTTAAACTTTTATTAATTTGAAATGGGTTAGGATTAATGTGCCCCCTCTAAATCTGAATTTGCCCCTATTTGGGATGAACTTGTCTCCACTAAACTCTCCCCCTATCAGGCTGAACCTGTCCCTACCTTAGGATGAACATTCCCCCATCTTGGATTAACATGCCCACAGTACACAATACAGTAAAATAAAATTTAAAAACTACTGTTACACACAGTTTACACTCGAATAAAATTACGTACGAGTGCAAACATTCCAAATTGTGTCAGGCAAAGTTGTTGCTACAACTCACAGGTATTTATCTTCCAGGTACTAAATTGTAATCTAACAATATCTTTATTTCCTAAATCCCGGTGTTATACCCGATAACGAGGATAAGCCTTACGTCATTGGTTCTGACATTAACTCTGATGAGAAGAAATTCCGAATATTCGACAGTTATCGAAACCTTACGACCCCCGTCTATGGGTGGTTGAGTTTAACCCGTCCGACTAGCAAAAATCCCCCTGCACTTGTCGTGTATTTAAAAAACAACATGTTTGCAAACATGTATTGGGAATCGCAATGAAAAGAAAGCTGTACATAGTTTCAGATGGAGTTAAGGATATTGGTGTAAAGCGGAGGACAGAACGGCCCAATTGATTACGAATGCTTTGGTTATTGTTGAAAGCATTATTTATCGAAGTTATAGTTTATTATTATTAAATCACTGATTAGTTTGATTAATTATTATCATTTATTTCTGGGGGCAATTTCATCCTCGTCATCCTAAGGTGGGGGCAGGTTCAGCCTGATAGGGGGCAAGTTAAATGGGAGCAAATTCAGATTTAGAACGGGCACATTAGATTTAATCCATTTGAAATTCCCTAAGGTGAACCTTATCCATTTCAGGTTTTTATTTTATTCATGCACTGCAAATATAATTATCATTGTCATTCTGTGCAATACAATGTCAGTCAAATTGTCAATATGTTTTCTCTCTTCTGAGTAGATCCGGGGAGAAATCTTCAATAAGCTGTATCAGTCAGAAGCTTACACACTCCGGCTGGTTTGCCAACAATGGAACGAGGATGTCAAGGACTTTTACAACTTCGACATCAATTTTAATGAGGATTCCCCTGGACTAGCCTTCATTCTCAAGCTTCGAATTGCAAGATTGAGAGTTAGAAAACTTGTTCAGGAACGGTTTCGGATTCTTCCAGTTCCAGAAGCAGAGGTCCGGCAATTGCGATCAGGGCGAGTTCTTCTTGGCCTCCACGATGTGACCTTCAAATACCCCAACTGCCTTCGGCAAGTTGTTATTAACCGTGACTACCTTATCAAGCCTCAAGGCATGTCAGTAAATGCTCTGAGGGAGTTTCTTCAACTTTGCCAAAAACCTGTTACTCACCTAGAACTGTCCTTGGATTATCGGATGTCTATGATGTATCCGTTCCAGTCTCCCGGTTGCTTTCAATTTAGAAACCTTAAACGATTGTATCTAAGCTTCAA
Source organism: Desoria tigrina (assembly GCA_906901685.1). NCBI lineage: Eukaryota > Metazoa > Arthropoda > Collembola > Entomobryomorpha > Isotomidae > Desoria > Desoria tigrina. The sequence goes on from CAJQTU010000067.1 coordinate 116,056, forward strand.
CTGCTGGACTGCTTGTCTATTCCGGGATGATTCCATATTGTATTTGCTCAAGAACTCTCAATTCCCGAGTCTCTGTTTCTTAAAGGCCGAATTTTCTCTCTTACACGACATATCAAAAACAGCCATCGCCGTCGCTTTCATTTTGAAACTCTTGACAAAGGCAAAGGTACTGGAACAAATCGTACTTAACTTGTCTTATTTCCAATGTGATCGCGTCCACAACATCCCACCGGAATTTTTGGTCCAGTTATCGGAACCCGAACTCCCGGATCTGGAATCGTTGGAAGTTGGAAGCAGTCACGGATTTGAAGCGCATAGTGTTTTATGTGGATTTCCTGGAAGTTTCAACCAATGTGAAACTACTTCTCCAACTCCTAACAAGACAGCGCGTACTCCAGGACTTGTCCCTCGGCTCCCTCGACAGGAAATTGGAATGCAGCCCAACTCTATTGAGCTCCATACTCCTTAAGAATTCCGAGACGATCGTTGAAGTCAATATCCGAAACTTAAATGTGAATTCGGAGGTCCCCTTTGACATCTCAGTCCTGAAGAACTGTCAGAAACTAAATTGTGTATGCTTGCACAGGAACTTTGATGATGCATTTCCTCCAGAAGGCTCGGGTCCTGAACTGATCAACTGTCATAGTTTTCCAGCATCCCTGACAAAGTTGTCATTGGAAGGAGTCCGGATTCTGTCGCAGGATCTCGTGGCCCTTCTACAATCGGACCTATTACTGAGATTGGAGGAACTCTGTCTCTGCAGATGTGGGGATTCTGGAGATTGTGGAATCAATTTGGCAGTGCTGAAAAAGCTGGGGAAACTGAAGACGAAAATGAAGAAGAACTTGAAGTTAACTAAAATTGAGTTTAGAGGTTTTAATTGCTCGGGTTCGAAAGAGGAAATCGGGAAGATAAAAGCAGCTCTGAGGAAGTTGGAGACTGGAGTCACTGGAGGTGGAGATGCATTCTTCCCGCGCTGGCTTCTCAGAGACGATTCTGATGAGGATTCTATTGATCCGTCAGTTCTCGCGGCCATTTGGCGTCGGAAACGAGGAAGTTCAACTGGACGTTGGTACTTTAATTAACTCAAACTCTTCGGACTCGGGATAAATTAGGTAACAATCAGGTAATTTAGCTTCGCCTTAATTGCATAACATTGAGATGTATAAAGCTGTAATTGAGTGGAAATGTAATGGAGTTTGTTTTTATACTTTTACTATTGTATTAGACATGATAAGACTCTGAACTTTCAACTTTGAAGCACTAGACGTTCAAGAATAGAGAAGGATATTTGGTGGAGGATGCATAACATATTGCAGTCAAAATGTGCATTTATATCGTATTTACATTTGTTACCTACATACACATAGTATTTTATCTTGTACAATATACATAATGCTAACAAACCTAGTTGTTATTGTAGTGTAGTCCTAGTCTTACTGGTATTATGTAAATGTTACTAATAAATTCCTGCCACGCACAACTGTTTGTGCACTGATTTGCTCAAACGTCCGAAGCCTTGTATTTATTTGCATGTTTTACATGTCGAGTGGAATGGAAACCTAATTGCATTCAGCATTTCACGTCTCTTTAAAAAGCATATAGTCAAAACATGTTCTATTGACATGAGCATTTCGAAAAAATATTACTTCGAGAGGATTAGAAAGACTAGGATTGGAGGAGTCCAAAAAGGCACATATTATTCAAAGGCTACGCTACGACCGCTATGAGATATGTGTAGTCAGAGTTTCAGACACAATTAACTGACAAGTGACAGCATTTGTATTTATAATTTACATTCATGTTAATAAAAAACGATGGTATGATTAGGTTTTAGGTTTATAATGCGACGTGTGCCGCGTGTTGTGGTGCCTTTTGTAGGTGCGTCGTTTTTTTGCCGGTGAACAGTGAAGTTTGGCCGTAGTGAGGCGGAATTTTATTACCTTACCTGGTAACGGAATTAATCTTTTTTAGTTGCCTTGCGTTTGACATTTCGTGTTCTGACTGATGAGATAATGAATTCAAAATTGAAGAAATTAAATGCATTTTTGATTTTGTAGTAAGAAGGGTTTTTTGCAATACATCCTCGCAGTCGCGCCGTATAATTAACCGTCACATTTACATCAGCAGGGTTTCGAATTCCAGATTAGAGAATGAATGAAACCGAGACGATGAGGTGGCCTGCAGCTAGTGGACCTCATCACATAAATCTTCTTCCCGGCGAGGTTCTTTAAACTTTTATTAATTTGAATTCGGTTAGGATTAATGTGCCCCTATTTGGGATGAACTTGCCCCACTTAACTCGCCACCTATCAGGCTGAACCTGCCCCCACCTTAGGATGAACATATGCCCCTATCTAGGATTAACATGCCCACAGTAAAATAAAATTTACAAACTACTGTTACACACAGTTTACACTCGAATAAAATTACGTACGAGTGCAAACATTCCAAATTGTGTCAGGCAAAGTTGTTGCTACAACTCACAGGTATTTTTTATCTTTCAGGTACTAAATTGTAATTTAACAATATCTTTATTTCCTAAATCCCGGTGTTATACCCGATAACGAGGATAAGCCTTACGTCATTGGTTCTGACATTAACTCTGATGAGAAGAAATTCCGAATATTCGACAGTTATCGAAACCTTACGACCCCCGTCTATGGGTGGTTGAGTTTAACCCGTCCGACTAGCAAAAATCAACCTGCACTTGTCCAGTATTTAAAAAACAACATTTTTGCAAACATGTATTGGGAATCGCAATGAAAAGAAAGCTGTACATAGTTTCAGATGAAGTTAAGGATGTTCCTATTGCATATTGGTGTAAAGCGGAGGACAGAACGGCCCAATTGATTACAAATGCCTTGGTTATTGTTGAAAGCATTATTAATCGAAGTTATAGTTTATTATTATTAAATCACTGATTAGTTTGATTAATTATTATCATTTATTTCTGGGGGCAATTTCATCCTCGTCATCCTAAGGTGGGGGCAGGTTCAGCCTGATAGGGGGCAAGTTAAGTGGGAGCAAATTCAGATTTAGAACGGGCACATTAGATTTAATCCATTTGAAATTCCCTAAGGTCAACCTTATCCATTTCAGGTTTTTATTTTATTCATGCACTGCAAATATAATTATCATTGTCATTCTGTGCAATACAATGTCAGTCAAATTGTCAATATGTTTTCTCTCTTACTCTCTTCTGAGTAGATCCGGGGACAAATCTTCAATAAGCTGTATCAGTCAGAAGCTTACAAACTCCGGCTGGTTTGCCAACAATGGAACGAGGATGTCAAGGACTTTTACAACTTCATCATCAATTTTAATGAGGATTCCCCTGGACTAGCCTTCATTCTCAAGCTTCGAATTCCAAGATTGAGAGTTAGAAAACTTGTTCAGGAACGGTTTCGGATTCTTCCAGTTCCAGAAGCAGAGGTCCGGCAATTGCGATCAGGGCGAGTTCTTCTTGGCCTCCACGATGTGACCTTCAAATACCCCAACTGCCTTCGGCAAGTTGTTATTAACCGTGACTACCTTATCAAGCCTCAAGGCATGTCAGTAAATGCTCTGAGGGAGTTTCTTCAACTTTGCCAAAAACCTGTTACTCACCTAGAACTGTCCTTGGATTATCGGATGTCTATGATGTATCCGTTCCAGTCTCCCGGTTGCTTTCAATTTAGAAACCTTAAACGATTGTATCTAAGCTTCAACTGCTGGACTGCTTGTCTATTCCGGGATGATTCCATATTGTATTTGCTCAAGAACTCTCAATTCCCGAGTCTCTGTTTCTTAAAGGCCGAATTTTCTCTCTTACACGACATATCAAAAACAGCCATCGCCGTCGCTTTCATTTTGAAACTCTTGACAAAGGCAAAGGTACTGGAACAAATCGTACTTAACTTGTCTTATTTCCAATGTGATCGCGTCCACAACATCCCACCGGAATTTTTGGTCCAGTTATCGGAACCCGAACTCCCGGATCTGGAATCGTTGGAAGTTGGAAGCAGTCACGGATTTGAAGCGCATAGTGTTTTATGTGGATTTCCTGGAAGTTTCAACCAATGTGAAACTACTTCTCCAACTCCTAACAAGACAGCGCGTACTCCAGGACTTGTCCCTCGGCTCCCTCGACAGGAAATTGGAATGCAGCCCAACTCTATTGAGCTCCATACTCCTTAAGAATTCCGAGACGATCGTTGAAGTCAATATCCGAAACTTAAATGTGAATTCGGAGGTCCCCTTTGACATCTCAGTCCTGAAGAACTGTCAGAAACTAAATTGTGTATGCTTGCACAGGAACTTTGATGATGCATTTCCTCCAGAAGGCTCGGGTCCTGAACTGATCAACTGTCATAGTTTTCCAGCATCCCTGACAAAGTTGTCATTGGAAGGAGTCCGGATTCTGTCGCAGGATCTCGTGGCCCTTCTACAATCGGACCTATTACTGAGATTGGAGGAACTCTGTCTCTGCAGATGTGGGGATTCTGGAGATTGTGGAATCAATTTGGCAGTGCTGAAAAAGCTGGGGAAACTGAAGACGAAAATGAAGAAGAACTTGAAGTTAACTAAAATTGAGTTTAGAGGTTTTAATTGCTCGGGTTCGAAAGAGGAAATCGGGAAGATAAAAGCAGCTCTGAGGAAGTTGGAGACTGGAGTCACTGGAGGTGGAGATGCATTCTTCCCGCGCTGGCTTCTCAGAGACGATTCTGATGAGGATTCTATTGATCCGTCAGTTCTCGCGGCCATTTGGCGTCGGAAACGAGGAAGTTCAACTGGACGTTGGTACTTTAATTAACTCAAACTCTTCGGACTCGGGATAAATTAGGTAACAATCAGGTAATTTAGCTTCGCCTTAATTGCATAACATTGAGATGTATAAAGCTGTAATTGAGTGGAAATGTAATGGAGTTTGTTTTTATACTTTTACTATTGTATTAGACATGATAAGACTCTGAACTTTCAACTTTGAAGCACTAGACGTTCAAGAATAGAGAAGGATATTTGGTGGAGGATGCATAACATATTGCAGTCAAAATGTGCATTTATATCGTATTTACATTTGTTACCTACATACACATAGTATTTTATCTTGTACAATATACATAATGCTAACAAACCTAGTTGTTATTGTAGTGTAGTCCTAGTCTTACTGGTATTATGTAAATGTTACTAATAAATTCCTGCCACGCACAACTGTTTGTGCACTGATTTGCTCAAACGTCCGAAGCCTTGTATTTATTTGCATGTTTTACATGTCGAGTGGAATGGAAACCTAATTGCATTCAGCATTTCACGTCTCTTTAAAAAGCATATAGTCAAAACATGTTCTATTGACATGAGCATTTCGAAAAAATATTACTTCGAGAGGATTAGAAAGACTAGGATTGGAGGAGTCCAAAAAGGCACATATTATTCAAAGGCTACGCTACGACCGCTATGAGATATGTGTAGTCAGAGTTTCAGACACAATTAACTGACAAGTGACAGCATTTGTATTTATAATTTACATTCATGTTAATAAAAAACGATGGTATGATTAGGTTTTAGGTTTATAATGCGACGTGTGCCGCGTGTTGTGGTGCCTTTTGTAGGTGCGTCGTTTTTTTGCCGGTGAACAGTGAAGTTTGGCCGTAGTGAGGCGGAATTTTATTACCTTACCTGGTAACGGAATTAATCTTTTTTAGTTGCCTTGCGTTTGACATTTCGTGTTCTGACTGATGAGATAATGAATTCAAAATTGAAGAAATTAAATGCATTTTTGATTTTGTAGTAAGAAGGGTTTTTTGCAATACATCCTCGCAGTCGCGCCGTATAATTAACCGTCACATTTACATCAGCAGGGTTTCGAATTCCAGATTAGAGAATGAATGAAACCGAGACGATGAGGTGGCCTGCAGCTAGTGGACCTCATCACATAAATCTTCTTCCCGGCGAGGTTCTTTAAACTTTTATTAATTTGAATTCGGTTAGGATTAATGTGCCCCTATTTGGGATGAACTTGCCCCACTTAACTCGCCACCTATCAGGCTGAACCTGCCCCCACCTTAGGATGAACATATGCCCCTATCTAGGATTAACATGCCCACAGTAAAATAAAATTTACAAACTACTGTTACACACAGTTTACACTCGAATAAAATTACGTACGAGTGCAAACATTCCAAATTGTGTCAGGCAAAGTTGTTGCTACAACTCACAGGTATTTTTTATCTTTCAGGTACTAAATTGTAATTTAACAATATCTTTATTTCCTAAATCCCGGTGTTATACCCGATAACGAGGATAAGCCTTACGTCATTGGTTCTGACATTAACTCTGATGAGAAGAAATTCCGAATATTCGACAGTTATCGAAACCTTACGACCCCCGTCTATGGGTGGTTGAGTTTAACCCGTCCGACTAGCAAAAATCAACCTGCACTTGTCCAGTATTTAAAAAACAACATTTTTGCAAACATGTATTGGGAATCGCAATGAAAAGAAAGCTGTACATAGTTTCAGATGAAGTTAAGGATGTTCCTATTGCATATTGGTGTAAAGCGGAGGACAGAACGGCCCAATTGATTACAAATGCCTTGGTTATTGTTGAAAGCATTATTAATCGAAGTTATAGTTTATTATTATTAAATCACTGATTAGTTTGATTAATTATTATCATTTATTTCTGGGGGCAATTTCATCCTCGTCATCCTAAGGTGGGGGCAGGTTCAGCCTGATAGGGGGCAAGTTAAGTGGGAGCAAATTCAGATTTAGAACGGGCACATTAGATTTAATCCATTTGAAATTCCCTAAGGTCAACCTTATCCATTTCAGGTTTTTATTTTATTCATGCACTGCAAATATAATTATCATTGTCATTCTGTGCAATACAATGTCAGTCAAATTGTCAATATGTTTTCTCTCTTACTCTCTTCTGAGTAGATCCGGGGACAAATCTTCAATAAGCTGTATCAGTCAGAAGCTTACAAACTCCGGCTGGTTTGCCAACAATGGAACGAGGATGTCAAGGACTTTTACAACTTCATCATCAATTTTAATGAGGATTCCCCTGGACTAGCCTTCATTCTCAAGCTTCGAATTCCAAGATTGAGAGTTAGAAAACTTGTTCAGGAACGGTTTCGGATTCTTCCAGTTCCAGAAGCAGAGGTCCGGCAATTGCGATCAGGGCGAGTTCTTCTTGGCCTCCACGATGTGACCTTCAAATATACCCCAACTGCCTTCGGCAAGTTGTGATTAACCGTGACTACCTTATCAAGCCTCAAGGCATGTCAGTAAATGCTCTGAGGGAGTTTCTTCAACTTTGCCAAAAACCTGTTACTCACCTAGAACTGTCCTTGGATTATCGGATGTCTATGATGTATCCGTTCCAGTCTCCCGGTTGCTTTCAATTTAGAAACCTTAAACGATTGTATCTAAGCTTCAACTGCTGGACTGCTTGTCTATTCCGGAATGATTCCATATTGTATTTGCTCAAGAACTCTCAATTCCCGAGTCTCTGTTTCTTAAAGGCCGAATTTTCCCTCTTACACGACATATCAAAAACAGCCATCGCCGTCGCTTTCATTTTGAAACTCTTGACAAAGGCAAAGGTACTGGAACAAATCATACTTAACTTGTCTGATTTCGACTGTGATCGCGTCCACAACATCCCACCGGAATTTTTGGTCCAGTTATCGGCACCCGAACTCCCGGATCTGGAATCGTTGGAAGCGGTCACGGATTTGAAGTGCATATTATTTTATGTGAATTTCCTGGAAGTTTCAACCAATATGAAACTACTTCTAGAACTACTACCAAGACAGCGCGTACTCCAGACCTTGTCCCTCGGCTCCCTCGACAGGAAATTGGAATGCAGCCCAACTCTATTGAGCTCCATACTCCTTAAGAATTCCGAGACGATCGTTGATGTCAATATCCAAAACCTAAATGTGAATTCGGATGTCCCCTTCGATATTTCAGTCCTCAAGAACTGTCAGAAACTAGAGAGTTTAAGCTTAAACCGGGATTTTGATGATGCATTTCCTCCAGAAGGCTCGGGTCCCGAATTGATTAACTGTCATAGCTCTTTCCAGCATCCCTGACCAACTTGTCATTGGAAGGAGTCCGGATTCTGTCGCAGGATCTCGTGGCCCTCCTACAATCGGATCTGTTGCTGAGATTGGAGGCACTCTGTATCTGTTGTTGTGGATTTTCTTGGGATTGTGGAATCAATTTGGCAGTGCTGAGAAAGCTGGGGAAACTGAAAACAAAAATGAGGAAGAACTTGAAGCTAACTAAAATTGAGTTTAGAGGTTTTAACTGTTCGGGGCCGAAAGGGGAAGTTGGGAAGATAAAAGCGGCTCTGCGGAAGTTAGGAACTGGAGTCACTGGAGGTGGAGATGCATCCTTCCAGCGCTGGCTTCTCAGAGACGATGACGATTCCGACGGTGAGGATTATTTTGATCCGTCAGTTCTCGCGGCCATTTGGCGTAGGAAACAAGGAAGTTCAGCTGGACATTGGGAATCTGTAATTAATTCAAACTCTTCGGACTCGGACTCAGAATAAATTAGCTAACTGATGCTAACAATCGGGTAATTCTAAATTCAACTGCACCTTAATTGCATAACATTAAAATGTATAAAACTGTAACTGAGTGGAAATGTAATGGAATTCGTTTTTTATACGTTTTTAATTTTAGACATGATAAGACTCCAACTTTGAAGCAGTACACGTTGAAGATATAGAGAGGGATATTTGGTGGAGGATAGGATTATCTGATGCATATCAGTCAAAATGTGCATTTATATCGTATTTACATTTGGTTTATCTATATAGTATTTTATCCTTAGCAATATACATAATGCTAACAACCCTGTGTTATTGTAGTCATAGTCTTACTGGTATTATTTGGTAAATGTTACTAATAAAAATTCCTGCCAAATACTTTCGAATTCAGATTTATCAGAATTAAGAATACGATATAGACAATTATATTGGCTCATGGGAAGACATTCACATGTATCAATATATAACAAAATACTACTTTATAACCAAGTGCTCAAACCAGTCTGGGTATATGGAATCCAATTATGGGGCTGTGCAGCTCAAAGTCATCTCAACAAGATACAACGGTTTCAGAATAATGTACTAAGGAATGCAGTAAACGCACCCTGGTACATAAGAAATAAGAATATTCATAAAGACTTGAATGTACCCATGGTACATGAAGTTATAAGCCAATATGCTCTCAAACACCAGAGCAAACTACAAATCCACACAAATGAGGAAGCAAAGCAACTACTCAACACAGACAAGCTGACAAGAAGGCTGAAGAGGAAGAAACCCTCTGACCTGATATAAGTTATAAGTTACTCAAAAATCATGAGTGAACACTGGTTCCCTCGTGTATAATAAATCACATAATTTACATATCATTTTCAAAATTGATAGTTGGTCTGAATTGACCAGTCTCAATAAATCTGAATTCTACCCTAGGGTAGAGTTTTAAAAAAAAAAAAAAAAAAAAAAAAATACTTTCGAATTCTTAAAAAAAATGTAATCTTTCAACCAAATTCATACAAGACTGGAAATGGTTTTCGTAACCCGGATTTCTTATTTCTAATGGGAATAGAAATAGAATGCAAGGGTTTGTGCGGTATTTGTGCCAACGTCCGTTCCTCAGATCACGATTCGGATCATATTAAATTACAGGTGATTAAACAATTGGATTAATAAAAAAACTTATCGGTACAACTCTATTTAGCCCGACTCTTTGGGGCACTTTAAATTTTAAATAATAAAACTACTCCAAGCAGCCAATAAAGCCCAGTCAATCCGATATATCGGTGTGGCGGATAGACTGGAGAGAAGCAGAGGGGCTTAAGGCCATCGCAATTTTTTCGAAAATCGAATCTATATACTTAAATACATTTTCGTACAAATTTTCATGAATTAATTTTAAGGCCCATGATTCTGAGGTCATGTCAAAGTTTCGACTTTTTCAGGTTATTGCAATTCCAACAGAAATGGGTTTGGTAGATTGACCGTACGGAAATAATTAGACTTGGGGCCATCGCATTTTTTTAAAATCGAATCTTAATACTTGAATACATTTTTGTACAAATTTTCATGACCTAACTTTAAGGGCCATGATGCTGAGGTCATGTCAAAGTTTTAACTTTTTTCAGGTTATTGCAATTCCAACAGAAATGGGTTAGGTAGATTGACCGTAAAGGAATAATTTGTTGTAATGCAATCAATTCTAAGAGATTAGTCGTTTGGTTAATTAGTGCAGTTGGGGTTTGTTATCTGAAATGAGTTGATTGTGACTCGTATACATGTATCACCAATCACCCAAACCGATGGGTCACCCATCACCCACTTGCAACCCATGGATCGCCCATCACCCACCTGCAACCCATACACGGTATATTACTATGGTATAATGACTTATCATTTATGTTAATTTTAATTAGGTAAATTAGTAGATTATAAGAATTCTGTATGTAGAGATCAAGTTGCCCTGAAAATGTGTAATCTTTCTAATAGGAATCTCTACATGATTGTAAAGATTGAGGTTTAACTTTTGAAGGTGAATCGGTTGTAACTTACTAATTTGGGTATGTAACTTTGAGGTTGAACTTGAAGTTTATGTTCAGGTCTATGATTAAAAATTATGATATGTAAACTATTTAATGATAAAGTATGATAATGCTGTAAAAGTATCGTACGATGGTGACGTGGCTAAAAGTACATTGGTATTGATATTGAATTTGTAAAAGATTAGGGAGTGACTGCTAGAAAGAACTTCGAATTGTAAAGACGTTCCATATTTTCCAGTCCGTAAAAATAGAGTATTCTTTTGAGGTTTAGCCGAATTTGATATTTATGCTTTCACATAAATACCAGAGATTAATTAAGAGAAATATATCTCTATATCTATAACTATATCTTCGTTTGTTGCAATTGCGGTGATTTCGGCTTCATTTAGTCTATGTGTTTTATGGCATTTTCATAGACAAAAGAGCATTTCATAAGATCACTAACTCCTCATACTGTCACGTTTGACAGTTCATTTAGGAAACGGTAATCAACAGGTAGTTCTTTAGCCGAGTTCAAAAAAATTAGACTTGGGGCCATCGCATTTTTTTAAAATCGAATCTACATACTTAAATACTTTTTTGTACAAATTTTCATGACCTAATTTTAAGGCCCATGATGCTGAGGTCATGTCAAAGTTTCAACTTTTTTCAGGTCATTGCAATTCCAACAGAAATGGGTTTGGTAGATTGACCGTACGGAAATAATTAGACTTGTGGCCATCGCAATTTTTTCGAAAATCGAATCTTAATACTTGAATGAATTTTTGTACAAATTTTCATGAGTCAATTTTAAGGCCCATGATGCTGAGGGCATGTCAAAGTTTCGTCTTTTTTCAAGGTTTTATAAGGTTATATTTAATTCATTCTTTAAATTTTCTCATTTGTTTCCATAGACCCGGTGGGGTTTTTGGACTATAACTGTTGAACGGGTCGGCCATTTCATTTCAGTTTTCTACAGTGCCGTGGTTCGGTTGTGCTACAATTTTATGCAAATTTTCAGAGGGCTAGTATAATCCGTGATGGAGATAATCTGGCCACAAGAATTACGGGACACACGGAAATGACGATCATATAAGCCCATTTGACTTTCTAATAAAATAAATTTATTTATAAATTTATTTATAAATTGTAAATATCGAATTTTTTTAGAGACTCTCTTGTACCACTTGTAATAATGTAAGAATGTAAAATTTGCAAGCATTGGTTTCTTCTGTTCCCAGTTGAGATTCGTCAAGATTCAAAACTTTGTCTTGATCCTTTGTATGAATGAAATACCTAAATTGATAAATGACAATGTTTTCTTGAAATATAAATAAATAAAGGTTGTCTAACAAAAAAGCGTATTTGTTGGATGTTTTTTTAATTACCACTATTTCTTGCCAGGTCCGCGAATACGGGTGTTGACAGCTCCTAGATTTTGATCTTCGTAATGACTAAACACAATTTTATACAAAATATCTTTTAAAGACATAATGTCAAGAAATGCGATACTTGTAATAGTGATTATAGAAATCTATCCAACCAACGGCTGCTGCACAAATAAATTTTGGTGATTTTTATGTATTCATGTATTGGCGAATTATTCCCGTTAAAAAGAAATCTCCTCTATAGAAAATCGATACGGATGATACCCGTAATTCGGGTGTTCGCAGTCTTAGGAATTCCCAGATGATTAGGAATCTTGTCGCCATTCCTTTTAGGGGAACTGCAAGAATCGGAGTTAGTATTAACTTAACAGTTTCAATGTTTCTGAATTAAAAGGTGCTTGGAATTGCAAGATTACCATTTAAACGTTTCAGAGGATTTGGGAAATCATGAAGTTCGAATATGGGATCCGTGGTTTCATCTGTTTCCAGATCCAATTTGTACTTATGAGCTTTCCCTGCAGCTAGTTCTTCATAAATTGATATTAAATTTTCTTCCGTTACCTCATCATTAGCTTGATCTCTACAACATGCAAATAAAAAATACGATGGTGAAGATAATATCTACTTTCATATTAAAGACGAGTGTTAGTAACGTTTTATGATTGGTCAGACGTCATAGGTGCTGGCGGTAGCTCCAAACTAAAATTAAATCGAAACCCAGCTGAATGTTAGAGCATTTGAAATGCATGTTAGAGCATTTGAAATACATGTCAGAGCATTACAGATACATGTTAGAGCATTACAGACACTTGGTAAAGCAATATATTAATACACTAGTTGGGTTCGACGTACTTTGCGCGTCCTTCACCCATCTAGGTTAGCATGATAAAATTAACGACTTCATATTGTTCTTGCATTCAGGAGCAACGTTATATATACGAATACGATTCAATGAATTGTCTCGCGTTTTTGTTTCAATCCATCTTGATATATTTTCCATACCCCATACGTAATGATCCAACTGTATTATGTCAACTGACAACTTTTTCATGTATTCAGTATTAGATGAATCGGATCTAAACCTAAACCCATATCCATCTTCAACCCAAACGTGAGCCTATCTGTTCTGTAGTAAATCCATACATTGTACAGCCAACAATGTAATTCAAATTAATCTTTTTGAGGTTAGGTCGATAACCGGTCCCACACCCGTACGGCAAAACAGTCAAAACCTCTCTACTCTTCGGTTCGATCGATCGATAAATTCGAATGAGGTAACTATAACAAGTTAATTTTGGGGAGATTTTTGTAAAATTATTTAAGGCATCTATACGTTGTTATTGAACAGATTTAAAAAAGGCCCCGAAAAATATATTTTTTATTACGAACATTAATTGTTTCGTGAAATAGAAAAGGACTATTTCGATTTGAAAATGCTGTGGTGTTTTGTTCCGATTTGGGACCCTACTCTGGCCTGATTTGGGACCCTAGTTCCCCCTGATTTAGGACCCTACTCTTACACAATTTATGAATATAGTCGCCCATGATTTGGGGCGCTACTCTGACTCGATTTAGGAATCTAGTCTCCCCTGATTTGGGACCCTACTCTGACCCGATTTAGGAACCTTGTCTCCCCTGATTTGGAACCCTAGTCGTACTTGATTTAAGAGTAAGATTAAGACCCTCATCTGGCCTGGTTTATTTCAATCTCTGAACTAGTATGACCTGTTCGAGGACCCTATAGCCTGATCAAATTTTTGTGTTTCAGTATTCCCCGGTTAGCAAATGATTTTTTTTACAAAATAAATATTTCGGGGGTCAGTGTGTCAGATCGATGTGGAGGGTGGGTGGTCACCCAAAACCCTCTGCTGTGCTGAGGGTCTACAGTCTATAACGATCAGGGGGGTGGGATGGTATGCTAACATGTATTCTCAATGCTCTAACATGTATTACTCTAACGCATTTAAATTCTGATCGATAAATTCAAAGGAGGTATAAGACCAGTGACTGACTACATTTCTCCCAAGTTTTGCACTTTTTCCCCTCAAAAATCCGATCATTTTGGTCAAGACCAACTGACTGCAACATTGAGATTAAAGGCGACGATATAACTAAAGTTTTTACTTAAAAAACAAGGGGTCTTACATGATACTGAAAAACTCCTCCACAATAATATCTGGTTCTTCACTCTCGCAAAATCCATCCGAATTGTCCCTGAGAAGAAGATCACTCACCTTTCTGTATCTGATATTGTCAAGATTTATTTTATAATAAGAATAAGATTTTATTTTAATGTTATTTATTTTTTCATATTCAAAGGTGAACTGCTTGCGCCGTAAATGCATGGCGCCAGCTTGACGTTCGGGTGTTTCTGGGGACAAATTATTGAATTCATTCTGAATGAACTGAAGATAATGTGATGGGGAGGAAATTTTTGTAAAAATTCTTGGTTTTAAGTGGCTAAACATATTCACTTGTTCAGCATAAATGTTTATGAAACATAACAATTTCCTCACGAATACCACAACATTGTCAGGACTAAAAGTGACTGAAGCTGTGAGTTCATTTCTAAGCATTACACAATTACTACTATATACGTATATAGTTAGACTACGGGTAGACCACTAGCTAACTATTTCACCAGAGGGTTACTGATTTAGAGCCTCCGTTTCAGGGAGGACTCGAATCCCATCACCAGCTACCCTAAATTTTACCCTTCCCTTCATTAACTGGTACTATTAATAACATTGAGAAGAGGGCCTCACGTATAAAGCGTCGATTTTGACGAATTTAAGTAAAAAATAAAAAATAGGTATTTCGAAACCGGACAACTTGCTAAACTGTAGCGCTCTAGTCTAGAGTTTCAAATAAAATATAATATTGCGGTTATCGCGACCGCGCGCGCGGCACAAGGCGCAATATCGTAACTCACTGTAGTAGAACCGGATAATTTCTTATATGGATGTGATTATTGGAACATGGTAGATATAAACATAGCGCGCTATGAGATTAAGCGCGCGCGTTGGGCTTCAATTACAGCGCGCCATGTACTAAGGCGCGCTTGTTACGGCTCGCACGCACTACCTGCTAAAAATTCGAAATAGATATTTCGAAACCGGACAATTTCTTATATAGCACTATATAGTGACTAGAATATTTAAATGACGCTTCACACTTAAGCGCGATTTTAACGGCTCGCGCTCGCAAACAGCTATAATTCAAAATGAAACTGTCACTATGATACAATAAACATGTAGATAGCTCGCTATATACCTTTCTGTCTGTTAAGAGTCACAGCAACTTGAAATCATATATATTATTGAATAGCACTTGACAATTTCAAGATGTCCTTGACACGAATGGGGGGTTACTAATTGAAAAAATTTTGACCCTTGACCTTTACCCCTCTGACCCTTGACCTAGAGGGCCCCCGATCGAGCCTGACCTCCGTTTGGATGTCATGAATAGATAACCGAAAGGAAAATTTCAAAAAGATCAGCCGGTCTCGAGCTATCGTGTTCACAGACGGAGAGACAGACACCGAGCAATTCGCATTATGTATTTACGATACATAATAAACCGTTGCAAACACACATTGTAAAAGGGTGAAACCACACGAGCAAACGTCAAATAAATAATGTTTAAGGTCGGCTTCTTACACATTAGAGACGCTTTAATCAAAAATCTAATTTTCCCCAACCATAGAGTAAATTCGTATACATCGGTGAAAAGTACGTGACAGTACCTTTCCGATGACGTATCACACAAATAGAGTTGTAACTAAACAAAATGTGACCTTTGACCGTGGACCCTTGAAGATATTATATATTATAGGTTCCAGTCCATCCTCTCCATGTTAAAATCTTTTCTATCCTATGATGTTAATTGTTTGAACATTGATGGTCAAATTTAACATTGTGGGATAGTGTATCACTTATCGGCTGAGCTCCATGGCCCTATGCAAACTTGCAGATGCCTAGTTTGTTTGAAAGCACCACCACAAACATAGTATTATGAGAAGAAATTCAAATTGGCGAGGGTTCGGTGATACGCTTTTAAAGGGTCGATGGAGGAAAGCTCATCAAGTGTCTAGCGTCCAATGAATGACGTGATAACTTTGCTTTATTTATACTTAGGAGTTTCTTAAACCTCGAAAATTGCGACTCAGAAGTCAAAAGCGTTCTATCTATTCAGGTCCAAAGTTGTTTAAATATGGGGGTGGATACCTACTGAATGAATACTGTGTCAATATATTGGTCCCAATGAAAAGGGCGCCGTCCTTATCACATCAAATATACAAATAAGATAAACCGTTGCAAACGCACATACGCAAGAGGTGAAACCTATCCGACACACGAAACATTTACACAAACTTTAACGTTTACGTTGTAAACGTTAACTTGTTAACTTTCTACACGTTAACTTGTTAACGTAGTAAACGTTTAATTCAATTTGTACACGCTAACTGTAAGGTGTACACGTTAAAGTCAAGTTTTATACGTTAGCTTCAAGTTGCACACGTTAGCTTTAAGTTGTAAACGTTAACTTGAACTTAATTTAAGTTGTACACGTTCTCGTGTACGTATATTAGCTTCCCCAGTACTTGGCTACAATATAGCGTTGGAATCTCAATTCGCCCCAAATTGCGCCCCGGGGCGCACCCTGGGGTGAGTAGGGGTGATCTCGTATACGTATATAAGCTTCCCCAGTACTTGGCTACAATATAGCGTTGGAATCTCAATTCGCCCCGAATTGCGCCCCGGGGTGAGTAGGGGTGATCGCGTATACGTATATAAGCTTCCACAGTACTTGGCTACAATATAGCGTTGGAATCTCAATTCGCCCCAAATTGCGCCCCGGGGTGAGTAGGGGTGATCGCGTATACGTATATAAGCTTCCCCAGGACTTGGCTACAATAATGCGTTGGAATCTCAATTCGCCCCAAATTGCGCCCCCGGGCATGCCCCGGGGTGAGTGGGGGTGATCGCGTATACGTATATAAGCTTCCACAGTACTTATCTACAATATAGCGTTGGAATCTCAATTCGCCCCAAATTACGCCCCGGGGTGAGTAGGGGTGATCTCGTATACGTACATAAGCTTCCACAGTACTTGGCTACAATATAGCGTTGGAATCTCAATTCGCCCCAAATTGCGCCCCGGGGCATACCCCGGGGTGAGTGAGGGTGATCTCGTAAACGTATATAAGCTTCCCCAGTACTTGGCTACAATATAGCGTTGGAATCTCAATTCGCCCCAAATTGCGCCCCAAATTGCGCCCCGGGGCGCGCCCCGGGGTGAGTAGGGGTGATCTCGTATACGTATATAAGCTTCCACAGTACTTGGCTACAATATAGCGTTGGAATCTCAATTCGCCCCAAATTGCGCCCCGGGGTGAGTAGGGGTGATCTGGTATACGTATATAAGCTTCCCCAGGACTTGGCTACAATATAGCGTTGGAATCTCAATTCGCCCCAAATTGCGCCCCGGGGCGCGCCAAGGGGTGAGTAGGGGTGATCTCGTATACGTATATAAGCTTCCCCAGTACTTGGCTACAATATAGCGTTGGAATCTCAATTCGCCCCAAATTGCGCCCCGGGGCGCGCCCCGGGGTGAGTAGGGGTGATCTCGTATACGTATATAAGCTTCCCCAGTACTTGGCTACAATATAGCGTTGGAATCTCAATTCGCCCCAAATTGCGCCCCGGGGCGCGCCCCGGGGTGAGTAGGGGTGATCTGGTATACGTATATAAGCTTCCCCAGTACTTGGCTACAATATAGCGTTGGAATCTCAATTCGCCCCAAATTGCGCCCCGGGGCGCGCCCCGGGGTGAGTAGGGGTGATCTGGTATTCGTATATAAGCTTCCCCAGTACTTGGCTACAATATAGCGTTGGAATCTCAATTCGCCCCAAATTGCGCCCCGGGGCGCGCCCCGGGGTGAGTAGGGGTGATCTCGTATACGTATATAAGCTTCCCCAGTACTTGGCTACAATATAGCGTTGGAATCTCAATTCGCCCCAAATTGCGCCCCGGGGCGCGCCCCGGGGTGAGTAGGGGTGATCTCGTATACGTATATAAGCTTCCCCAGTACTTGGCTACAATATAGCGTTGGAATCTCAATTCGCCCCAAATTGCGCCCCAAATTGCGCCCCGGGGCGCGCCCCGGGGTGAGTAGGGGTGATCTGGTATACGTATATAAGCTTCCCCAGTACTTGGCTACAATATAGCGTTGGAATCTCAATTCGCCCCAAATTGCGCCCCGGGGCGCGCCCCGGGGTGAGTCGGGGTGATCCCATATATGGGTACATTTGTACACGATATATGTATATTTTTTTATTTTTAATATGACAGGAAGCATATATAGCATATATCTATAGGTGCATTTAGTACTATGTAGTGTATACACGGTGGTGGTTTTTTAGTATTGGGGTAGATGGGCAAAACCCAGGGGGTGTGGTCGATTTCGCCCAACTTCGAACTCCCCCTGCGTATGCATAGTAGAAGCATATATTCGAAAGAAAAATTCGAAAAAGTTAAACCGTTCGCGAGTTATCGTCGGGCATACGGACGGACGGACGGACGGACGGACACAAAACGTTTTTAATAAGAGGTTTCACCTCTTAATAAAGATGATCTTAGACCTCTCCCAATATTGAATTCATTTAAATTTTCAGTATTATCTTCTGCAAACACTTAGGAAGCCAAGGGGAGTTCTTTGGGGAGTCCGTAATAGGGCAGAAATGGCCTTGACGGCTTTGTGGGCAAAGCATATGTGCAATGTCCATACGACCCACCTAATACATACATAAGAAGCCAACATGAAGTTTGTTGTTATTTCGGACTATCTTTATCGAATGTCGAACTGTGTGTTTATTTCAGATTTGTAAGTCATGTAGACCTAATTCAGATCCAGTTGCTTTGACACGATTCTGACTAATCTTACACAAGAAGAGAATCTTAAAAGAACACTTTGTCACACCCCATTGCATAGTTCAATGAAATTGATGATGAACCTTTGGCTCTGTCTTTATCTGTGTTAGCTCTTTATGTTAACATCTTGTTCAGTTAATTTCCGATCAATTTTTTTACTTTAAATACTGTTTCGACTGCTTGTCTTCCATTTATTCCAAACATAAGCTCGGACAAGAATTGTGTAATTCGGGAGCAGAGAGACTTAAAATTGACGGATACGGAATAATTCTGATTCACGGCCAAAACTCTAAATTCAAATATTATCCAGCTTCTTCAAAGGTACTTTTAAATTGTGAAAATCTATGTTTTAGTTCTGATTTTTTATTTGAGGTTGCTTGAGTTGAGTCGACAAAATTTTGTACAGTACAATAAGCAAACCAAATTTATTTCTCTTTGCAGTCCATACCCGCTTGTCCAATAATGACGTTAGATAACTTAATTGCACTAAAGTTGTGTAGATGTAAGTCATTCGTTTTGTCAAACATGCAGAGCGCACGTAACCAAATTCATATCCGATCACGTGGCAAAGCATTTTGGAGAGAACGAGCAACCGGTTGTTCACATTTGGAAGAAACAAATGCTGTTTGCAAAAGACAATTGGGAGATGTTTAGATCAATTCAAGATGCTTTTAATCTCTTTGAACAAAAGTTTAAAACCGACGAGGTAATAAAAGTGATTGCAAATATCCAAGAACCAGCAGAACGATTAATTTTGTTGGCTTTTGTACCTTTTGACGAAATTTTCGTCAAAAGGTACAAAAGCCAATATTTTTTTAATTTTAATTCGGCACAAAAATGAAACCACGTTACACTTTAGTCTATTGTATAAAACTCACCGGTTAAATATTGTTCAATTGACGTTAGGTTATCCCTAGGAAAACTGTCGATGTAGACGATTATGAAGAGAAAGACCCATTCTACAAAAAATCTCATGATAGACTTTGTCTACTCCTGTGCTACAAACTGCAAGTAGAGTTGCCTAATTGTATATCAGCCAAAATGGGAACAAATGCTTCTTTTCAAGAATGAAATGAAAAAGGTATGACGGAAAGCCAAGGTGTCAAAAGCCCATTCTATTGCCCAGGTTTTCTGGGCTATTTAATAATACACATTTTCATTATTATTTAATTTTTAATTTATAATAATAATTTATTTACATTATTTTAAACCAGTTAAAATAATGCTTGCACATATGTGTTGGTGCATTTCATGTGTGTACATATAGGTGGCATATGTGTTGTCCAAACTTCACGAGCCTTCCCGCGAATAATTTGACATGTTGGCAAACTCTGTCGACGCGGCTAAAAGCCTTATAGAGGTATTCAAGCCTTTGGATGCACAGAACTTAAAATTGGCGCGAGAAAAACATTATTCAGCATAATGAACCTAAATCCTTGCACCAAGATTCAAGATTTATTCGAAAGCGAAGATTTATAAAGTCTATCCACTTTTATAACAAATGCTTTCAAGAAAGAGATTGTGAAAGCAACTCTTGCCCGATAATCGATAAAACAAAGGAGAGTTTTCCAGCATATGATTGGAATACCTGGAACCCTTCTGATTTCAAGTTTATTAACACTGTTACATTGGAGAAAAATGCTCGGCGGGATGCGGAGTTCCATGCAGAATTTCACATCGTTTGTCTGAATCTGGCTCTCCGCCCTTTCTTACTATTCCCTTCGCTCATGGAGGACACCATCCAACAAAACTTGAAGACTTGTAACGAAAGAAGACAATTCTTTGAGCCAAATATACCTTATTTGCTTTTACACTTTTTCAAAACGGTCATTTTTCTGCGGTGTTTTTCTATCAAAAAAACATTTTCCTATGCGATGGATTGCATTCAAATAGGCTATTTCCTTTTGTCACCAAAGAATGCTAGCATTAACACTGCTTGGTTTGTTTTGAAGTAAACACGGGATCATAGGCATGCTTATTTTATTTTAGTTATTTATAGAATAAATAAAATAATTCTTTTACAAACCAAAAATAAATAAAACGATTCATTTTATCCTAAAACTTTAACTGATCAGAGCCAATTAGTATAATCTCTTTCTCCTCATAATTAGCTCACTAAAATGTCTTGAATTAAATATTCTTTCATTTTAACACCATTCTGCATAACGGGCTGAAAGCAGGACTGGTTTAAACTAATAAACTCTTTTATAAATTCTTTGCGAGCAATTTCTCCAGCATATCATTAAAATTCGATCCATGTAACAGTGGGACAGAGAGAAAAGATGACTAAGTCTTCTAGTTTCTTTTAAATTCAGTAATACACATGCTCAGGAGCAAAAAACCATGGGCGCGGCGTGAAAGGGCTCGGGCGCGAAATATCCTAACGCGTGCGCCCGGGCGCGAAAAACCTTGGGCGCGGGCGCTAAAAATTTTGACATGTCATACTTCCAACTTCTGGAACTGACCATGAATAAAAATATTTTCTCTCCGCTGCAAATACCAAATATAAGAATCAACAAGCAAAATTACGAATTAGTTAGAAGGGAAATGTAGCATGCATGGGGCCAATTTCACGTGGGTCTGGGGACTGGAGAAAAGTCTGTCCTAATTAAGCGTTAATCTTAATAATAGGCCGTTGGAGCTTTTTAATTTATTAGTTTCGTTCATTCAATGAAGGATATATATAATTAAATAATAATTAATTAAATGGGGTTGTCAACTAAATAGATGCACTGACAGGGGTTCTAGTAGATGTTCGTAATTCATACCCTTCCAAAATATTTAAAAGTTGTAATCTTACGACCAAATTCAAGCAAGACTGGAATTGTTTTCGTACCTCGATTTTATATTTCCGAGACAGTGTTTATCTGTGGGAGTTACTCTAACTATTTCTGAATAGAATAGAAAAACGCACAACGGTTTGTGCACTGATTTTCTCTTAACGTCCGTAGCCTTGTATTTATTTGCATGTTTTACATGTCGATTGGAATGGATGGAAAGCTAATTCCATTCAGCATTTCACATCTCTTTAAAAAGCATATATTCAAAACATGTTCTCTTGACATGAACATCTCGAAAAATATTATTTTAGAGGATTAGAAGACAGGCTAGGATTGGGGGAGTCCAAAAAGACACATTATTCAGAGGCTATGAGATGTGCGTGGTGCGAGATTGGATTTGCATTTACAATTTTCATTCGTGTTTTTAAAAAACTTTTGGTATTTAATATGATTGCGGGTTTTGGGTTTACAATGCGACGTGTGCCGCGTGTTGTCGCGCTTTTTGTAGGTGCGTCGTTTTTTTTTTACCGGTGAAGGTTGGTGGTAGTGCGGCGGAATTTTATTACCTTACCTGGTAACGGAATTAATCTTTTTTAGTTGCCTTGCGTTTGACATTTCGTGTTCTGACTGATGAGATAATGAATTCAAAAATGAATAAATTAACTGTATTTTTGATTTTGTAGTAAGAAGGGTTTCTTGCAATCTATCCTCGCAGTCGCGCCGTATAATTAACCGTCACATTTACATCAGTAGGGTTTCGAATTCCAGATTCGAAAATGAATGAATCGAAGCGGATGAGATGGCCTGCAGCTAGTGGACTTCATCCCTTGAATCTTCTTCCCAGCGAGGTTTTTTGAAGTTCAACTTTGTCCATTTCGGATTTTAATTTTATTCGCTCATTGTAAATATATAATTATCATTCATGCAATACAATTTTGGTCACTTTTTCACAATGTTTTTTCTCTCTTCTGTGTAGATCCGGGGAGAAATCTTCAATAAGCTGGATCAGTCAGAAGCTTACACACTCCGGCTGGTTTGCCAACAATGGAACGCGAGGATGTCAAGGACTTTTACAACTTCGACGTCAATTTTAACGAGGATTCCCCTGGGCTGGCCTCCATTCTCAAGCTTCGAATTGCAAGGCTGAAAGTTAGGAAACTTGTTCAGAAACGGTTTCGGATTCTTCCAGTTCCAGAAGCAGAGGTCCGGCAATTGCGATCAGGGCGAGTTCTTCAAGGCCTCCACGATGTGACCTTCAAATACCCCAACTGCCTTCGGCGAGTGGAAATAAACCTTATCAAGCCCCAAAACATATCAGTAAATGATCTGAGGGAGTTTCTTCAACTTTGCCAAAAACCTGTCACCCACCTAGAGCTGTCCTTGGATTATCGGATGTCTATGTATCAGTTCCAGTCTCCCAGTTCCTTTCAATTTAGAAACCTTAAACGATTGGATCTAAGCTTCAACTGTTGGATGGCTGGTCTATTCCAGAATCATTCCATATTGTATTTGCTCAAGAACTCGCAATTTCCGAGTCTCCGTTTCTTAATGGCCGAATTCTCTCTTGTAAACGACATATCAAAGACAGCCATCGCCGTCGCTTTCATTTTGAAACTCTTGACAAAGGCAAAGGTACTGGAAATAATAATACTTAAAATGTCTAATTTCCGATTTGAACGCATCCGCAACACCCCACCGGAATTTTTGGTCCAATTATCGGCACCTGAACTTCCGGATCTGGAATCGTTGGAAGCGGTCACGGATTTGAAGCGCATAGTGTTTTTTGATGATTTCCTGAAAGTTTCAACCAACATGAAACTACTTCTCCAACTCCTACCAAGACAGCGCGTACTCCAGCACTTGTACCTCGACATGAAAATCGAATGTAGCTCAACTTTGTTGAGATCCATACTCCTTAAGAATTCCGAAACTATCGTTCGTGTCAATATCCGAAACCTAAATGTGAATTCGAAGGTCCCCTTTGACATCTCAGTCCTCAAGAACTGTCAGAAACTAAATTGTGTATGCTTACACAGGAACTTTGATGAAGCATTTCCTCCAGAAGGCTCGGGTCCCGAATTGATCAACTGTCATAGTTTTCCAGCATCCCTGACAAACTTGTCATTGGAAGGAGTCCGGGTTCTGTCGCAGGATCTCGTGGCCCTCCTACAATCGGACCTATTACTGAGGTTGGAGGAACTCTGCATCTGTAGTTGTGGAGATTCTGGGGATTGTGGAATCAATTTGGCAGTGCTGAAACAGCTGGGGAAACTGAAGACGAAAATGAAGAAGAACTTGAAGTTAACTAAAATGAAGTTTAAAGGTTTTAATTGTTCGGGGCCGAGAGAGGAAGTCTGGAAGATAAAAGCGGCTCTGAGGAAGTTGGTGGTTGGAGTTGCATTCTACCAGCGCTGGCTTCTTAGAGACGATGACGACTCTGACGACGATCAGGATTATATTGATCTGCCAGTTGTGGCAACCATTTGGCGTAGGAAACAAGGAAGTTCAGCTGGACGTTGGTACTTTAATTAACTTAAACGCTTCGGACTCAGAACAAATTAGGTAACAATCAGGTAATTTAGCTTCGCCTTAATTGCATAACATTGAAATGTGTAAGGCTGTAATTGAGTGGAAATGTAATTGATTTTGTTTTTTAGGCTTTTAATATTAGACATGATAAGACTTCAACTTTGAAGCACTACACGTTCAAGAATAGAGAGGGATATTTGGTGGAGAGGAGGAGGATGCATATCAGTCAAAAAAATGTGCGTAAATATCGTATAAATTTAACTGCATAGTATTTTATCCTGTGCAATATACATAATAATGCTATTTAACAACCAAACAACCCTGTGGTATTGTAGTCCTAGTCTTACTGGTATTATGTAAATGTTACTAAATAAATTCCTGCCAATTACTTTTGAATTCTTAAAAAAATTGTAATCTTTCAACCAGATTCTTAAGCAAGACTGGAATTGTTTTCGTAACCTGGATTTTTTATTTCTAATGGGAACGGAAATATAATGCAAGGCTTTGTGCGTTTATTTGTGCAAACGTCCGTTCCGTAGCCTTCAGTGCAGTTGCGTTTGAAATCTTGACATGACATATGCACATATTGTACATTAAATTTTTGTGGTATGTTGGTTTTGCGCTTTACGCGACGTATATGCGTGTTCTTTGTTCATTCGTGCCATGTCGTGTTCGTCGTGGGCATACGCATAGACCATGCATAGACATAGATTAGAATCTATCTTATCTAGTTCATCTATTTACTAACTACTTATCTAGGTCTATCTTAGTTACTCCAACAGATAAACACTTAGGTCTATCTATGGTCGTGGTCGTGATTCGTTCGTTGTGGTGGGAGCATGTTTTTGCCGTTGCGCTGCGATTGGGCAGTAGTGCGACGGTCATAGAGTTGTAAAGGGGAGAAAGGGCGGGAGATTTGTCGTTGTCTATTTGTCTCCGTCTTCAGTCTTCCATCTTCACGCCACTTCACGGTTTTTAATTTTGAATATTTCAATTTTTGCAATTAATTTGTAATTGATTGTAATTAAATTAACCCTTCTATCTGCTCTTCCTTCATTCATGGTTAGTCATTTTACATAGAATATTTCACATTTTCTCTAATCACTAATTCTGTTGTTTCTGTTTGCATATGATGAGTTTGATGAGCAATTGAGCATGAGTTCTGTCTTGTGTCTTGATTCTTTGTTCTTATTCTTATTTCTTATCAAAACTCAAAACTAGAAATCTACAAACTATCACTTATGAGGTAAAACCTCTTATTGGGAAGGCCTTGTCCGTCCGTTTGTCCGTCCGTCCGTTCCCACTAGCGCTTGACTTCAGACTTGAACTGAACGGCTGAACTTCAAACTTCAAAAAAATTCACCTTTTTGAGCCACCCACCCACCCACCTTGTCCTCGCCATAAGCCTATATAGTTTTTTGTAACAATCGGCCCAACCCATTCATTGATTGCTCAGAAAAAATTCGAAACTCTGTACTCTGAAACTCTGAACTCAACACATACGATCAACGATTGTTATAAACACAACGTGAACGTGTAGGTAACTGATGCTGGATGCTAAAGTACCGTTGATTTGCTGAATCATACTTATAAGAAAACATTCATATGGGAATTATGGTGTATGTGTAAAGGGTTTTTCTACGGCCCTCTGTCCCTTACAAATTATTGGAACTATGCAATAAACTAACCCGTAGATAGTGGACAGTTCCGCATGCAGATATTTTTATCCTTTATTTGGAAACTAGGTTATGATACGGCAACGGAGTAAATGCGAGTTTAATTATATTTATGACAACGGAATAAGATAGATAGACAACGCATAAATTATATTCAAACAATATAAGTCCTTTAGGGAAAATACCAAGGGTTCACGTGAATGGCTCTCTCAATTCTATGAATGCACAATATGGATTTACGTCCCTTAAAGGGGAATATGAATACGTCCCTTAAAAAGGGGAAATATGAGATACGTCCCTTTTAAAGGGGAAATTCTTCGGTCTCGATTTGAGGGGCCGGAAGTAACGTACCGAACGAAGACTTGTGATTTGTGATGGTAGGGTCCTCCAAATAGATGTTTTCCACGGGTGGTGATGGAAGGCAAGTACAAGCCCGTTTAGCTTGGACGCTGGAAGCGTTTGCCCCTTCGCTGTAAAAGCGGTAACTGAAAGAATAGATTAAACGTTAGTTTAATCTCTTCAAGCAGTAGCTTGGAATATTGACAATTCGTCTCAGGATACTACTCACTAAGGCAAGTTGAGATATTCCTGTCAATTCTGGGATTAGCTCAGAATTGACGAACCTTAACCTAGCTTACCTCTTGGGAATCCTCAACCAAGGGAATAAGATACTTATAAACTAACTTCAAGGGATTTAACCTTCTCGGGAAACAAAACATAAACAACTGAACCTTGTATGGGAATTTCGGATCTCTTTTATAGGGATCCGTCTCCATACGAAACATTAAGACAGGTATTGATGACAGTGACTGGAAGGAACTGTCGGGTTCTCCTGGTCATCGATATCGGTGGATCTGCATGAAATGCATGAAGGCGAACCTAATATTGAGCCAGCTAAACTATTCTAATTTTGTGAACCTTGGATTTGACTAAAAAGTATAAAGTCCAAAAATGGGACTTTACACCCCTTCCCCCTTAAGACCAAAATTACCGGGTTTATTTTGACAATGATTAACGTATTACATCATTACATTTATATATGTGTGTAGTAGGAAGTTACTTCTACTCCGGGTAATTATGAATTAAATATATATTAATATTCATCCTCGGTGAGATGGTGAAAGTGATCCCCATTCCGAATGCACCGATTTAGCATAGTGGAAAGGATCTCCTGATTTAGGATATCGAACGCGTCGATACCGCTTATGGGGCCGTTCCAAAGAGTTTGAACCAACTCTCGAGCGTGCTGAAGTCCATCCAATTGATTTCCGTTTATTGGAAACGGAATGAGCTTTCCAGTTTGTACAACTGGAGGACTGGTTCTAACCGTACGAGTTACTTGGTTAGGCATTTTCTAACCTGTATGCAAAAAATGAATTCTTTTAATTTTTATTAGAAGGTGGCATGAGATCTTCGGAGAACTCCGAAAGATCAAGATAATCATCAACACCAGAGATGTTGGTATGAATCACCTTTTCCGTTTCACAGGGAATATCCCTTCCTGGAGTAAGTGGGCATGCTGGGGAGTTCAAGATTTCCATACTTTCAGGAAGTTCATCTGAGAGACTTGAAACTGATTTGGAAATTGGTTGCGGAACATACAGTTCCGGATCAAGGTGCATAGGTTCTGGGTCATTTAAGGATTGCAAATAAGGATTGACAGAGGACTGGGATGAATTGTAAGAAGCGTATGAGAATGATCTTTCCAATGTACTCGATTTTGGCTGCATCTCTGGAATCTTGGTAGTAGATGACTCTCGTTTCTTTACTGCTTTAGCTATGGACTGCTCCGTTCGTCGTTTCTTGTCCAAGTCCGCACGATTTCTTGAGGCCTTCCGCGAAGCTATTTTGTCTTCTTTTATAACGGAAGCCCGTGGATCGGTTGGTGGTACAGCAAATCGTATAGGGGGTAGGTATTTGGAGAAACTCCGACAATTTCCTATGATATGGGAGGTGTGGTCTACAATAGACTTGATTTGAGATTCGCCCAATCCCTGCGCCGGAAGTGGTTGCTCCACAACATATTGCTTTGGCTGTTTTGGTCCAAATACCGAAGAGTCAGTCTCTAAATAAACTTGAGCTGCACGTACTGGTTGGAAGTCCACTGAAACGACTACGGACGACGGCTGCAGGATCATATCCTCTTCATCATGATCCTCGGTTTCGGAAGTAAGGACTCCGCGATCAATGCAAATCTTGGGATGAGCTTGACTGTTGGCACTGGCTTGTTACTTAAGTTGAAGGAGTTGTGTTGCAGTTAAGACCTTCATAGTGAGGATTTTTTTTTTTGGCGAAATCCGATAGCGGGGTCTGACAGGAAGTGGAGGTTACCGAAAGCTCGGTAGGCTTTAAAGGTAAAGGGTAACATTTGGCATTCGGATAGACACCAGAACCATTTGCCTGTAGAGGAGGAGGTTGAACTTCTAACCGAATTATTTCCTGGTTAGGTACCGTACTTTCTCGGGATTGCCGATTTCGGATTATTTCTCCCGATCTATGCTTTTGTGTCCTTTTTTGCACACGTTCGAGTTTCTTAACCGAAACAGATTTATAGGGTCTCTGAATCGGTTGAAAATGAGTTGATTGTAGCCAGTTAGACTGCGGAATCACACCGGGAAATTGAATCATCGGTGGGTAGAAAAAGGGTTGTTGGAATGGGAACCGCTGGTTCGGTTGGACCGGACGATAAGGTGCATGGTTCCAAGGAGGTTGCGACATCTTGATCTGTATGATCAAGGAAATTGCTTAGTTCATTAATATGAACTTTATTTACTTTTTGACCTGAGGTTACGTCAACAATGTCAAAAACGTTGTTGGAAATCACGTCGACAATTTGGTAAGGACCCTCACGTTTCGGTGCAAGTTTTGAAGCGAACCCTAAACTTGCATTTGACAGGAAGTGAGTCTTGAGCCAAACTCGATCACCTACTTGGTACTTCCTTTCCTTGGACCTCTTATTGTATGATGCTAAGTATGAATCCTTACTAGCCTGTACATTGTCCCTATCAATTGACTGAACAATTCTCACCCTAATTCCAATTTGGTGGAGCTGGTTAATAGACGAAAGGTTATTGTCCATTACTAACCTTTTCCCTGACTTTAGTGCACAAACCCTGCAATAACTATTTTTGTCCTTCCGAGACTTTCCTCCAGGATCCACATAAAACCAGCTATACCTTAAGAATACACAATGTGCACTCCTGAAATTACTGCTCTCCCTAATATGGATGAAGTCGCTTCTGGCAGGGATTCTCAATAATGAATTGGAATTTCTAGGCAGTGTAAGGGAGGTACGTAGTGCCTCATGATCCTGAAACTTGACTTCTTTTTTATTCATGCAGTGATGATATGCATATGAATCTACGGAAGCAAAATGCAATTCTGAAAAACTACAAGTTTTAAAAACAATGCTAATGGGAACATTTATGGGAATGTTTTCATTTGCATTATCTTTTGCATGCGTATGATCTGGCTGAATATCATGCAAATTCTGACCCACTACCTGATTACCGTTTTCCATGCAGCCTCTTCCAAAAATAAATCCTTGAGCCTGAGCTCCCATGGGTGGATTATCTGCCATTCTACCATGCAAAAATCCGTTTGCCTGAATTGGTGCATTATGAGCTATTGGGTGCGGAATCAGAGGAACCCGTACCTTTGGAACTGGTATATTAGGAACAACCGGAGGTTCCTGACCTCTATATACAATCTGTGGGTGCAATGGTTGATTCCGAGGACCTAAATTCTGCAAGGCATTTAACAATGCATGCTGGTTTTTTTGCATCATTTGCATCATCTGCTGAAAGATAGCAGGCAAATTCAGACCGACAATGTCTTCCACATTTGAAACCTTATGCCTAACATTTTCTCTGGGAGCAATATTAGGAGCGGCCTCAAAATACTGTGGCGGAGGAGATATCTCATTGTTTCCAACAATCTGAGATCTAAGCAGAATATCCCCTTTCCAAGACATAATTTCTGAACAGAAAAATAACAAAATTATTTAAAATAACCTAGTCATCCTGCCAGGGTCGCCAGGTTTTGTAAAGGGTTTTTCTACGGCCCTCTGTCCCTTACAAATTATTGGAACTATGCAATAAACTAACCCGTAGATAGTGGACAGTTCCGCATGCAGATATTTTTATCCTTTATTTGGAAACTAGGTTATGATACGGCAACGGAGTAAATGCGAGTTTAATTATATTTATGACAACGGAATAAGATAGATAGACAACGCATAAATTATATTCAAACAATATAAGTCCTTTAGGGTAAATACCAAGGGTTCACGTGAATGGCTCTCTCAATTCTATGAATGCACAATATGGATTTACGTCCCTTAAAGGGGAATATGAATACGTCCCTTAAAAAGGGGAAATATGAGATACGTCCCTTTTAAAGGGGAAATTCTTCGGTCTCGATTTGAGGGGCCGGAAGTAACGTACCGAACGAAGACTTGTGATTTGTGATGGTAGGGTCCTCCAAATAGATGTTTTCCACGGGTGGTGATGGAAGGCAAGTACAAGCCCGTTTAGCTTGGACGCTGGAAGCGTTTGCCCCTTCGCTGTAAAAGCGGTAACTGAAAGAATAGATTAAACGTTAGTTTAATCTCTTCAAGCAGTAGCTTGGAATATTGACAATTCGTCTCAGGATACTACTCACTAAGGCAAGTTGAGATATTCCTGTCAATTCTGGGATTAGCTCAGAATTGACGAACCTTAACCTAGCTTACCTCTTGGGAATCCTCAACCAAGGGAATAAGATACTTATAAACTAACTTCAAGGGATTTAACCTTCTCGGGAAACAAAACATAAACAACTGAACCTTGTATGGGAATTTCGGATCTCTTTTATAGGGATCCGTCTCCATACGAAACATTAAGACAGGTATTGATGACAGTGACTGGAAGGAACTGTCGGGTTCTCCTGGTCATCGATATCGGTGGATCTGCATGAAATGCATGAAGGCGAACCTAATATTGAGCCAGCTAAACTATTCTAATTTTGTGAACCTTGGATTTGACTAAAAAGTATAAAGTCCAAAAATGGGACTTTACATATGGAAAATGGAAACACCAACACCCCCATTCGCATTGGGGTGTGTAACCGCGCAATCAATATGGTGTATGGCGCAAATGTGCTAAATGTGAAATGACACTGACGTGCTTGCAAAATCTTCCCAATCCTACAATCCGGGATTGGAAAACCAAACCGGGTCTTGGCGAACGCCGCGAAGCAGTGTTCGTCAAGTACATATTATTTAGTTCATAATTCATAATTCCAGATTATGTAATAATGAAAAGTACATAACACATCCCACCACCCACTAATAAATGCAATGTATTTTTTCTTTCGCTGTAAGGTCAAAGGTTGAAGGTTTGGAGTTGGACTCAAGAGACAAGACTGAAGACGATTGACGATTGTGCATTGGCAATTCAGGATTGATAACGCTCGGCGCTCTGCTCTCAGTGTGGATTTGAAAATGATGGATGAAAGTGATTCAAGCTGGGCTGTCGGAAATGAACCGGAAAGTGTAACAATCACACTTCTTCCTAGCGAGGTCTTTAACGTTATTGTGTATTGATTGCATATATTAAATTATATAAATGCATAATGGCAAATGGGGTCGGACCCTCGATTTATGCGCGAGACCGCGATCCCAGCTCGTAGGGATTTTTCGAATAAAAACCACACCCCCTTTTAGGGACATTAGGTTTCGCTACCCATGGCGAGTAGGGATTTTCAAAATTCTTTAGGGATTTTCGAAAAAATTTTAGGGACACTGGATTTCGCTACCCTTGACGAGTAGGGATTTTCAAAATTCTTTAGGGATTTTCGAAAAAATTTTAGGGACACTGGATTTCGCTACCCTTGACGAGTAGGGATTTTCAAAATTCTTTAGGGATTTTCGAAAAAATTTTAGGGACACTTGATTTCGCTACCCTTGACGAGTAGGGATTTTCAAAATTCTTTAGGGATTTTCGAAAAAATTTTAGGGACACTTGATTTCGCTACCCTTGACGAGTAGGGATTTTCAAAATTCTTTAGGGATTTTCGAAAAAATTTTAGGGACACTGGTTTTCGCTACCCTTGACGAGTAGGGATTTTCAAAATTGTTTAGGGATTTTCGAAAATTTTTTAGGGACACTGGATTTCGCTACCCATGACGAGTAGGGATTTTCAAAATTCTTTAGGGATTTTCGAAAAAAAATTAGAAACACTGAATTTCGCTACCCTTGACGAGTAGGGATTTTCAAAATTCTTTGGGATTTTTAAAATTCTTTAGGGATTTTCGATTTTTTTTTAGGGAAAATGGATTTCGCTACCCATGGCGAGTAGGGATTTCCGAAAATTTTTTAGGGACGCTGGATTTCGCTACCCATGACGAGTAGGGACCTTTAGATAGGATCGTAGGGATTTTTTTTTAATTTTTAGGGATTTTTAGAATTTTGTTAGGGACCTTGGGTATCGCTACCCATGACAACTAGGGATTTTTGAAGTTTTGAGGGATTTTGGAAGTTTCTCTTAATTTTCTTTGCTATCTAGGGCCACCAGTCACCAGAGATATAATATTTCGGTTTTTATGACTGTTCGGTATTTTTAAGGTCAATATTTGAACAATTAGGGATGTTCACAGGCTTATTTTAGGAACATCTTGTTAATGGTTTAGGTATTTAAAGAGTTCCATCAATGAATCATTAGTCTAACGCCGTTAGTACCCTCATTGTCATTATATACTATTCACAATACATCCTATGATTTAGGTCTTTTGTTCTCTTAACTAAAAATGCCTAAACTTTTTGAAAAAACAATATTTCGCTCAGCATGTGCCCAAAAAAATCCCTACTCGTCATGGGTAGCGAAACTAAATCGCCCTAAAAAAATTCAAAAAATCCCTAAAAAATTCCAAAAATCCCTACGATCCTACTCAAAAATCCCTACGATCCGCCCTAAATTTTTTCCCGTGGCTACTAAGCCTTTTCATTTTTCAAGCAGTCAATAACATAGTATCCCTAAAAAAAATTTCAGCTCCAAAAAATCCCTAAAAACAATTCTAGGCTTCCAAAAATCCCTACTCGTCAAGGGTAGCGAAACTGAATCGCCCTAAAAAAATCCAAAAATCCCTAAAAAAAAATTTAAAAATCCCTACGATCCTATCTGAAAGTCAATAACATAGCATCCCTAAAAAAATTTCAACTCCCAAAAATCCCTACTCGTCATGGGCAGCAAAACTGAATCTCCCTAAAATTTTGAAACAGACACATTTTACAAATGTAGCACTTCAGCTGTACTACGGTTAATCAACTCTATCCTGAATTTGGCTTCACATTTCAAGTCTTTGCACGGCCGAAATTTTAATTCCATATGGTCTATAGCAGTGTGATTGTATGTGTTAACCTCCAAAGTAATTACAATCGTCATTAATTAACACTTGATACTGTTACTGTGAGATACTTTTTTGGCACTTCTGAAAGCTTTTAGGTATTTTCAAACAGTTTTAGGGATTTTTAAGGCATTTTGAGGATTTTCAAAGAAGTTTAGGGATTTTCAAACAGTTTTTAGGTATTTTCAAACAGTTTTAGGGATTTTCAAAGAATTTTAGGGATTTTCGGATTTTTTTTAGGGACATTGTATTTCGCTACCCATGGCGAGTAGGGATTTTCAGAAAAAAATTTTAGGGACATTGTATTTCGCTACCCATGGCGAGTAGGGATTTTTGAAATTTTTTTAGGGATATTGTATTTCGCTACCCATGACGAGTAGGGATTTTCAGAAAAAAATTTTAGGGACATTGTATTTCGCTACCCATGGCGAGTAGGGATTTTTGAATTTTTTTTAGGGATATTGTATTTCGCTACCCATGGCGAGTAGGGATTTTTGAAAAATTTTTAGGGACATTGGATTTCGCTACCCATGGCGAGTAGGGATTTTCGAAAAATTTTTAGGGACATTTGATTTCGCTACCCATGACGAGTAGGGATTTTCGGAATTTTTTAGGGACATTGTATTTCGCTACCCATGGCGAGTAGGGATTTTTGAAATTTTTTTAGGGATATTGTATTTCGCTACCCATGACGAGTAGGGATTTTCAGAAAAAAATTTTAGGGACATTGTATTTCGCTACGCATGGCGAGTAGGGATTTTTGAAATTTTTTTAGGGATATTGTATTTCGCTACCCATGGCGAGTAGGGATTTTTGAAAAATTTTTAGGGACATTGGATTTCGCTACCCATGGCGAGTAGGGATTTTCGAAAAATTTTTAGGGACATTTGATTTCGCTACCCATGACGAGTAGGGATTTTCGGAATTTTTTAGGGACATTGTATTTCGCTACCCATGGCGAGTAGGGATTTTCAGAAAAAAATTTTAGGGACATTGTATTTCGCTACCCATGGCGAGTAGGGATTTTTGAAATTTTTTTAGGGATATTGTATTTCGCTACCCATGACGAGTAGGGATTTTCAGAAAAAAATTTTAGGGACATTGTATTTCGCTACGCATGGCGAGTAGGGATTTTTGAAATTTTTTTAGGGATATTGTATTTCGCTACCCATGGCGAGTAGGGATTTTTGAAAATTTTTTAGGGACATTGGATTTCGCTACCCATGGCGAGTAGGGATTTTCGAAAAATTTTTAGGGACATTTGATTTCGCTACCCATGACGAGTAGGGATTTTCGGAATTTTTTAGGGACATTGTATTTCGCTACCCATGGCGAGTAGGGATTTTCAGAAAAAATTTTTAGGGACATTGTATTTCGCTACCCATGGCGAGTAGGGATTTTTGAAAAAATTTTAGGGATATTGTATTTCGCTACCCATGACGAGTAGGGATTTTCGAAAAAATTTTAGGGACATTGGATTTCGCTACCCATGGCGAGTAGGGATTTTGGAAAAAATTTTAGGGACATTTGATTTCGCTACCCATGACGAGTAGGGATTTTCGGAATTTTTTTAGGGACATTGTATTTCGCTACCCATGGCGAGTAGGGATT
Source organism: Desoria tigrina (assembly GCA_906901685.1). Classification (NCBI taxonomy): domain Eukaryota; kingdom Metazoa; phylum Arthropoda; class Collembola; order Entomobryomorpha; family Isotomidae; genus Desoria; species Desoria tigrina. Next base: position 150,915 of record CAJQTU010000067.1, read on the forward strand.
TTCAAGAAATTTTAGGGACATTGTATTTCGCTACCCATGGCGAGTAGGGATGTTCAAGAAATTTTAGGGATTTTCAAAATTTTTAGGGACATTTTCAAAATTTTTATGGACATTTCAAAAACCACACCCCCTTTAGGGATTTTTATTGTGAGAATTTGGATTTTAGGGACATTTTAAGATTTCGAGGACCCGGGTCCTGGTCCTGTGCTGTTTCCTTTTCAACATTTATTTGTCATCCAATGCACAATGTTCCACATTTGACATTCACTCACCCCATTACATCCTTTCCTTTGACTTCATTCAAAGGATTATTTTTAAGCAACGTGTGATGACTATTTTTTCATAATACTTTGTTTTCGTTCTGTTTGTGTAGATCCGGGGGATCATATTCAATAAGCTGGAACAGACGGATGTTTACAAACTCCGTCTGGTTTGCAAACAATGGAACGATGATATCATAGACTCCTACAACTTTTCTATTACACTGAATGAAGATTCTCCTGGCCTGGAATTCCTCCTGCAACTTCGAATTGCAAAACTAGACGTTAGAAAGATTGTGAAACGGATTCAAGTCCTTCCGGTTGAAGCCACCAGCAATTCAGCTACAGACTCAGAGGGTCGCCAATTACAATTACGATCACGAAAAGTTCAAGTTCAGCAGCAGCAACAGCAGAAACTGACTTTCAAACGACCGAACAGCATCCGCGAAATTATAATTGGAGAGTTGTCCAAACTGTCAACAAATACCGTAAGAGAGCTGCTTCAACGTTTCAAGCAAACTCTCTCTCGCCTTGAACTCGTGTTGGGTACTAAAAAATTGCAGATTTCGAGCCTTAGGTTTCCGGGTCCGCTGTCCCTTGAATTTTTAAATTTGAAACAACTGGAACTAATCTTCAATTTTGAGACTTATGATCTTCGGAATAATTGTCTGCGGACTCTGCTCGAGAGCTCTCAATTTCCGAGTCTCAGCTCCTTAGAAGTCAATGCTTATAGCATAAACGACAAAGCTAGAATGTCCAGCGTCATCGGCTTCGTTTTAAAACTGTTGATGAAGAACCCGAAGGGAATGGAAGATCTGGAACTTAATGCGTATCCTAATTTTTGCCCAAATACGAGCCCTGAAATTTTGAATGTGGGAAAACTATCTTCACCGGAACTTGCATGTTTGAAAACCGTGAAGGATTTGAAACGAATGGAATTCTCTTCCGGCTGTTACGTCCTAGATTCAGATTCAACTAACACGGATAGGGACAACTTTGACCTACTACTCGAAGTGATGGCAAGACAGCAGAAGCTTGAATCGATTGACATCGAGTTTGAGATCAGTCCAACTTTGCTGAGATCGATAGTCTTGAATAATTCTGAGACAATTGTGGAAATCAGTATTGGAGACCTAAAAGCTACCACGGAGGCCCCCTTCGATATTTCGGTCCTCAAAGATTGCCATCGGCTCAAACGGTTGCGTTTGGAACATAATAATTATGACGAAGACGACATCCCAACGGCGGAATTGGTCCCCACGTTAATCAATTTTAACAGTTTCCCAGGAGCCCTTATAGAATTGTCGTTCCGTGGTTTACGGATTCTGTCGCGCGATCTCTTGGCCCTCCTACAATCTGATCTATTGTTGAGATTGGAGGAACTCACCCTCAGGAATTGTGGTGATTCCGGAGATTTTGGGGTCAATTTGTCGGTGTTTGAAGAAATAGTGGGCTTGTTGAAGATGAAGGAATTGCAGGGTATTCATTTGGAGCAATTTAATATTTCGGGGCCGAAGAATGAGCAAGTGAAGATGCGAAAGATTATGAAGCAGTTAGAGCATAAGTGGGATCTCAATTCGCATTCAGATATCTGGCTTGTTCGAGACGACGATAATCCCGATCTTGGTTTGATAAACCTATACGTGCTTCATGATCGTTGGCGTAAAGAAGGGATCTTCGACGAGCGAAACGAACAATTTGAACTCAGATTCGGAGCAGATTTCGAATATTTCGATTAAATTAAAGGTGATCAAACAATTTGATTAATAAAATAAGAACGGTAGTATACGAACGAAACTAATTTAGTGTAAATAAAAAGGTTTCTTTGTCTTTTAAATAATAGGCCGAGATTGCAGTCCGTTGAACCATTTCCAGAGTGAAGACGTGAAGAGAGATACTTGAAATTGGAGGGAAGGGAGTTAAAAATAAAAACTTAACTTTTAAGCGTTTGAAATGTCATGACTTTTGTAATAATAATTTAATAATATTTTTATCAGTATAGTTGAAATGTTTTTTTTTCACTTTCAATTAATTAAATAAAGATTTTTGTTTTTTTCCTCTAAATTTGTTTTGCGAGAAGCATGTATTTAATGTCTTAACAAAGAGACTTGGGTCACAGGTGCGATAGAAAACACTGTTTTCTTACGTTCTGTGTTTTGATACTGCTGAAATTCTTGTATCAAACAATTACATTTAGGTAAATTCACAAATTAAATACTTCTGCTGATCTTATCCGACCTGCAATCATAAGACATGAGGGCTTAAATGGGATAAATCCATAAATCTAGTAATTACTATGGTGTGGTATGTGGTATTAACATAATTTACCTATAGATCAATAGATTCCCTTAAATTACAACTTCCAAGGGGTTTCTCAGGGGTCGGATCGGATGTATTCATAATTATCAAGTGTTCTAGATAATACATAATAGAAGACTTGACAATTTCTGTTTTAATTTCAAGCATATTTTCAAATCCATCTTTATTCTGCTTAGAAGTAGAATTGGAAACTTAAGTTTTCATTAATTCAAATATATATACCATTAAGGCTCGTAAACTGGTTTAATTTATTTACATCTAACGGAAAAATCTAACTAGAATGTATGTTTTCCAGCGACGTCACGTCTTCTTGAAATTGAGCGTAGAGTTTCTTTGTTGCAACTTTTGCAAGATGCTTGACAACGCCTACGCTTTGTGTTTACCGCAAGACAACTAAAGTGAATTTTTCTTTAGTTGCCTTGCATTTACCGTTCGCAAGCTATCTTACTTTCTGATTTTTCTTCATCTTTGTCTGAAGGAAAGTTCAATTCAATACACGATTTCTCAATTTTTCATTCAACGTAATTAAGAAATTATCCACCCGATCTACACCGGTTTTTTTATTAAAACGTTCTTCGTTTTCCAGCTTTCACTTTTTGCTTATAGTTGAGGTAATGTAATTGAATTAGCTTGGTCTTGCTTGCTCTGATTCATTAATGATTCAATTTTCAATTTCGTGTTGTGATGAAATAATGAATTCAAAATTGAAGAAATCAAGAAAATAAATGTATTTTTAGTTTGCAGTAAAAGTTTTTAGCGATCTACCCTCGCAGTCGCGCCGTATAACCGCGCTTTTGCATTCAGGGTTCGAAAATGAATAAGACCGAGAAGATGAGGTTGAGGTGGCCTGCGGCTAGCGGACCTCATCCCCTCACACTTCTTCCCAGCGAGGTTTTTTAAACTTTAATTAATTTTATACCCAGTTAATTTACTTAAATTTAAATTATCATTCTATTGAGTCTATACAAGTACAAGGTCGTTAAATTTTTCACAATAATGTGTTCTCCTACTTTTGTGTAGATCCGGGGAAAAATCTTCAATAAGCTGAAGCAGCCGGAAGCTTACAAACTCCGACTGGTTTGCAAACAATGGAACGAGGATGTCAAGGACTTTTACAACTTTGCCATCAATTTTAACGAGGATTCCCCTGGACTAACCTTCATTCTCAAGCTTCGAATTGCAAGACTGAAACTTAGGAAACTTGTTCCGGAACGGTTTCGTATTCTTCCAGTTCCAGACGCAGAGATTCGGCAATTACGATCAGGGCGAGTTCTTCAAGGCCTCCACGATGTGACCTTCAAATACCCCAACTGCCTTGGGCGAGTTACAATTAGTTATTTCTTACTTTATAAGCCCCAAAACATGCCTGCAAATGCTCTCAAGGAGATCCTTCAACTTTGTCAAAAATCTGTCACCCGCCTTGAGATTCGCCTGGATTCTCCGATGTTTATATACCAGTTCCAGTCTTCTATTCGCTTTCAATTTAGAAACCTAAAACGATTGGATCTAAAATTCGACAGCAAGACCGCTGGTCTCTTCCAAAATGATTCCATATTGCATTTGCTCAAGACCTCAGGATTTCCGAGTCTCAGCTACTTAAAAGTCAAGTTTTCTCACTTGGACAACATATCCAAAACAGCCATCGCCGTCGCTTTCATTTTGACACTCTTGACGAAGAACCCTAAGGGACTTGAACAAGTCAGCCTTAAAATGTCTAATTACTCTGATTACCGATATACTGACACCCAACCGGAAGTGTTGGCTCAATTACCCGCACCAGAAGTACCGAATCTGGAATCCTTAAAAACGGTCACGGATTTGAAGCAGATCAGGTTTTACGTGCATTTCCTGGAAGCTTCGACGAACATGAAACTACTACTCCAACTACTACCAAGACAGCGCGTACTCGAGAAGTTATTCCTCGGCATGAATTTCGAATGCAGCCCAACTCTATTGAGCTCCATACTCCTGAACAATTCCGAGACGATCGTTGATGTCAATATTCGAATCCTGAATGTGAATTCAGAGGCCCCCTTCGACATCTCAGTCCTCAAGAACTGCCAGAAACTTAAGCGCTTATGCTTGCACAGGAACTTTGATACTGCATTTCTTCCAGTAGGTTCGGGTCCTGAATTGATCAACTGTCGTGACTTTCCAGCATCCTTGATACACTTGTCATTTGAAGGAATCCGGATTCTGTCGCAGGATCTCGTAGCCCTCCTACAATCGGATCTGTTGCTGAGATTGGAGAAACTCTGTCTCTGGGGATGTGGAGATTCTGGGGATTGTGGAATCAATTTGGCAGTGCTGAAACAGCTAGGAAGACTGAAAGCAAAAATTAAGAAGAATTTGGAGTTAATGAAGATGAATTTTAGAGGTTTTAATTGTTCGGGGCCGAAAGAGGAAGTCGGTAAGATAAAAGCGGCTATGAGGAAGTTGGGGACTGGGAATGAATACTTCCGGCGCTGGCTTCTCAGAGACGACGACGAGGATAATACAGATGTCGATGACGATCCTACTGATCCGCCAGTTCTCGCGGTCCGTTGGTGTAGGAAAGAAGGAAATACGGCTGGACTTTGGACCTGCAGCGTTCAGGGCTTCGACTTCATGTTCAGCAACTACTTTGATGAATCTGAAAACTCGGAATAAATTAGCGAACACTTCCACAGACCGACGTAATTCAACAAGATTAAAATTACTGTGCTTACCATTGAAGTGTATACAACTGTAATGGAACGGAAATGTAATAATATTGGTTTTCTTTCTTATGCTTTTAATTAGACTACAATGGTCCAAGTTCAAGAATAGAGAAGAGTCTTTGGTGAATGATGCTGAGAATATCAATCAAAATCTAAATGTCTATTGAAATATCATTATTGTTGGAAACGGGTTCTCCCTCGTTTTGAATTCATTACTTTTTACAATTGTGTGTTCACCTATAGAATATTTTCTACTGTGGAAACAACCATGTATCATTTTAGTCTTGCTAAATATTACTGTAATAAATCGCTTCTATAGGAAATTACAATTCTTAATTGTCACTTCAAACCAATTTTCTGAGGTAAGGGCATTGTTTTGTTTTTGTTGAGAAGCAATGCATGGAAGGTACTTAAATCCTAAAATGTACATAGTTAATCATAGTTAACATTGCTTATGGTATTATGTATCTTTCATGGTTATGGTTTGTTAATTAGTGGATTTCAGGAAGCCAACATGAGGGTTTGAGTTTGAGGAGTCCAAAAAGGTACATTATTCAGAGGCAACGCTACCGCCGCTATGAGATGTGCGTGGTGCGAGATTGGATTTACAATTTACATTCGTGTTATTAATAAAACTTCCCTGTACAACTTATTATATTTATAGCCCGACTCCAAGTAATGTTAATAATTTGTTATATTAAAGTAACAATAATTTTTGAGCTTTAGTTTATATTATCAAATTAGTTTTGTATCTCATGTATGAAGAAAACCTCATGGTGCACCCAACAGGGTCTATAGAAGCAATTTTAGGTCCACAATTGGTCATATTTGCTTTTCCTATATCATATTCGAACTGTATGCCAAATTTGGGCGTTTTAGGTACGTTTTCAGAAAACCCGCATGGGTCGCTCACTAAGGTTGATTTTGGCCACAATTTTGAAAATTGAATGTTGGATTTGAAGTTTTAGAACCTCGATCACTAACCATGCAAAATATGGTGCTTCCAAACCTATAGAAAACCCGATAGGGTTCGTGCACCCCCCACGGGTATGGACCGATTTTATCCATCTTCGAACTTGATTCCTAAATTTACCCGAACCCCCTGTGTACCAAATTTGAAGTTAATCGGACAAGTATAACTAGAGTTATCGTGGATACGGACAGACAGACAGACGGACAGACATTGGCATGATCTTATAAAATGTTGGTCAGTATCTCAGTATGATTGTGTTTTGGGTTTATAATGCGACATGTGCCGCGTGTTGTCGTGCTTTTTGTAGGTGCGTCCTTTTTGTACCGGTGAAGGTTGGTGGTAGTGCGGCGGAATTTTATTACCTTACCTGGTAACGGAATTAATCTTTTTTAGTTGCCTTGCGTTTGACATTTCGTCTTCTGACTGATGAGATAATGAATTCAAAATTGAAGAAATTAACTGTATTTTTGATTTTGTAGTCGAAGGGTTTCTTGCAAGCTATCCTCGCAGGCGCGTCGTATAATTAACCATCACCTTTACATCAGCAGGGTTTCAAATTCCGGATTCGAAAATGAATGAAACGGGGACGATGAGGTGGCCTGGATCTAGTGGACCTCATCCCCTAAATCTTCTACCCAGCGAGGTTTTTTGAACTTTTAATAATTTGAAATTCCCTAAGTTCAACCTTATCCATTTCGTGTTTTTATTTTTTATTTTATTTATGCATTGTAAATATAATTATCATTGTCATTCTGTACAAAACAATGTCAGTCAAATCGTCAATATGTTTTATCTCTTCTGTGTAGATCCGGGGAGAAATCTTCAACAAGCTGAAGCAGCCGGAAGCTTACAAACTCCGACTGGTTTGCAAACAATGGAACGAGGATGTCAAGGACTTTTACAACTTCGACATCGATTTTAACGAGGATTCCCCTGGACTGGACTTCATTCTCAAGCTTCGAATTGTAAAACTGAAAGTTAGGAAACTTGTTCAGAATCGGTTTCGTATTCTTCCAGTTCCAGAAGCAGAGGTTCTGCAATTGCGATCAGGGAGAGTTCTTCAAAAAGGCCTCCACAATGTGACCTTCAAGTACCCCAACTGCCTTCGGCGAGTTATAATTAGTTATTTCTCCCTTTCTAAGCACCAAGACATGCCTGCAAATGCTCTAAAGGAGATCCTTCAACTTTGCCAAAAATCCGTCACCCACCTTAAGCTTCGCCTGGATTCTCCGATGTTTATATATCGGTTCCAGTCTACTATTCGCTTTCAATTTAGAAACCTTAAACGATTGGATCTAAAATTCGACATCAAGACCGCTGGTCTCTTCCAAAATGATTCCATATTGCATTCGCTCAAGACCTCGCGATTTCCGAGCCTCAGCTACTTAAAAGCCAATTTTTCTAGCTTAGACAACATATCCAAAACAGGCATCGTCGTCGCTTTCATTTTGACACTCTTGACAAAGAACCCAAAGGGACTTGAACAAGTCAGCCTTGACATGTATCATTACCAATATTCTCTCAACACCCGACCGGAAGTGTTGGCGCAAGCACCCGCACCAGAAGAAGTGCCTGATCTGGAATCCTTAAAAACGGTCACGGATTTGAAGCAGATCAAGTTTTTCGTGCACTTCCTGGAAGCTTCGACGAACATGAAGCTACTTCTCCAACTACTACCAAGACAGCGGGTACTCGAGAAGTTGTACCTCGGCATAAAATTCGAATGCAGCCCAACTCTATTGAGCACCATACTCCTGAACAATTCCGAGACGATCGTTGATGTTAACATCCGTATCCTGAATGTGAATTCAGAGGCCCCCTTCGACATCTCAGTCCTCAAGAACTGCCAGAAACTTAAGCGTTTATGCTTGCACAGGAACTTTGATAATGTATTTCCTCCAGTAGGCTCGGGTCCCGAATTTCTCAACTGTCGTGATTTTCCAGCATCCCTGACAAACTTGTCATTTGAAGGAGTCCGGATTCTGTCGCTGGATCTCGTGGCCCTTCTACAATCGGATCTATTACTGAGTTTGGAGGAACTCTGGCTCTCGAACTGTGGAGATTCTGGGGATTGTGGAATCAATTTGACGGTGCTGAAAAAGCTAGGAAGACTGAAAACAAAAATTAAGAAGAATTTGAAGTTAATGAAAATGAATTTTGGACGCTTTAATTGTTCTTGGCTGAAAGAGGAAGTCGGGAAGTTAAAAGCGACTCTGAGGAAGTTGGGGACTGGGGATGAATCTTTCCGGCGCTGGCTTCTCAGAGACGACGACGACGACGAGGGCGATGGTAATCCTGCTGATCCGCCAGCTCTCGAGGTCCGTTGGTGTAGGAAAGCAGGTAGTGCGGCTGGACTTTGGTCCTGCAGCGCTCAGGGCTGGGGTTTTAGGTCCAACAACTTCTTTGGCCACTCAGAAAACTCGGAATAAATTAGCTAACACTTCCACAGACAGTCGTAATTCAACAAGCTTAAAATTACTGTGCTTACCATTGAAATGTAGAAAAGTTTAATGGAATGGTAATGTAATATGGATTTTGTTTTTTATGCTTTTAATTTTAGACTACAATGGACCAACTTTGAAGCACGTTAAGTTCAAGAATAGAGAATTATTATCTTTCGTGGATTATGCTTAAAATATCAATCAAAATCTAACTATATTATTGTCGGAAACGGGTTTTTCCTTGCTTTCAATTTTTCATTGCTCTTTACTAATTGTGTGTTCACCTATAGTAGTATCTACTGTGGAAACAACCCTGTATTATTGTATAGTCTTGCTAAATATTGCTAAACTACTGAAATAAATCCCTTCTATAGAAAATTACAATTCTTAATTGTTACTTCAAACGTTCAACCCAATTTTGTGAGGTTTAAGGGCATTGCTTAGTTTTTGTTGAGATGCAATTCATGGAAGATACTTAAATCTTAAATTGTACATTTAATCATAGTTAGCATTGCGTATGGTATTATGTATCTTTTATGATTATGGTTTATTAATTAGTGGATTTCAGGAAGCCAACACCCCAAAGAGAAGTTGCACATGGATTTTTGAAATTTAAAAATCCACCGTTATAGACAGCATATAAAATCAGGTTTTTTTAAGCTGAATAAAATAAGGAGGGGGCTTGGGTGAAAGTACGTGATATATTCATCCTGTGCAACCCCTTTGAGCACCCTTATCAGGCCAAAATGCCTTGACGACGCTGGCGCTTGCCCTATTTAAGTTCCTAAAAGTCAAAGCTTCGGAAAAAAGATCCGAAATCAATATCCACCAAAACGATTCTCAAAACGATCCAAGAGTATTTCGATTTCCTAAAATAATATAACTGAACGAAGTTAGCCATGGACCCTTCAGCTGAGGAAGAATCAGTCGAGTTCGGAGAACTTTCTATCGAGGTAATTCAACGAATATCTGAGTTGTGTTTCAACTTCAATAATTGATCGATATGACTCTAATCTAAAATCCGCATTCCGACCTCCAGGACTCCATTTTCCAAAGCCTAAGTACCGAGGAAAAGGCAGCTCTCTTGAAACTTGCCATTTCCCAAGACTCGAAAAAATCCTCTGATGATAAGCCAGCTTCCATAACATCGATCCACTTGATGGTTGGACCCCAAGTCCTCATCATCCAGACCAACTACGACGACGAAACCATGACGGAAGAAGTACTTCTCGCAGGCGAGCCAAACGGTCTGGACAAAAAGCCCCCAACGTTCTGGCAGAAGGTGACGGAAGTTTCGATCGGACAGGACGAAGATTTTGGCGCAGACGCAGAAGTCGATCTCATATTTCGACATTCCACCAACCTGACGACCTTCGTTGCAGCCGAACCGCTTCCAAGCCTCGTCGACAAGTTCCAGTCACTTTTCGACAAGAATAGCAAAACCCTGACGATCATCATGATCTTGGAGGATGGGAAGGGAACCAGAAATACGGACTTTGACTTCAATCACATTTCTAACTGCTCGGCCTTGGAGGGGATCATCGTTCTGACAAACGGCAACGTCAAGAATTTCCGGAAAATCCCTCTCGGCATTTCCTTGATTGTGAGTACCCATACGGCCTCTGACGAAGAAATTGAATGGATCTCTGAGAATCTTAAGGATTTGAAATCGTTGATGATCTGGGGGGAAGTGCGAGGGACTTCCAACAAATTAACCGAAGCCGTTTTGACTAACTTCCTCAAGGCTCCGAAGTTCAAGACTTTGGTGCTGCTTATGTCGGGGGAGGATCCAGAGGTCCTGTTGGACAGTCTTCTGAACTTGAAGGATCTCTGTGATGCCTTGGGTGAGGATAGCGGTGTCAAAGCCGGCTTGGACACCCAATCCGAATTGGAGACACTTGCTCCGAACAAGAAAGTCGACTTTGTTTTCTCTTGTCAGATTGATCGGAATAAGTTCCAGGGAATCTAATCTCATGTCAGTTTCGACCCTGAAGATCGGGGAATATGAAACTCCGACTCGAGTTCTCAAAAGCATTAATAATTGACTAGTAATTTATGAAACTGTACATTTAAAATTGAAACTGAAAATTAGGTCCAATGCTCCAGCATTGTCTTGCTTTTATAACGCGTCCCTCTCTATAATCCAATAAATCAATGCCAGAAAGAAATGTTACGACTCAAAATCAGACGTATAATTCATGAATTTATTTACAATTTTGTCGTTTATATCTGAATCTGAAGCCATATTGGATGGGATGGGTGAGTGAGGTGCTATTATTTTTTATACACCAATTTAAGTGGTTTTTGACCGTGGTTTTTTAATCTACATATATTTTTAACTACATGCAATTTATTGGAGAAGGCTGAACCGGCTGCGAATATCGAGTATTGCGACCTTTCCTTGCACCAACCGATGAAATACCGGAAAAGGATTTTTTCTAGAAAAGTCAATAGAAACCCAGAAACCCGGATGCTTTACAAATGTCAGTCAGTCAGCTCGGTCTTACGAGTTCCAGAAACTCAAGGCTTCGTACTTAAAAAAACAAGGAGTGAATCCGGCTTGTGCTTTATTTCTGAAATTTCTGAAGGTCGTCGAATCAGGAAATGACTGGGCGAGGACGAATGCTACTAAAGGAGATTCACATCGCACATGCGATGTGCGATGTGCGATGCGATGCGATGCGAGTCGCACAAATTTCATCAACAAAAATGGCCGATTTGTGCGGCGCACATCCAATGCACAAGTGTGGTTCTTTGTCAACAATTGTTGGAACTTTCGACCTTTGTCTAATCCACGATATCATACACAGTAAATCTATGATGTCCTGACATGGTAAGCAAGTAAGCATGGCCAAGCCGGCGTTGTAAAAAATATCTTAACAAACAGCAAACAGTGGATAACTAAATTTACCACTGGTTCGTCAAATGGTTACATTTATAAGTTCGCAATAACCCGGCTTTATATTCTTATTATTTTGAATGTTTCTGCTGCAAGATAGTAGAACAATTATGGTAGTCTGAGAAGTATATGGACTTATATATTTCTAACGCCACGGAATTCGTAGGACTTCTTTGATTGCCACTTAAACATTTTTAGTCGGAAAAGGAGACTCATCCCGTTCAAAACGGGCTTTTTTTGGATATTTTCTCGAACAAAAGGCCTTTCCTTAAAAAGATATGATTAAAATATATTACGTGGAAAACACGGTTCACGGCGAACTCAACACGGCCTAAATTTAACACAGTCGAACCATAGAAGTACATCTATGAGTCGAACACAACACGACACACCCACTTTTTAATGCAGCTCACAAACGACGAACTCAAAAGACGAAAGTTCTAATGCTAAGACTATTTACTAATATAAGGACTATTCTATTAAAATAAAATACTGCTTCATGTTAATAGAATACCAATGCTAAGACCATTTTTGAATGCTAAGACAAATTTTAAGACCAATTCTAAGACCAATACCAAGGTAAAGTGACGCATTTTAAAGACCGTTTTTACCGTTGTTTTCCGGTTGTCCATGCTATGAGTTAAAACGATATTTAGAGCAGACTGCGGCATATATACTGTGATGTATGATATAAGTCCAGTACTGAGGATGCCTATGTTTTGGAGCATCCATTCTCGACGTTAACAAGAAACGCAATATATACCAATATACCAAACTTAATATATGTAAAATAGACAGACCGTAAAGTAAAAGTGATGTGCAAAAATTTTTTTTGCTCGCGTAGTCTATGGATGGTTCAAAGACAGGCATCCTCAATACTGTACTTCAGTATTAGCATACACCACAGTACATATGCAATATCTCCTCATTGATTATGTTTAAAAACGAAGTGGTCACAATACCTAAAGTCGAATCCCGTTTAATTATTCAAAAGCTGTCTTTTAGCGGTGTCAGACAATGCAAACATTTTTGGGTCCTAGAATGTTGTTCCAATTCCTTTACCACGCGTCAGGTTAGCAATATCGTCATGTAAATACAAACTTGTAAGGTTTTTCTCAACATGTATTTCTTCATTATCTTAGGTTTTTAATCTCATTTAAAAGCCTTGTTTCCTGACAGTAAAGGGTGTTTGGAATAGCAAAGGATTTGCGGTTGATTGCTGCCCATCATACGAAGCCCTTTACACTTTGTAGCTCTTCGTATTTATAATCATTAATCCAATCATATCGTAATATTGTTACCAGCCATTTTCACCCGAAAATTCATAGGCATCGCCAACATTACAAATTTTTAAATTAAAATTTAATATTGTGGGCGTACACCGAAAAACCAGGAACGGTTGACGGAAGTGCATCATCATATCATCAACCACAATTGCCACTGAAATCATTGTTCACCCCCACTGTTGGCACACCCGTCAAAGGCTCGTATTATAGGTCACAGCATCCTTCATTGACCCATGCGTGGCCTTTACAACTGAAATCTCAAAATCGCGACCAAAGCCACCGCACTGGAGATAAAATTGAATCGATTTATGTTACCATGCATGCCCTTAGTTGACGCAGATGATCAATTTACCCCTGAAACGACTGAAACCTCCCGTTAGCCCAAGGTTTCGGTCACACCCCTTATGCTAACAGAAGGTGTGAACAACTCATCCATGGTTGCGTAGACCTTATCAAAACTCGTTGGAAACTGGAACTGCCAGAATTTCCGTGGCTTACGCGGTCCGCACCATTTCGACATATTATATAGGATTGCATATATGCATACCATGCCTCTGCACTGTAGGTATGAAAACGGAAGAAGATTTTAGTTGACAAGATTTAGTAAAGTGGAATATTGTGCCGTGTCCCAAAAAGCATTTTCCTCTAGAATTTTATTGGTACTGATTGCTACTATAATAATTCATAAGCTAGTTAGTTAACTATTTCTCTGGATTTTAGAGTGTTTAAACCAGCAAGAGCGGATTGGAAGCCGGCATTGTAGTCCGTTGCAACTTCGTTCTTGATGTAGTCATTTCGATCGTCTTCGTAAGCGTCGTTTGCATCCGGTCCTCCAACCAAAGCACCGTACAAAGTTTGAGGATTTGGGTCAGGGCTGTTGAAGGCTTCCCAGTCACAGACGGCTGGCTTATCAGGACACGAGCTTATCATTTCAAATCAAAATCATTGCATGATTAGCGAAACAAGCAGCTTTTAGAGGTTATTCATATCGATTCAAACTGTGCAATGTGCCCCAGCCGAGAATAAGATGAATAAATCGATATAATTAATGAATTAGCGTAATATTTTAGAAAGGTGTACCTTCCCCTGTGATGAGGCTTCTGAGGTGGATTATTTCCATAACCAATCACGAAACTGCGACCACCATCCCCCAACATATAATCGATTTGTTGCTTCGCAAACGCCCTGTAGACATCCGCGTTAATACCCGCATCAGCAGCCTGGAGGCATACGAACGCGACATTACTGGCGTGACGAAGGGCGCCCCACTGGGAAATGAAAACAAGGCCCTTCGGGGACCTTGGCACATCATTAACGATGAAATCGCAGAAGGACTTCGCAGCGGTCACGTATTCCGCATCACCCACGATTTTGGCCAACAAAACCTTCAATTCAAAATTATGATTTCAAAGTCCCAAGTTTTCAAAACAAAAAATAAATTACAAATTTGAAAATAACCTGAACTCCAGCCTTCTTGTCATCCCAACCAAACTCTTGTGGTCGCCCATTCAAGTTAAATTCGACCCAATGTGCCTTCACGTCCGTTAAATACTGTTCATTTTGGGTGGCCCTGTAAAGCCATGTTGCACCCCACGCCAGTTCATCTCCGTACCCGGACCATGAGCTAAAGTTTTAATTTTTAATAATATAATGAAAAATACTGGATGTTTTAAAAGAATTTGGTTATTTGTGAACTTCTTACTTGTAAAATGATTGGGCATTTGTAATGGAGTCGGAATAAACGCCCCTGTACTGATTAGCAAAGGCGTATAGTTCCTCGGCATGTTTCAAACACTCCGCCGAATAGGCAGCGTCAACGTCTTTAAAAATCATGGACCCTACGGCCAAGGCCGCGGCAGCCTCTGCAGCTAAATCCGAGCCTGGGGCTGAGGCCGTGATCTTAAAGGCTGGACGTGCGTTACCTACTGGCCAGTCTTCTGGGCGACCTTTAATTACAATTTAAAACTGGTTTAAAATTTAGTCTAGATTTGCGACCAAATGCGTGGACCATCTAACAAGGGAACATTTTCAGATACAAAATCACGATGTGCTTTATACTTAGCTCATTCGAAAGAGTAACTCCTATAATGAAACTTTAGCATTGGATTTGGAACTATCGGTGAATAAATCGTTTTGACATGTTTTGTAAATTTAATTTGACCCAATGTTAAAGTTTCACTATTTTACTTCCTCTTTAAATTTAAATGAGACAAAAGCGTAAAGCACATCCCGATTTTACATCTGAAAGTGTTCCCTTGTAAGGTTTAGTACCCCAGAAGGCATGGTCGGCATTTCCGTCTCCAACTTGACCGTAAAACTCATTTGGGGCAGGGTGAGACTTAATGAAGTAGTCAAGGGACCACTTTAGGGCCGCAAGACCGTTCTCGTACTCTCCTGCAGCGACATATCCATCTTTATAGTCCAGTAGACCCCATCCAATGATCGTTGTGAATGCAGCGAAGGGGAACCCGAATTTGACATGGTCTCCAGCTAATTAAAAAATATTTATTTATACCCCTTCGTTAAAATAATTTTAGCCAATTTCGTCATAATATTACCACCATTACCGTCAAAATAACCTCCTGTAAGATCCAAACCACCATCTCCCTTATCTTCCATGAAAGCATCCGACCTCCATGGGATTCGGTTATTTGCTGGAAGTTTTCCGGACCGTTGGGCCTAAAATTGTACCACAGATTGCAAATTGCAACTAACACTTAAAATCTACCCATACATCAACTTTAAAAATTCCTAACTGACCTCATAAAACATCAAGGAGAGTCCGATGACCTCTCCGTAATCATACCCGACTCCCGGCACCCGGGTCGTTGTGGTCCCACGGGTAGTTGTCGTACCCGTCGTGGTTGGAACTGGAGAGCCGGTTGCGCCGGTTGGGAAAGGATCAGTTCCTTGAATACGCGATTGAATTGGAATTTTAAAAAAAGTCAGTTTTTTTTTAATTTTTAAATTAATTTTTCCAAATTCTAACCGATATCAATGGGTAGACCATTAATTTTGGCAAGAGTAAGGGCCGGCACGGGAGTGTCTTCTGGATACCGGACAATGAAGTCCAGTTCGAAGACTGAACCGGCAGGAAGGTCCGCGTCCCAAGGCTCGTTCACAATTGTGTACTGTAGATTCCCATTGTTTTGGGTCACGTGACCTTTGAACACCTAAAGATGCAATTTGGTATTCGAATTAGAATCACCACTATCATATTTACATGTGACACGTATATGTCAACAGCGTAATTATTTATAATTATACGATTTTACAATTTGCAATTAAACTCACGATCTAATCGATAACTAGTTCTCCAAAAAAATCGACAAGATCTCACTCAAACAAAGTCTTTATTACTGATAAATTAACATCATTTATGGGAATGAATTTCATGGAAATGTCACAAGAATGTCGGAAAATTGCGAATCTACATTTTTACCTCAATAGTACCAATCGGCTTGTCGAATTCGACAAAGACATCCCATCCCACGATATGTTCCGTAATGTCGATGAAAAGTATGCCCTGCCAGCCCCCATTCCAATGATTGATCAATTCGAATCGGGCAGAAACGAGTCCTACGTAGAATAGTAGAATAGAAATTGATCCTAACCTCATTTTGACCTTCAAGCTTCACGACTCTGACCGTATTTAAAAATATTAATTAATGCCTCTTGCCTAGTTGGCAACAAACTGAAGCTTGGCACTTTCATCCACTCTTCTTTAAAAAGTTTGTTATCTCGTTTCAAGTGTTTATATAAATTTATAAATAACTCAAAACGGTAGATAACATCACGGATTAATGATTATATTATGCCATAATGTGGGCCGTGTATACTGATTGTGATTTGGTGAAGGCACCGATTTTTTAGGCCCGTAGAAGGATCAAAATAAGGGTTACCCGATACCCGATCACAAAATCAAAATTCATGGTGGGGTATTGTAAGATTTTTAGAATTATGTCCAAAAACTTATGCATGGACCATGATTAAATCTGTCAGAAGTATAATAAAATGTCAAATCATGATTGATTGATGATCCTCATTGTGTTTAAACTCATTCAAGTGCATGCCCACATGTCCCACTTGCTAAAAATTGGAACTTTTAATTTAAACTGTTGACTGTCTTGATCCATGTTATTTATCGTAAAATTTTAAATTCTCATTATTCGTTGGTTATTTATAGTTTTGATGAATAAATGTAAGACTTGCCAACCGTATATAAGGTATAGGGAGAGATAAGAGGGTGGGGACTTATTTCAGTAGTCATATTCCATATAATCTATTGACCGCAATCTCCAGAGTCGCTTCCCGTTCTCTAATAATAAGAACACGTGGAAGTCTATAGTGATTGTAAATTGTAATAAAAGTCGAGAAGACTGGAGTCAGTAAAAGTTGAGGAGCTTTTGTTGTTGAGAAAAGTGAAAGTTTTTGTATTTATTCCAATTCTCTGGTGTAGTCTGTTCGATATTCCTCAGATCCCTTTGGGGCAAAAAAAATGGGAGAAAAGTACAAAAAATCGGTCTTTTGCTTCTAGTTTGTAAATGATGAAAAAGGGCTGGTTTTTCCTGATCCTAAAGTTGATGATGAGTGAAAGGGAAATGCAGATGGAAGATCCTTAATTCCAGAATGTTCAAACTACAAGGGAAAGCGGATTCCTCCTCCGACTTACAACCTAATGAGAGCCCAAAAGTTAACAGGAATACCAACAGCACTTTCCTTCGAATCTATGTCGACATCTTGGAGGAATAAATTTCGACAATTCTGTCGATATTTCAAATCATCATTGACATTGGAGGCTAATTTCAGTTTTAAAAGGAGGCTAATTCAGTCAATAAGGAGGCCAATTCATTTAGTACCTAGTAGATTTTGGGGCTCAATTCTTGTGGCAATACATAAGCGTTTTTGCTTAAAATCACTGGGATTGGAACCCAATCTTTGAATTCCCACGACTTGGTCAAAGGAGTGATTTTGTAGGTCGGACACCTAGATTTCTGAAATTCATATTGAATGGCGATTGTTCGTATTTGAATTGATGGCTACGGCATAGTTGGACGGTGTGGGTTGAAGGAATATATAAAACAATTTAGAATTTGGTTTTGTGAAATGAAAGAAACCACAGAAGAGGAGAAGGTTGAAGTAAATGGAATAAAGCAAGTTGGCCTTCTCTGGCTCAAATCATTCTTCATGGAATTATATCTCTCTAACGTCTACAGATCCATTATAGCATTGGGACTTGCTGAGTTCCTGACTGACATCCATCCCTCCTAACCATACGGACCATTCATAAGCCCTCTTTTCTACGATTATACGTTGGGAATGCCACTGACATGGGAATATTTCCAAATAAACACCGATTTCCTTGTCTCTTTGAAAAGTGAAAGCAGATAGAGATACTTAAACTTAAACAACTTAAACTAACAGGGACTAGAATCTGGAGAAATTGGGAGTATCGGTACTAGTGGGTCCGGAGATCTAAGGACACACGACGCTTCTGCTGTCATGCTGATCCTGATGTAACATCCGGTTTTCACGATTTCATTAGCTATTTATATTCTTTTCCTGTCCAAATTAATGGTTTAACCGAAGAAATATAGGATCGTCAAATCAGGTCATTTATAGTCCGGAAATAGCTTGAGCATTGATATTGTGGTAGTTTGTGACTGGCCCCTGGAGCAGTCGGAAGTACGTGAGGTTGTGAAAGTTGCGGGGAGTGTTTTGTCGGATGAGAAAAACGTGTGTAAATTCCTCGGGGCTGGAAGAAAGATCTCAATCATCATCATTCCAAGATCAGAAGCATCAAAGAACACTCTTTCACTCTCCCTGCCTTTTAATCGAAGAACAAAGGGAGCCCTAATTCTTACATTTACATTTTTAATGAATATACATCTTATTTATCCAACTTCACCCGACGAGCACTTCTCCCTCTAATTGATCAATTCTGAAATAAGACGATTGAGAAATTTAAAATGAGCCTAAGAGCAGGCAGGTTTTAAATCTGTGGAGAATCACGGTTTTGGCACATAAATATTAAATGAGTTTCAGTCACAAGTTAAATATCGATATTATAGCCTCCCTCAAATAAATGCCTCTCTAAACCACCCCTTGGAATGTGGTTTGATAAGTCGATCGGCATGATAATTTAGTAATGATGTCCGTTTAATTTTAACGACTTTTAATACATTTAAATTTCGTCTCTATCATTAAATCCTCCCGTTAACCCGAAACTAATATTGAGCTACCCTTTCTAGTTTTAAATCGGCTCTTTTTTAAGCCTGCAACTGCAACATTTTAAGCCAAAAAATGGGAAAAATTGGTCCTCAAATACGCTTCCATGATCAAGTTCACTGAAGCTGGTATTCAAGTGCAATTGATAATAGTTTGGAGACAAAGAGTAAAGTGATTTTTAAAATCCTGTTAAAAGCCAAGCAAAAGCATTTTTTTTCTTTTGTTTAAAAACATAAATTATATTATTTATAGGACTCGACTCTTAAGCGACGGTGTTAAAGTATCGAGGGGCTCGTTTCATTTAAAGACGCATTTCTTTAATAAGTCCGGAGATGCACTTTCCCTTTCTTCTAATAAATTGTCGCGGAGAGAAAGTTTAATTTAGCGGAGAAAGTCTCTCTGAATTTATTATCTCACTCTCACAATCTCTTGACGCAAAAAACTCCGCTCTTTTCATTCAACCAGTTTTTATTCACTTTTTTTGCTATTCTAACTCATTCATATGTGGAATTGAGGAGGGGTGGGTATCATCAAAATAGCTTTACTCCATTTTTTGAAGTTACAGTTACAGGACGAATAGAAACTGAAACTGCGTTTTTGTGTTTAAAAATACTTGCAATAGACTCGATTAAGGTTTAATTAGTTGGGACTTGAGGCGGTATAACTTTGTATACGTATGCCAATTACAAATAACAGTTAAACTCTAATGTGGTTTCGAAGTGCCCTGAATGTTTGGACACTCTCACAATACTCCACCCAGCAACCTCTATATAACTTCCGGTTTCATCAATCAAAGACCGTTCTTTGAGAAGCTGAAGTACCAAAGTGTTATATATAGCGATTGTTGTGCTTGTTCCGGATTCTTTGTAACTCAAGTTGAGGAGTGAAAGCCTTTGATGTAGCAAAAGAAAGCTGAGATATTACATATTATCACTTTGCCCCAAATTAACTTGAAACTTATCCGGCTTTCACATCAGTCTCCTCACATCCTGTAACAGTTCCGTACCGTTTTAAATGAATAATGTAAAAAGGATGTAGATCTCGAAGGTGTTTTCTTCAGGAGACGTTCAGAAATGAGGAGGAACCATTCCCTTAAATGTCGAAGTTATAGCCTAAATGTGGAATAGTTATTACACAATATTTTAATTTAAAAGTTTCAAATTTACTTTTTGAAAATTTAAAGCTTGTTAATTTAAATTTTAAACCAAAAATTGTTTCTGAAAGAACCCTGGGTGTTTGTGTATGTATTTGAGATTGGGGAGACAGATGGTTGGGAAGACACCTACGTTCCTCATCTCATCAATCTGCCCCATCAACCCTTTTGTCTCGAACAAAACGCGGTGGGGTGGTCCTGGAGTCGAGATGACAAAAATTCATATAATACCAACCCCGGAGGCTCATATTATTCTTACTTCCTTTCACAATTTATTATTACTATTATTACGAAGAGGGCTCGAAGGTTTATTAAGGAATTCCAAAGATTTCCGAGCTTCTCGAAAACTACCCAGAAAAAAGATTACAAAGGACTGCATGTATGGAACAATACTATACCACTCGTCTCATTCTCATTATTAGTCATCCACCACATCCACAACCACTGACTGTCCCTTCAGTCTATTGTGGACGTAGGCTCTAAATAATTCCCCAGGGGCTTTGAATTGGAAACTATCTTGAGAGTTGGATGGGTTCGTTTTGGTTTTGTTGGTTTTGCAGGTTTCAGAGGGTGGGAATGTATTTAGGGGCCGATTGATTGGGCTGTAATTAGATGTGCAAACTACTTTTACGGTTGTTATGATTTTACACAGATTTAAGGACCTGCAGAATTAACAAATATGAGCCCGGAAATTATTTTTGCGTGGTTTGCTACTGTCACTCCTACTGATAGGTGGGGTCTTATTTCGGAGAGGAATTAATAGATTCATTGCGGTAGAAGAAATGGTAAGTAATTTCTGAAGGATTTCCATATATGGTTTAAGTGAAAGAAATCCTTTGACTCTCTTATTTATGAAAGGCTTAAAGCCTTCTAGTAATGGATTAAAAGAAGGTGACTTTCTCTTTGACTTGTGAAGCACAATGAGCTTCATTTCTCGTACTTTTGCAACAAACACTTACGACGTTACGACTATCTTGAAACTTGGGGTCAAATGATATGTTGATACAAGTATGCAAATAAATAGGTACTCAAGAAACGGAGTACTGGATCTGCTTTTAACAGTTTCAACAAAAATTAAGTAAATTGGTTGTAAATTAGTTAGTCTTTAGATTCGCAACATCGTGTAGTCAAAATTAGACTTTCTTTGAATGCCTTTTACATCACTTGCCTTTGTTACAATTACAACAGGTCCAGGTCGAAGCAAACAGATAAATATTAATTAACTTCATTAAGCAAAGCAGAAGTAAATATTCTCAGTTTTTGTAAGAAAACAACTAAAAATCACTCTTTTATAGTTCTTATTCCACTTTTTTGCGTAATTTTTTTACAGTGACCGTAGCTTGAACATCTCGATAGTTCCCGTTTTGAGAACTGTCAACAAATGATTGTCAAATAATATGCGTAAATGTCAGTGTAATCGGAAGTATTTGAAGATTTCAAATTCTACTAATTTTAAATCGTAAATCCGAGTTTTATTAAGATTGTAAAGTAATAAAGGGATATGTTTGGATCTGATCATTTATCAATTTCCGCACTATTATGCGAACTGACAAGAAGTAGGGGACCTGGCGACTTGGTGACTGGAGGTCTTAAAAATTTGTAAATTGCTTAATGGCCCGTGCCACCCTTTTATTCGGCAAAGGCTCCATCCTCTCACGATTTTTATGCGTTTTTATTCAGCTCATGAATACGAAGACAGAATTCTTAAGAAACGGGGGAGGTTTCCGGAAATATATATTCTACTTGACAGCTTTTCAAAACTTGCAACTTCTCTACAATCTCGTATTTGTGCAGAAAAAATCTGAAAGAAGTCGGATGTAAGCAAGTTGGAAGATAGGGGATTGGGAATATGGGGATGATTCAGTTTCATTTCAACCGGATTTTTTTTCTGTTTTATGGTTTAGATCAAGAAGTTATTGATATTTTTGTTGCAAGTTACTGGAGTTATTAGCAGTAACTTCAGGGTATTTCCAGGATTTGTAATAATGGGTTTGACTTTTAGACTCATAGGTAAATTTCATGAGTCAGAGCCTCTTTTTGGTCTTTAAAACATCTTGATTGCAGTTAATATATAATGGTCTAGAATAGAACCCTGTCGTTTATAAAACTAAATACAAAAGACGGAAAGATTTTTTCACCATACGGAAGCTCCTGAATACAAATCAGGATTTAAATTATGCACACTTATTGCTGTTAAAGGTAGGATTAAATAAATTAGGAAGATGTTGGTATTAGCCGTTATATCAAAAAAAGCTAAAAATCGTATAATCATTACATGGAGTTTAGACGTCTATCCCAAAGGACGAAAATGTTAATTGAAACATGACAATACCTTAATTGTGATAAACCGAATGCAATTTCAGACTATTTTGTTGTTAGTTTTTAATGTTTTATTTGGAAATCCTAATGAAATTTCCAAAAATGGATTGTAGGATCTTGAACACCCTAAATAAATCGCCAAGGGGAACTTTGAGACAAAATTCGAGAAATCGCATTCAGTCCGGTTAGTAGTGGGTGCGGTGGGTTCGATGATTTTGTATCCTTTGATTCCTTTGAGGTCCTAATTATTTTGTTCTAAAAAATCTGAGCATTTTTGTCGTTTTGGGTCGAAAAATCGAACCTCCAAAATTAACTGATGGTGTAAAGAAACACCGTTAAAATAAAAATGCTTGGTGTTTCAGTGGATTTTGTTATTGTCACAACTAAATCCAATGTCATGTACAAAGAACAAGTCTATAAATTAGTGTGCAAGTTGAGCCGAGGCTGAAATTGAGCAATTTCGAACGCTTTCCTCTCTAAACGCAGTAGCCCTATGAGAGAAATGCGGAGAAAGATGAAATAAGTTTTGTGAAATGCTTAGATTTCTTCATTAAATTTGTCTCTCTGGGTGGATTTTGTGTAATGGAAAGGGAAACCTGTTTTATAGGCACTTGACCATTAAACATTTTTAAATTTCCGGAAACGGGGATTTACGACAGGTTTTTACGAGGACCCACTTTCCCTCTCCCCCTTATTTTGTCAAATTGAATAAAGAGCTACACATATTACTACTTTTGCATACAATCAAAGGGCCCTTCACCCACGACGTTTATATCGTCAAAATAAAAACAATCTCATTTTGCCCTTTTTTCGATCAAATAGAGTAAAACCAATGTTAATAAACAGTAGTTTTGCGATAAAGAATCAGAAATAAGTTCTAGACGGTCCTAATATTATGGACAAGTGTGCCTTGGTGTCGTCCTTCATTTTTTACGACATTTTGCTCATTTTGAGCTGAACAGGATAGGAATAGAGACCAACCGACCTATATTCATATACCCGGAGTTTCGAAGCTTATATTATTACTAGTAAGCCACAGGCCCGGTACGGGCCTCATGATAACGTTTTGGATAAGCGATAATAACAATTAATTCTAAACAAAAATTCTCAGAGACGTTAGCTGAATCAATAACGATTCACCCAGGGCAAGGGACGTGGACCCCTCTCTGAATGTTGCCCCACAGACTTTCTTTTGAAAGCACGGACGGTACATTTGTCCTGAGCCACCGCTAGCTCTAAAACAGGCTTTCTTTTGAAAGCACGGACGGTACATTTGTCTCGTGAGCCACCGCTAGCTCTCATTACAGGCTTTCTTTCGAAAACACGGACGGTACATTTGTCTTGTGAGCCACCGCTAGCTCTTCGTAACTGGTTACTCTGGAGTACATTTGTCTATTTACATACCAAATATCTCGCGATAAACAACGTTTCTTGTATAAACTTTCTTAGAGTTTTTAATTAACTCTCCATGCAATTCACTATTCACCACATGAATTTTTACGTCGCATCCCCTTTTCACTCTGGAAAGGGCAACGTATAGTTGACCGTGTCCAAATACAGGAGCGGGGAGATATACTCCAACCTTTGCAAGTGTCTGACCTTGTGACTTATTAATTGTCATAGCAAATGCAAGTTTGACAGGAAACTGCCTTCGCTTAAGAACAAATGGCAAGCTCACATCGGTAGGAGCAAGATCTATTCGGGGGATAAACACTACAGCTCCTTCCGCTGATCCGGTTAAGACGGTTGCCATTATTAAATTGGGTTTAAGATCCGTGACAATCAGTCTGGTCCCATTGCATAGGCCCTTTGATGAGTTTAAATTTCGTAGAAGCATTATGATAGCTCCTTTCTTAAGCTTAAGCTCGTGCGGAGCCATTCCAGCCGGTTTAAGGGTATTAAGAAACTCAATAGGATAGTGAGCGAGTTCGTCAGGATCGTCACCATTCATAGAATCTACGCTGAAATACGATTTAGATTCTCCTTCTAAGATATCTAATATCTTGTCGTTAATACCATCAACGTCCTCATTTAAGGGACAGAGTATCGCTCGCTTTGAAAGCAAAGGAATGTCTTCAACTTTCAAATGCTCGCCAAATATATCTCTAATGAGATCATCAGATAACATATTTTCAGGAACTTCAACCATATCTCGGTCTAATCCAACCGAATTAGAAAGAGTTCCATTTCCAAGCTCTATTAACCAATCGCTAAAATACTCATCTTCTGATCGAACGTTATTCTTTAGCTTAAGTATCTCAAACAGAGGCCAGTTAGGACTGAACTTTATGCTCGCTTCTACAACGGCAGACTGATGTGCATGAGGGACTACGGGCAAACACTGCCGAAAATCTCCTCCGAGCAACATAACTTTACCTCCAAATGGTAAATTATTGTCCATTATCTCTTTGAGTAATGCATCAACAGCATTCAAAGCGTGACTTGGAGCCATAGTGCTTTCATCCCATATCAACAGTTTTGCATGTCTGATAATTGCAGCATCGTTTGTAGTAAGCTTAAGACTCGATCTAGAGTTCTCAACCAACGGAACAGGCAACTTATATTGCGAGTGATATGTCCTGCCACCCTTTAAAAGGTTAGCAGCTATTCCCGTAGATGCAACAGGAAGAGCTATCTCTTCAGAACCTCGAATTGTGCTAAGAAGCGTTTCATAAAGGTAGGTTTTACCACTACCACCGGGACCATCAAGGTAAAAACACTTTGCTCGATTTGTGGGGTCATTAATTGCTTCAATAATTGTATTGAAAGCAGACTCTTGTTCTTCATTAAGACTGTCTCTCTGAGCAATTCCTCGCAGTCTTTCTGCTTCGGTATCATACTCGCTAAGTGGGTCAGGTCTATTAAACCCAGGAGGAGTAGGCAGGTTTAACTGTGTTAATGTTTTGCCATGCAAAACTAATGTGCTTCTTATCGCTCTTAGAGCATCATACTCACAGTTTTCGCAAGCCATTTGAGCATTACACTTGTGTGTATTGCGAAAATCTTTAGTCATGAAATCCTTGAATCTATTCCAGAATTTGAGATAGTCTTCCATGATATTAAATGAGCAGATAAGTGCAAACATTTCTCGAAGCTGTCTAGGCATTGCCCAGGATATTGCATCATCCATTGTATCCTCCCAAACTTGGTCAGACGCTAACAATCCCATTTTTCCTGCAGCTTCTCGGTAAGTTTCATAAATGGTACCGTCGACTGTTCGTAGGTCTTCAAAAGAAGTTGCACCTCTAATATGAAGAAGCATAAGTCGCATGAAGTAACGCTCAATGTCTTGAATACCGACAGCGTACATTCTACCAATGACTTTCTCCCCACCCCGTTGTCGGGGTTTCCATTTCTTCTTGTCATTAAACACATAGTGTTTCGGTATCTCATGATACAAATACTGGTTTGCATCACGGTCTTGCTGATTTAATTTAAACCAAGCCGTTAAGGTGGAGTCCGAGAAATCAGAATTAGTCACTGCTTCGTGAATATGATCAGGATGAAACACAATGCTTCGACTATCAGGATCATGCACTGCTAATCGCATAATAGAATGCGACTGATCGTGCATTTTGTAACCAAACAGTCGCCAAATAGCTTCAGGGGCGCTGACATATCTCGAGTCCATGAAAGTCTTAATTTCACTATGTTCCAGTGTGGTATCCTTTTCTTGTATTTCCACATTAGCACAATCGTGCCTTTTGTAAACATACTTAAAAAGGTACTTCACGCTTTTAACTGTACCACATACTTCTACGTTTATATGAGAGTTATATTTTAAACTCAAATAGGGATTGTAGGGAACGACCCATTTATTATCAACAGTCTTGTTACCTTTTTGATGTAACAGTCCATCGTCTCGTCTCCGGTATTCTGGATAGCCATCACCGGACACATAAGTTTCAGGCCTAAATGGTTTAGGAAAATCTTTGGAACATTTTCCATTCACCATGCATGGTGATTTGGGATTTTTACGACCACATGGTCCATGTATCATGTTCTTTAATACAATCTCATACAGTCTTGGGTGTGTGACTTTATCGGGTAATTCCGCACAAACCAATTTATCTATGAGATCCTTATGCCGTGGCTTATATTCACTATGTAAAATCAACAAAATATGAGCATGTGGAAGTCCTCGCTTCTGAAACTCTATGACATGGATTTTGGCAACGGCTTTTCCAAGCACCTGTTTAGTCATTATGTCGTCCAAGAGAGCCTTTAATTTTAATTTAAAAACTCTGGCCACTAAATCAGGCCTATGCTCACTGCTTTTCTTGTCCTTATGCCAAGAATCCATGTTTTCGGTAATTTCCAGCCATTTTGGGTTACAGGTCATAGTTATAAAAAGGTCTGGTTTGCCGTATTTTTTGACAATGGCCATGGCATCTTGGTAATTTTGTTGCATATTCCTTGGGCTACCTCCAAAACTTGATGGCAATATGATAGGTTTACCCGGAACTAAACCCTCAGCTTCCGCTCGGGAGTTAATATGGTCGGCAAGTCCTTTGTAGAGTTCTACTCTCAACTTCTTTTGATTGAACTGTACAAAGTTTAACCGATTTGCTTCAGTTCGTACATACGAATCAACAATATACTGCTGCGTCAATTTACCAGCGTTCAAGAGTGGATTGAAATCATCTCTTATAGCCAACCTATGTCCATAGTAAGCCATTTGGGTAACGCGTTTGTTTTGTTCTTTCTCGGTCAAAGGCTGATCGGTTCCATTTCCTTCATGTATAAAAACATTTCGCGTGCCACGTCTTTGTGCTGCTTGTCTAACTGTGGGTAGTGCTTCTAACATTAAGTTAGAATGCCAACCTTGATCTCCAGATGGAAACAGAAGCGGATATGTCAGAGGGTCCAAATTTGGATTAAGTACCCCCACTCGTTTCATTTTGCAAGCGGAGGGGTCATTTGGATCGTATTTTAAATGGATCAGAAGATCCCTTTCCAAAGGTGGTTCCCCATCATTATTCTGAAATATAACAGCCACTTCTGTGACCCTTGGGGCATTGTACCGTCTTGCGTCGTCATTTCGATCTTGCCGAATTGCCATCATAATTGTAGATGGTAAGATGCCATTTCTTTCGGCCTCAACTAACGCTTCGGTCTCGACTTGCCGCAGCATTTTGTAACTCTGGGCAAATGGACTTCGTTCGGAAATCAATTCCCCCAGACTGTTCATCAGACTTGGAAGACAGCCAGCATTCTCTGGAAGGCTCATTCTCTGATCCGCTGCTTCTTGAGGATCAAGAATGTAGAGTTGGGCACACTTTCTCTTTTCACCTCTTTCCGGATGCAAAACTCCAGCTCGATGGTAAATTTGACCATGAATGCGAAAGCAATAAGGACCATATCCAGGAGGTGCTTCTACATTTGCCCCCATTGAAACAAATGCAAAGGCACTATTGTAAGACCGGATATTATCTTGAAAGTTATTCACCTCCGCCTTGTCTCCCTCACCTTTGAAAAGACTTTCCAATTCAACTGGAAGTTGAATTAAAGGGTTCAGCTTAACTTTCCCCTTGTGACAACATAATTGAAGTCTACCATCTTTATCAGATGTCTGTTCATCTGCAAAGTTCTTTGAATTGCAGGATGTACAGCGAATATTCATTGGACCACAATAATGTTCATCAACATCATCTTCATTTTCAATTGTCGTTGTTGCCAAGCACCTTGTTCTATCAAGTGCGCTAAGTTTTCTGATATTGCTTCGGACAATTACAGATTGTATTCGCTCTGATCGTTGTGATGATGTCTCATTAGCTCTGCTTGTAGAGCTAGTAGAAGACATTTCATCCAATCTCATTTCTCTGCGAGCTGGTGTCTCGTTAGCTCTTGCTCTAGAATTAGTAGCAGACATTTCGGCTAACATTAGAGTTCTTTCGGCTGGTGATAAATTTTCACGAAATCTGGCTCGAGCTTGAGCATTCGATTCTAATCTTTGAGACCTTTGTTCAACACTTTCAGATTGCCTTTTCTTGGCATTCATCAGTCGTTCTTTTTTCATGTCCAAATTCACCCTTTTTTTTGGAGGCATGATTTAAGCTTAAAGCAGTTCGAGGAATTTAAATTTACGCCACTTCGGGCAATTTAAATGTACGCCACTTCGGGCAATTTAAATTTACGCCACTTCGGGCAATTTAAATTTACGCCACTTCGGGCAATTTAAATTTACGCCACTTCGGGCAATTTAAATTTACGCCACTTCGGGCAATTTAAATTTACGCCACTTCGGGCAATTTAAATTAATGCCACTTCGGGCAATTTAAATTTACGCCACTTCGGGCAATTTAAATTAATGCCACTTCGGGCAATTTAAATTTACGCCACTTCGGGCAATTCAAATTTACGCCACTTCGGGCAATTTAAATTAATGCCACTTCGGGCAATTCCAATGTACGCCACTAACTTTGGGTGAACTATCGAAACCTGCAAAATCAGAAATGCAATCACAAATTTACAATTACCATTATATAAATGCCCAACAATAATTCAAAGTCAAAATATGAAATATTTGTTAACCACTACCGAAAAACTTCTAAACTACCTTTGGAAACCGGTTAATTTTATTTTTAATGTTTCAAAAACGCAAAATGTAGAATTTTTAATATTTGAAAATGACAAAATATGGAGCAGCAAAGGTTCACGAAAAGATGTGAAATTGAAATGTTTATGAATTTGAAATTCCCAGTAATAATAATTTGGATGAGCGCAGATGTTAGTTTGGTTTATATAGCTGACTCAGAGCGTAAATGCGCACTATTACAATCAGGAATACAAAATGAGTTTTGAGAATGTCATAATTTTTTTTAATTAACCTTTCGCCCATTTTTAAAGCCAAATGATAAAAATTCCGATATTTCAACATGTTTCAAGTGTTTCTCATCTGAAGGAGATGTGAATAGATATGTCACACGATAATTTCGAAATTTCGACGACTTTGACCGTTTTGAGGTCAAGGGGTCATAATTTTGAAATTTCAACATAGCCAAAGTATTTCTCGCATGGCGACGGTGTAAATTGGTGTCTCACATTACCAATTTACGAAAAAAAATTCAATATGTCACGTTAGCCCAGGTCACAGGTCACTGAATTTCGAAATTTGAAAAGCACCAGGCCCCTTCAAAAATTATTTATTAATTTTTGGCTGTCGTCGTTTTTTGATAAGTCAAGCGAGTCAAAAACGTATAGACCCATGACTTACATACAAATGGCCGGAATTATGTATATGGATGCTATGAGTTTTCTGTACTTTCGTGTTCCTTGTTTCGAAGAACAACTCCGATTTCGGGGAGTTCCTCCTGCGTTTTAGTATTATCACAAGAGAGAGCGAAATGGAAATGAGGATAAATATATTTCGGTGAACGGGATATTAGAAATAGGAGTCGGAAATGAATAGACGAGAAAATTTTTACTACACACATCAAAAATGCACCACAACAACAATACGTTAAACACGGATTTCCATACTGCAAGTTTAGTTAAGGAACAATATTAAGTCGTCGCAAAAGAATTAGTTGTGTTACATACATACGCATCAAACCAAAAAATACCACAAGTATATCAAGTTTTTCATAATCAGAAGATTTTTAATTCATTTTGGAAATAGTTTCGTACTGAACAAGTGCTCCTAGTTCAAATTGTTCAAAGGGGTCCGTACTTCTTCTTCTTTCGTGCTTTGTACCACACTTGGTCCACTCTTGCAATTTCGACCGTATACCACCAAGATACTGATACTGATAATAATGACGAACATGATCAGTGTAGCAATTAAAATAATTCCGAGGATGCCGATGGGAAATTCGCTACGGGCTGGAATTACGCCATCATCGTGGCTTACCCAATCAGTATAAAACGATGCATTCGTGTAGATATCGGGGACGGAAGCGGTACAGCTTGGATCACCGCGCAATACGATCCCGCAAAGGAAATACTGCGCATCGTGTTGACAGAGTAAGGGCCCACCAGAATCCCCGTGACACGCCCCTTTGAGTCTTCCGCCTGCGCAGAACTCTTTAACTTCAACCGTCGTAGTGCCAAGCTCTTTACAGTTATCCTTATCCGTATAAATTGGAACGTTTACTTCCTCCAGTTGACCCTTCGTTTCTTCTAACGTTCCACCCCAACCGACAAGGGTCCCATGACCTGAGATTTATTGTAACATTTCGTTACATTTACATGGAATCATAATTATATTTGATTAAAGGTATTTAAAAAAATATTCACCCGGCAGCGGAAGGTCAGCGTCCCAAATTTGTATCGGTCCCACGGTCTTGTTAGAAGGGTCAAATCGCAGCTCGGTTGAGAGATAAACGATCCCGATATCGCTTCCATTATTATCTTTGAGTGAGCTAATCATTTTAAAAGGATAGAATGCAGAGGTGGCTGTTGAACTTTAATATTAATCATTTATTACTGCTACTTATTAAGGGGTGAAACCCCTTATTGGTTTTACTCTGTCCGTCCGTCCGTCCGTCCGTCCGTCCGTCCGTCCGTGTGTCCGTCCGTTCGTACTCTAGCGTTCGAACGGTCAAACGTTTTCGAATTTTTATTTCACATTTCGAAACTACAGTGTCCTCGCCACGAGCCTATGGTTTTTGGAAACAATCAGTAACACCCATCGTTCAAAAAAAATTCGAAACACTTGAACTCATGAAGCAATCGCATGTATCCTATATATATTACATTTATAACTCGAGATACAATACGGTTAATTTCATGAAGCCATTTCTTATAACCTTTGATTGCTAATCATAAACATGAATATGTGGGACCATTCACAAGTGTCGAGTGTCACGTAAGACACATGGTTTCACCCCTTGGTTACGTGCGTTTGTAACGGTTTATTCAGATAACTATTTATTTTATCACTGTTTATGCGATAGTAAGTGACGTTAGATTCAGAAGTTCAAGTTCAGCCCTTTAAATTGAATGCTATTGCATAATAACCAACCAATAAACAAACTAATAAACCTATGCTGTCCCAGCAGACCTATCGAATAATTCTGAAATTTGGTGTTCTATCTTTTAATTCTATGTGACAACTTATTTTTTAACCTCTCTAAAAAAATGAACTACAGCATTTTATGATTCAAACTTAAATTTTTATCAATAATTCAGTGAAAAATACTACGGGGGGGTTTGTTACAATTGCGTTGAAATCGCATTAAACTTTACTTTTTTATCTTTTGAACCCACTAAATCTATGGCAAAAGAACGGGTTTTCAGATTAGACGATGACCTTTTCTTGTAGAATTAATTTCGTTTGCGTGAAAACTCTTCTGGAGCCTTAAGATAATAATCAGAATCGTTTTGTTACTCTCTGCCCGAACTTACTGCACATAATATGGATGAATTACAACCCGCTGGACCTTGGCGATTTGGCATCCGCATGTCTCCACATCCTTTGGGCTTGGTTCAAGGCATCCGCCACCGGCATAAACCTTCATGTTTGCCACCTCCTTTAAGTCCCCATCTTCCTCGTGAAAACAATGAGCCGCCGACAATAGTTTATTACGAGCTAAAATTGTAGCACCGCAGAAAGATTTATCCGTGAAAAAAATCAAGGCAACGAAGGGGTATTTTTCTGGATTGGTCACTACGCTTCCATCGATTACGTTTGAAACGATCTTTTGTGCTACATGTAGTTCTTCCAGATTTCCCACCGTCACGCCTATTAAAAATTACGGAATTGGAATTGGAATTAAAAGGGAATAACAACGTTATAAATTATAATGTTTTGCTATGTTATATACACAGACTTACAATTTGAATGATCTGAATTGTTTTAAAACAGTAATCTCGAGCTGCTTCTCCTCGCACAAAGCTTAAAATAATCTTTCGATAGTGTGGTTAAAAAAATTACCTGGAAAGCTTATTAGAGTTCCAACTGCTATGTAAAATATGGAAAGAATCATGATTAGGTTAGAGATATGTTCGTAGTAATTGCGGTTTGTGCTGACTGGCAATTCTCAAATCGTTACTTGAATTTTTTCGTTGAACCCAAGTTGAGGTATTATATTATATTCTATTGTTCATTCGGGCCTGTATAAGTAGTCGAGATAGAGATCCAAGTAGATATGAAGTTAGGTAGAAATCAATTAGTGAGATGTGGAATGTAAAATCAGTGACTAAAACAAAAGCACTCTATAATGTATGACTAATTCTTAATTAATTGTATTGTTTCATGAAGTACAGAGCTTGTAAACGGAGTCGACATAAAATACTTGAGATTAGTTTAGTTGAGGTATTTAAATGGCAATTATTCGATCATCCTGATTTTAAACCAACGTAGTTACACTCCAAAGTCATAAGGTCGATCATCGACGATGATCATAGTCCAATATAAGATTGAATGAACATTGAAAAAGGGTGAAACTCCACGAAAAGAGACGTCGAATAACATGAGTCATTGTCCGACACCTGAGATAGTTTTGTACAAAATCTCACAGTTCCCCAATCATAGAGTCAATTCGTATACATTATTGACAAGCCCTTGATAGTAGCTTTACAGCGATGCATTACACAAGGGGGGTTGTGCAATTTGAAAAAAAATGACCTTTGACCACAGACCCTTTTGACATTTGACATACCCGGTGGCCCTTGAACGAACTCAGTCTCAGCAGGAAGGTCATTAATAGTGTCCTGAAAAAAATTCGCCCTTAATATCGCAGACTGGTACAAGCCATTTCGATACTTGGATCATTTTATTGATTCCACTCAAAATTTCGGTGACGAAATAGCTTGGATATTGCTCTATTTCCTGAAATACCTTCACCCCCAAATGATATCCTCCTGTCACTTGTTTGAGTTTGAAGAAAAAATTACTCCCAGCCGCTTTAATCCAAATCAAAGAAACCGTTTCCAACTTCAGGGTTAGTATTTTGTTTATTGTTAAATAACTTTTAAAGAAAAATTAAGGTCCTGCAATGGCATGGCAAGTTAGTTGGACGTGGGAGTGACCCAACCAGCACGAATGATGTTTTCGTACATAAGAATCGCTGCGATTTGCTGAAATTGTAACGAGATCTTATGTATATGAAAATGAAATGCTAAAAACATACTGAATTAATGCATTATATCTAGTATTGCTCAACATCGCATAGAAGTAATGCATATCTGGTGCATAAATTGTCATGAACATACTGCGACTGAAATACAAGTACATATTATGTGAATACAGTGACACTACGGTCTCGGTCGTGCGAGTACAGTACTGAAAATGCATTGAATATCTAGTGACGCGACCATATATTCGAGCCCAGTACTAATTCAGTACAGTCATTACCACAATGGTATTTCATTCGACATGTATGTACTGATTTTGTGATGCATATTTCATAACGAGTACATATGGGGGTTCGCGTTATCGAAAGGGTACCGAATTCACTCATGTGAAGTCAATGGGCAGATGCCATAGCCAACAATGTCGTTTTGATACTGAATCAATGCTGGTAAGTTCAACAAACGACAAAATCTGAAAAGCCGGCAAACTACACTTCCTTCTTCGTTCTTCGCAAGTTCGCAGCATACCGTCTACACATCTCAGCAGAGTTACTTCAAAATGTCGGAGTTCCTTCCTTTTTTCAAATAATTTGAAGTCGTTTTCCTTTGTAAATTTCACAACGAAAAACATATACAGCGTTATACCTTGGACATGGGTCAACAATGACCAGGAACAGGGACGAAGAATCCAACAATTTTATTGCAAGATTCGATGTCCCTTCCACAGTCATCATGGAAGGCTCACAGAACTGATGAAGTCATCAAATCATATGGTAAGTTATTATTTATTAAAAGGGTAAAATCTGAAGTTCTGGCCAGTAAATAATATTATTTAACAATTAAATGTAATTTTTTTATACAAAATGTAATGTCATGTAATGTTAAATTGTAGCGTAATGTGTAAATTTTAATTAGTTTCCTACGTATTCTGTATTATAATTTAAAAGCATTCCGATATAATAAAAATTGTTGTTTTTGTAATGAAAATTCTAACAGTGATTATGTATTTATTTGTCATTGAAATCATAACGAAACAACTTCACCCATAACGTATTAATTTAGCATTGAACTGGCGTTGAAAGCATCATGAATTTGTATTGATTATGTATACATGCGTTCAATCATACGTGCGGATTCGGTACATACAATTCCAGTACCGTTGATAACGCGGCCTTGCAGTACAGGCGCAGTACAGTTAATTCAGTATGGAATCAGCACATAAAAAATGTGCAACTTCAGAACCTTTTCGTTATGAAGTTGCGTGTACATAAAAGATACTTTTTACACAGTTTCGTGCTGGTTGGGGATTGTCCCCGTACCGCTGGTTGAGGAAGACCCACTGGACATGAGCATCTCTCCAAACCTTTCCGACCTCGAAATAATTCTCCAGGTTCAGATCACCTGGAAATTTCTTGGCCAGTTGCCTCTGGATGCCCTGGATGTTCCTTGTACAGGTATCGATATCCTCCAATGTTTTGGCATATAAGCCTCTTCACCAGACTTCCTGATAATTTCGAATGAGAATGATGTTCGAAGTCTCCTCATTCTTGATCTCCTTCCCGAGGGAGAAGATATCATTTCCCAGCACAATATGCCTGCAGATTTGCCGAGTCGAGGTTTCGAAAAGCAAATCGTGTCGAATTTTTTTCGACAGACGAATGTTCTTGAGAAGGCAGATGACCTGTATGGAAGGGGCAATTCCGATGGTCTGCAGAGCAGGGTTTAGTATCCCAATTTATCCTTATAATAATATATTTCCTTTCCAATGTGTCACAGTTTTTATGTTCGCCAAAAAATACTTGAGTTTAGGTGTTTAAATGGCATTTATGAGTGATCCTGATTTAGCTATACAAAACAGGACTTGCAAAAATATCAGGTTGATTAACATGAGGATGGATCACGAAATCTGATACTATAGACTTTTGGTTTTCAGAATTCTGGGTCGTAATGTCGTAAGTTCTTTTCTTCAGGCGCTTCTCTTAAAGGGTTCAAGTATAGATTCCGTCTAAGGTACTTCAAGAGACAGTCGGTTCCGTCCGATTCGCAAATCACCCAGGTTCATAGTATAAACTACGACAAAATGATTTCCGTCTCCGATATTTTAAGTTTCGAGTCGCTTATTCCAAATTAGACCGAATATTGGGTGGTACCAAGGTACGTGAATTGAGGTAGATATATCTTTACGAACTCAATTCACGTACCTTGGGCCTTGGCCTTGGGGTGGTACAGTTGGGAATATTCCCTTATCACCCAGCCAAGCCTACCCGTCGTATTCTGTGAACAGGGACTACCCAACCAGCACGGAACTGTCTAAAAAGTATCTTTTCTGTACATAAAACTTCATAACGAAAAGGTTGTGAAGTTGCACATTTTTTATGTGCTGATTCCATACTGAATCGGCCGTACTGAACCTGTACTGCAAAACCGCGTTATCAACAGTACCGGGATTATATGCAGCGAATACGCACGGGTGATTGAGCGCATGCATACACAATCCTTATAAATTCATTAGGCTTTCAATGCAAATCCAATACGAAATTAATACATTATCGGTGAAGTTATTTCGTTATGATTTCAATGACAAATAAATACATAATCACGTTAAAATTTTCATTACAAAAATAACAGTTTTTATTACACTGGAATGCTTTTAAATTATAATCCAAAATAAGTAAATAAAACAGTAAGAAATTAATTAAAACTTACACATTAAGTTACAATTTAACACTACATATTACATCACATTACATTTTGTATAAAAAAATTACATTCAATTTTAAATAATAATATTTAATATATACTGACTGGAACTTCAGATTTTACCCTTTTAATAGACCCCTAATAATATCTAGTCTGTCTTCATAACTTGAAGAACAAATAATTACTGTACAACCTTAGTAACCTTACCATATGATTTGATGACTTCATCAGTACTTAGAGCCTTCCATGATGCCTGTGGGAGGGACATCGAATCTTGCAATAAAATTGTTGGATTCTTCATGTTCCCTGTTTCTGGTCATTGTTGACTCACGTCGAAGGTGTAACGGTGTACTTGTTTTTCGTTGTGAAATTCACAACGGAAAACGACTTCAAATTATTTGAAAAAAAAAGAAGGAACTCCGACATTTTGAAGCAACTCTGCTGAGATGCTGCAAAGAAGGCAGAAGGAAGTGTTTCTTGCCGGCTTTTTAGATTTTGTCGTTTGTTGAACTTACCAGTATTGATTCAGTATCAAAACGACATTGTTGGTTATGGCATCTTTGCATTGGCATCACATGAGTGAATTCGGTACGGTTTGGATAACGTGAACCTCCATATGTACTCGTTATGAAATATGCATCACAAAATCAGTACATACATGTCGAATGAAATACCAATGTGGTAATGACTGCACTGAATTAGTACTGGGATCGAATATATGGTAGCATCCCTAGATAATCAATGCATTTTCAGTACTGTACTCGCACGACCGAGACCGTAGTGTCACTGTATTCACATAATATTTACATGTGTTTCTGTCGCAGTATGTTTATGACAATTTATGCACCAGATATGCACTACTTCTATGCGATTTTGAGCAATACTAGATGTAACGCATTAATTCAGCATGTTTTTAGCATTTAATTCCCATGTACATAAGATCTCGTTACAATTTCAACAAATCACAGCGAATCTTATGTACGAAAACATCATTCGTGCTGGTTGGGATGCATTGACAGTAATACCTTCTCACCCCTAACAAATCTTTGGATTTGAAGAAAAATACCTCCGACCCCCTTCAAAGCAAATTTCAAAAAGCCTCTTCTGATTTTTTTCTTCTTTATTTTAAAGATGTTTTAAAGAACATTTAACAACTTCTGTCTCTAATTTAAGTAAACCCTCTAAGACATTATAAGATCCACTTCGAAGTCATTGTCTCCATACCGCTTGTTGAGGAACATCCACTGAACATGAGCATCCCTCCAAACCCTTCCGACTTCGAAGTACTTTTCCAGCTCCAGATCACCTATAAATTTCTTGATTATAGGCGACTTCCCTTCGCACATTTCCCGTCTGGCGACTTCCCTTGGCACATTTGCCTTTATACATACTTCCCGTTATGGATACTTCCCGTTATGGATATTTCCCGCTATGCATACTTCCCGCTATGCATACTTCCCGTTATACATACTTGCCGTTATACATACTTGCCGTTATGCATTCTTGCCGTTATGCATACTTCCCTTTATAATATTTTTGAGGTTTCGACTATGCTTAGTCCTTGTAGCATGCAATACAACCTCGATATTCCAGTCATCAGCAGAAGGTTTTGAGGAGATTAAGCATTTTTCAAACTGAAATTCATACACATGCGGTCATAACTGTCAGTAATATTGATAAACTTGTTAATAAGTTACTGTTTATAATAATCTGATTTTAATTAGATTTAAATGCTACCGATATGCGAAACTTAGAATGCGGTTCCCTCTTGTCCTCGTTCCCTCTTACAAATGTATGAGGCTGTTTAAAACCATTTCCACATACACCACAACACCTCATCCCCCATCAAAGGACTTCTGGAAATTCATAAGGTCAAGGGGGTAGGTCAGCCGAGTTACTAAGGTCAACTAATTGTAAGTGAAATACATAATAAGGACTGGAATATCCAGGTTGTATTGCATGCTACAAGGACTAAGCATAGTCGAAACCTCAAAAATATTATAAAGGGAAGTATGCATAACGGCAAGAATGCATAACGGCAAGTATGTATAACGGCAAGTATGTATAACGGGAAGTATGCATAGCGGGAAGTATGCATAGCGGGAAATATCCATAACGGGAAGTATCCATAACGGGAAGTATGTATAAAGGCAAATGTGCCAAGGGAAGTCGCCAGACGGGAAATGTGCGAAGGGAAGTCGCCGGACACCAAATTTCTTGGTGAGTTGCCCCTGAATGCCCTCAATGTTCCTGGTACAGATCTCGAGATCATATAAGGTTTTAGCATAACATTCTTCCCCCGACGTGGTCATATTTCGAATAAGAATGATGTTGGAAGTCTCTTCATTCTTGATCTCCTTCCGGAGGGAGAAGATATCATTTGCTAGCACAACGTGCCTGCAGAGTTGACGAGTCAGGGATTCGAATAGCGGATCTCGGCGGATTTTGTTCGACAGACGGATGTTTTTCAGAAGGCAAATCATGTCTAAACAAGGGACAAGGCCAACTGTCACTTCACGACAAGCAAAGTAAAAATACTTCATTGCCCCGACGTCCTGGAATGTACAATCAGCCCATCCTGCCCATTCCCAGGCACACCCCTCCATGTATTGAATGAAGGAGGCGAAGAAATGCTCCGCTTCTGAGCTTGGTGCACCCAGTTCCAGGACCTTTGGGGATAGATATATAAAAATTGACATACAATACGATCAAGATATAAGGATTTCACCTTTTGTCGGAGATGAGAGAGCAATTTGCAAATCGGGAGGAACTTGGGGAAATCAGTCTGGTCTTCAATAAGACCGATTTCCTCGACGTCCCCTGAAATTATGGAACAGAAGGTGTCGACTCCGAGGAGTAGCTTTGGTACTGAGAATGAAACCGTGCAAAAGTCTTTGGAGTTGTCAAAAATATCATCTGCAAAAAATAGTACATCGAAATAAAACAATAAGGTTTGCAGTCGTTGGGTCAGATCTCTTGATCTCGCTTTACTGTGAACACTCTGTTGTAACAACAGTTATCTTTTTTCATCATTTGTAAATAAGTACTAATTAATCAAACACCTATTCAATGGGATTAGACCCCAAATTAAAATGTTGACAAGCCCACTTGCACCACAGGTCCATAGTATCGGCTCTGGTATTAGATTCGATGAGAAGAAGTTTCGAATCTTGGTAAATAATTTAATTATTATAAAAGGGGCCGAATTTCTGTTTTCTTGGGGGCCTACTTTCAATTATACGGGGGAATAAGCTTCTTATTAGTTTCTTATCAGATGTAGACTAAAGCCATATTTTCTGTTTTCATTTTAATTGAGGGTCTGATTAAGATTAATCCCTTGTAAATCGAAAAAATTACCCAGAACAAGAAATGCGAGGAAGAGTACAGAATAAGAGGTCATGTCCTTAAGTTGTATTCCGAAAGCGGTGAGGGCAATGGCGGTAGGGATTCCGGCTTCTTGGCATTTCGAAAAGTATTTGGACGTCCGTGAAAGAATCCCCATCGTTTCTGCTAGACAATTAATTGACTCCTGACAGTCGGACAAATGCTTGGCAATCAAATCCTGCTCTGGCATTCTACCCACTCGAGTCCCCATCCGGATTGACCCAATCTGCTCCAAAGTCTGGCCCAAATGAGGGAGCGTAACGGGACCAAGATTAAAATGCAGTATCACTTCCAAACCATCGTAATTTGACATTTTCTCGAGATCCCCGGATTTTTCGAGACAACATGACTTACATTTCCAGCTCACAATGTCAAATGTGGGCTTGGAAATCGATCTTACAAAAATCCACTCTCCCTCAACGTTGGACTTGTAGACCCTTACATTTCCGAATTTCGAAATTTTTTCCAACTCCATTTCAGAAATTAAAATCAGATTATTGGAAATCTAGCAAGGGAATGTACAAAGGCAATTTTTAAACAGAAGAGCAGACGAAATATGATTTTTAATTGAAGAAAAGTAAAAACTTTATCCACTTATTTATAGTTATTTTTTGTTTTTGTAAAATTACGCAAGGTTTCTAGTTATGTCTCACGATTCGTGTATGGCTAGACTCTTTAGTTAGGTCGTAAAGTGGACGACCTTCTAATTAAATAATTATGATCCTGCTGGTTTTCAAGATCAAATCTACATGTTCCAGATCAGTCTCCCACGGGATCATTCACAACTGTACCAACACTCATAAACCAATTAACCCGTCTCATTAGAATGTAATATACTGAAACTTCAACATTGTAACTGTAGGCCGCTAAAATATGTTTGACCTGGTAATGTCGAACCTCTTTCCTATGCTATCATTTTTTCCCTTTCGCATTGGTTTCACCTCTTTTGTACTTCCGTTTGCAACAGATTATTTATGGATGTAAGATGTAATTTTATTGGGAAGACACCGTCCGTCCGTTTGTCTGTCGTGGCTCACACTGACACCCGACAATGTTACGTTACAAGAGTACCAGACCCTCACACATACAAATCACATATTCAATTCGAGCAATTCTTCGTCTATTTGCAACAAGGTTGATGATAATTCAATTGTATAAACTATGTGTTTAAATTCCGTCTTGTCCTCACAGGATGCAGTATTTTCTGTTCAATGGTAATACAATTCAACTAAAGACATAGTATTTTGATTGTTTTCGATTTTATTCTCGTCAATTTTCTATGAAACTATGTAGGTAAAGAAACACAAATATTTTAATTTAATAAGATTATTACTAGGATAGGGAGAACAACAACGCAACAAAAATATATCTAAACAAATTAGTCGCAATGAGTCTGAAATAAAATCCTGAAATATACTTTCAACAAGCAACAAAAAGGTGTACAACTATGCTTTTATAAAACTAAAACGGAATTTATGTAGATAAAATAGGAATTTTGTTTACGCGGCAATGTTATTTTTCTAAAGTCAGTGATTTTGATATTTTTGATACTCAAACGACTGACTGATAAACGAAACGATACGAAATAAAAAATAAGCAGCCAATTTGTAAGCTATATAATATTCCAAACATGGATGTTTTGAATTTTAAATGAACGTTGCAGTGCTCGCTGCCATTCTACTACAAAGTTTTATATATAAATAAGTCTCATAATAACTCAGAAAATAATTTTTTATCCGTGTAGGTATCGTTTGTTTTCAATCCTGTATCGAGTCTTGATTTTTATTAAATTGTGGTAAACAATTTATATAAATATCCCATCCGAATGTACTACTGTTTTTAGTCGAACTTGTGCCTTTTCAATTGTTTCTGAAAATTCGTAATAGTTCTAAGTGGGACTGCTAAAAGGCTAAAAGTTCGTTTCACAGGTTCTTTATACATAGTTTTTTTTAAACACAAAACTTCTCGGTTAATTAAAGAAACATTTGTTAACGACGCTTGTCGCTCTATAAATGGAAATTTTGAATTATGACTAGTTAGTTGTATTTAGATGTTTAGAGCGAATTTAGAAATTTAATGTTGCTTCTCCTTGGATATAGGTGCGTGAGAGAAAGGGAAAACGGGTATGCTAGAGGAAAGTCGGAGAAAGTCTCTTCCGCGCTCCCGGCTCTCCCATGTATCTTATATGGGCGCTCCTCCTAACTTCAAACATTTTTTAAACATATTGAATATAAAATTGGGCAGCTAATTTTTCGATTTTCATAGTTAGTATGACTGGTAGTTTATCTGGTAAAAAAATCAGGCGATTCTGAGAGTACACTCTCTAATACTTTCCTTATTAGTTTATAATCAACAATCCAGTGAAAAATAATGCGGCGGGTTTTGTCACAATTGCGTTGAAATTGTGTTGGACTTTACTTTTTAATCTTTTTAACCCCGTCACATCTATGGCAAAAGGACGGGTTTTAAGATTAATTTCGTTTGCGCAGAAACTGTTCTGGAGCCTGAAGATAATAATCAGAATCGTTTTGTTACTCTCCGCCCGAACTTACTGCACATAATCTTGATGAATTACAACTCGCCTTAGCGATTTGGCACTCCTGATGTCTCCATATCCATTGGGTTTGGTTCAAGGCATCCGGCATAAACCGTCATGTTTGCCACCTCCAACAAGTTCCCATCGTTCTTGTGGAAACAATAATGGGCCGCAGACAATAGTTTAACTGGAGCTAAAATTGTAGCACCGTAGAAAGAATTGTTCGTGAAAAATATCAAGGTATTTTTCTGGATCTGTTACTACGCTTCCGTCGATTACGTTTGAAACGAACTTTTATGCTCCAGCTTGTTCTTCCAGATATCCCACCGCACAAGTTATTTCGATACTTGGATTTCGATCGGACGATATGGGTTATAATATAATCGTTTCTGAAGATTCACAAATTGCTCTATTTCCTGAAATACCTTCACCCACAAACAATATCCTCCTGTCGCTTGTTTGAGTTTGAAGAAAAAATTACTCATAGCCGCTTTAAACCAAATTAAAGAAACAGTTTCCTACTTCGGTTAGTATTTTTTTTATTGTTAAATAAATTTTAAAGAAAAATGAAGGTCCTGCTATGGCATGACAAGTTGGACGTGAAAGTCATTGTCCCCGTACCGCTGGTTGAGGAAGACCCACTGGACATGAGCATCTCTCCAAACCTTTCCGACTTCGAAATAATTCTCCAGGTTCAGATCACCTGGAAATTTTATGGTCAGTTGCCTCTGGATGCCCTCGATGTTCCTTGTACAGGTCTCAATATCCTCCAATGTTTTGGCATAAGCCTCTTCACCAGACTTGGTCATATTTCGAATGAGAATGATGTTCGAAGTCTCCTCATTCTTGATCTCCTTCCGGAGGGAGAAGATGTCGTTTCCCAGCACAACATGCCTGCAGATTTGCCGAGTCAAGGTTTCGAAAAGCGGATCGCGTCGAATTTTTTTGGAGAGATGAATGTTCTTGAGAAGGCAGATGAGCTCTAAGCAAGGGGCGAGTCCGATGGTCACTTCTCGACGAGCGAAGTAAAAATATTTTATTGCCCCGTTGTCCTGAGATGACCCTTCGGCCCATCCTGCCCATTCCCAGGCACACCCTTCCATGTACTGAATGAAGGAGGTGAAGAAATGCCACGTTTCTGAGCTCGGTGCACTCAGTTCCAGGACCTTTGGGGTTTAAGACTGAAAGATTAGCATAAAATTTGAAAAAAATTATAAATTTACATTAAAAAGTGCGAAAATCTTACCTTCTGTCGGAGATGAAAGAGCAATTTACAAATCGCGAGGAACTTGGGGAAATCATGCTGATCTTCAATAGGACCCATTTGCTTGACGTCCCCTGAAATTATGGAGCAGAAGGTATCGACTCCGTGGAATATCGTTGCTTTGGAAAGAGGAACGATGCGGAAGTCCTTGGAGTTGTCAAAAATATCATCTGCAAAATAAATTTCAAAAAATCAGGGGTGCCTGACATCAGTTCTGAAAATCAATGGAGAAAACCTCTTTATGTGAACTCTCTGTCTGTCCGCTCGTTTTAACAACAATTATCAGTTGCAAGTGATTGCAAATCATAAAAATTACCCAGAACAAGAAAGACGAGGAAAAGTACAGAATAAGAGGTCATGTCCTTAAGTAGTATTCCGGAAGCAGATAGAGCAATTGCGGCCGGAATCCCGGCGGCTTGGCATTTCGAAAAGTACTTTGAGGTTCGTGAAAGAATCCCGACTGATTCTGCGAGACAATTGATGTTCTCTTGACAGTCCGACCAATTCTTGGCAACCAAGTCCTGTTCCGGCATCCTCCCGACTAAAGCCCCCATCCGGATTGACCCAATTTGCTCAATCGTTTGGCCCGAATGAGGGAGTGTAATGGGACCGAAATTGAAATTAATTACTACTTCCGAATCATCGTATTTTGATATTTCCTCGATATCCTCTGCTTGCTTCTGACAATTTAACTTGCACTTCCAGCTCGCGATGTCAAATCTGAGTTGGGAAACCGTTCTTACGAGAACTAGCTTTTTATTCTTGTTCGCTTTGTAGACTCTTACATTTCCGAATTTCGAAATCCTTTCCAACTCCATTTAGGAAATTTTGAAGAGATTATTCAAATCTAGCAAGAGAATATGCAAAAGACAATTAACAGAGGCCTTGTCTGACAGAAGACTAGACGATGATGACCGAAATGTGATATTTTATTCAAGAAAAGTGGATGTCCTT
Source organism: Desoria tigrina (assembly GCA_906901685.1). NCBI lineage: Eukaryota > Metazoa > Arthropoda > Collembola > Entomobryomorpha > Isotomidae > Desoria > Desoria tigrina. Next base: position 195,346 of record CAJQTU010000067.1, read on the forward strand.
ATCCACTTTTTTAGTATGTTTCTGCTTTCGTAAAATTATGGAAAAATTTGAGCTACGTTTTGTACGTCCCATCATTTTCGCAATACTTTAGTATGGTCATAAAGTGGACGGCCTTCTAATTATATATTATAAAAATGATCCTGCTGGTCTTCAAGATCAAATGCACATGTTCCAGACCAGAGTGATAAGTGATAGCTCAGTTATTTGAAGGTTAGGCTATTTTTATAAGAATTTCAAGATTTTTTAAAATGATTTTAGTTTTATTTTAATGTATCAAATCCTTTGTAAAGTTATTGGATTGGTTTCGACTGACGTCAGGTCACATGAAATAGACCACGCCCCCTGGGTATTGACCACCTACCCCAATGTTCGAATATTCACAACCTCCATACTCGTATTGAGTACACTTTTGACTTTATACTTTCCTAAGCAAATACCTTTATGTCATATGCAAAAGAGCTTCCTTTTGGTTCTGTTCTGTCGTGTTTCGCACGTACTTGGGAACACCACTGACACAAATAGAACCACATCCCCACTGACACCCGAAAATGTTACAAGAGCACTCTTAAAAGTCCAACTATCCCTTATACCTACGCCCTTACGAATAATTCAATTAAAACTCATTTTGAGAGACTCCATCCCTTCCGTGCTTCCTTTTGCTGTGGTTTATTTAATTGTATAAATTATTTTGTAATTAATCCTCCACTTGTCTTTCCAGCATTTTGCATTCAATACAGGAGCACAACAAATTAAAGACTGAACAAAATATACTTGTTATTTTAATATACCGTTGCAAACGAAAATGAATAAAGGGTGCAACGATACGAAACAAAACTTCAAATGCCATTGAAAGTCGTGGTACGACACATTGGAGTCATTTTATACAATAATCTTACAATTCCCCAATAATAGAGTAAAATCATATACACTTTTGAATCGCACCTTTACAATAATGTATAAATGGTCGCAATTTGCAACCGTAACAAATTGTGAACGTTAACTCATTTACCTTTGACCCACACGACCCTCTAACTTACTTGACCTTCGCTGGAAGGTCATACATGGTTTACCGAAAAAAGAACTTCAATATATTCAACCGTTCGAAAGTTAGAGAGCGAACGGACAGACAGACGGACAGGGTAAGCTCATTAAGGGTTTCAACCTTTAATAAAGTATTTTAATTGATACTTTCATCAGTTTCTCGTCCATCTTCAACGGAGTTCTAATGCTATTGAAGTGTTTTAGATAGTCCATTTGGTTAAAGATTATTACTAAAGATAACAACAAAGCACCAAAAACGATTTTTTAAATATAACAAAATAAGCAAAAAATGAGTCTAAACTGCCGAAATATACACAGCATGAGTATATTAACGAGAATATTCCAATATATCTTTTATGAAGCAAAAACTGAATATAGGTCGTAAACATTGATTTTGTTTACACACAGTCATTTTATTATCACAAAGTTAGTGATTTTTATCCTCAAACACCTAACCACAGACAAAATTTGCAAAATAAGCAGCTAACTAAAAGAAATGGGCAAAATATGATTGTTTTGAAAATGATCATTGTTGATAGTGTCACTATATATATTAGTCGCGTACAAAATATTAGCAAGTTTAACAGGAATAAATATGTCCTTTTCATCCATAGTTAATACTTTTATTCATCGATTCTAAATTGTAATATAATATTAATTAGAGTCTTGATTTTATTTTAATTGTGTGTAAACACGTCAAGAGAATACCTTCTGCGTTTTGAAATCATGTATAAGATAAAAGTATTGTGGAAGACTAGAAATACATCACTTAATATTCCGAGAGGACCTGACTAACTTTCCAGGAAACAACGGTTTGTTTAATTTGAATCTATTAGAGAACTTTTTTTTAGGTCAAAATAAATGCAAAAATAAATACTTATGAACGGTCCCAAGGGGATATTATTCCGTGTCATTTTGAATTTTTTAAGGGTTTTTCTGGAAACTCCTAATGAGTAAAAAAAATTCTGCTTTTATTATTCTACCACCACGACATTCCACTGTAATTGTAGTGTAGCAATTGGATCGTGATTTCCATTTGACTCTACCGAATGGACAGGATTCAAAACAATTACCAAGCTCGTCGTTATGATGATGATGATGATCATGATCATTCCATCATTACGATGATAGCTCCTATGATTTTAATTCTTCTCAAATCCATCTTTATACTACAGGACTTTGTACTTTTAATTTCTTCTGTAATTTAAAATACCCGAAAGTAATATCTATTTTTTTGGTCCTTGGATGAAAAACTCTATTACAGTGTCAATACTGTCAATGTGTCTCTGTTGTATGTGTCCCTCAAGTCCCTCGAACAAAATGTCGCTGAGCAAAGTGTTGATATGCGGGCATTTAAAGTGTCTTAAAGTGTCGATATACCAATGAGTCTACATGCATGAAAATCATCATTTTTATTTCACAAATCGTCAAAAAAGCTCAGCCAATTGTATTAAACTCAAACCAATCGAAGTAGCAATATATAGGATCATTTTCCATTATTTCCATCATTTAATGTTTTTGGCTTTTCTTTTAATAAGTAGGCCAGGTATGTGATAGTTTTTAGCCTTTCTCTTCCTTCCTCGTTTAGTACTGTCTGCTGAAGCCAGGTCCAGGAATCTGGAGTGCTTCTGGATCGTGGTTTTCATTGTTTTTGTCATCAACTTCCGAAATGTTTTCACCTGACAACATTCCCAACTGTACCACCCCGATATTTTTTAAACTGGTCTCATTGGAAAGCTAAAGTCAAATGATGAAACTTTAACATTGTAACTATAGGCCGCTAAGATATATTTGACCTGGTAAAGTAGGTCGGAAGGCGTAAGGGTTGTACAGTTTACGTTTAAAATTAGTGTTGGTGAGAAGGGGAGGAAGAGAAAGTCGACTTTCTCCCGTTTCACCAGAAAGTCGCGTCGTAGATAGGGAGTTAACATTGGAGGACCCTCCAAATTAACATTGCGCTCGAGCGGGCCTTTCCTCAAAATTCAAACGTGGATTTACTATAGGAATCCTTGAAATACCTCGCGCTTCTTGACCTTCCGACCTACTTTACCAGGTCAAATATATTTTAGCGGCCTATAGTTCCAATGTTAAAGTTTCATCATTTGACATAAGCTTTCGAATGAGACTAGTTTAAAAAATATTAGGGTGGTACAGTTGGGAATGTTTCCTTGTGAGTTTCATCCATGTTGCTGCCAAAGGACATTTGAGGTCGAAGTGTTGGAGAGTTGGAGGTCCATCATGGTGTTCCTTACGACAAATGTTCCTAAGACATTCGTTCCTAACGACCAATGTTCCCAACGACAAATGTTCCCAACTCGCCTTGATGAAAATCAAAGGTTACGTCGGGTTATTAAGAGGACGAGAAAATAAATACATAAATATATACATTTAAACGTGGTATTTACAGTTTACAGGAACGTTTAATTACAAGGTATGTCTTTGAAAAGAATTGTCAGAAAATATGGGGAGTAAACTTTCCTAGAATCAAACTCTAATTTTAAGAATAATTTGCCAAAACTCGCTCATGTAGATTCCAAAACTTTATAGGAAACGTCGCTGGATTGAATTCGGATCCAATATTATAAGTTTCTTCGTCACTTGACATTGTATTAAATTCAATAAAATAAAATATAAAATCTTTGCTCTTAAGCACGGACAGCAAAAAGAGAGTGGAGACTAGAACAAACAGGCAGAGTTGACTTGTGATCTGTAAGAGATAACATTATTAGCATAAAATGCTAATTACCAAGATCCCACAAGTCTCCAACCATGTTTTTTCACCAAACAAAAACATCGTATGTAATCGTAACTAATCTCATCATATGTAATCATAGAGGTCTCCAGATACTTCCGGCTCTGACGTACCAGAAGAATCTCACCAAGTTTGTGAATTCACTTATTCTAAACCGCTGACGATTCTCAAACAGGAACACTAGAATATTAATTGCATTGACAATCACAAAAAAGTAGAAAAATGGTCCCAGATTTTTTATCGTGATATCAATCGAATGAATATTAGATTTAAAACCAACTGTTTTCGTTCAGTCCTTACAGCCAACATGTCCAGTAAAATCATTTGCCATTTTGACAAGAAATCAGGAATTCCAGCTTCTTGTAACCGAACCGACTTGCTAATAAAAACTTCCCGCATGTGAGTAGTTATTAACGTAAATAAGGAAGCAACGCCGTATCTTTCATCAACTTTTACACAATCATAGTTAGGACTGTATTTTCCAAGTTGTTCGAGAATGTGCTTAATAGCGCCAGTCATGCTTAGATCCATAAATGCAAACTTTTGACTAGAATCCCTAAGATATTCTGCTATTTTCTCCATTCCCAAACCGTCTTGGACGAGGTGTAGGGACGCTTCAATTTCGTCCGTCAAACCGTGCCGTTTAAAGTCAAAGAAAAATGTATGATTTGGGTCAAACTTTTTACCTTCGTCAAACGGTACGATGATCTTGTAATTATTCCTAATTATTTGACTAAGGTTTCTGAGAGGTTCTCGTCGGATTGGGACAATTAACTCTACGGCTAAAATTTCAGTGTACATTGAAAAAATATTATAAAATGCCAGTGAAGTGATTACTAGTAGAATAGTAATTTTTCCATCCGGTACGCTTTGCCTCAAAGCGATACTGTAAAATATATAGAATTGAGCTCCAATTCCTCTAATAATACAACTGGATTTTGTCATACGGTTGAGTAAAATAGGTAGAACTATGAAAGTAATTATCCCTGCCAACCAAACGTCAGTTTGAAAGGGTGAGACCCAGACCCAGATTGACAACCTCTCAGACCGTATCTTGGGACTGCAGTAAATTAGTCGGCTCCAATGCAGAGATTCGCTAAACAATTGGCTTACGCTTGCGATTGTAAAAAAAGTCAACCTTTTTCGAAACTCAAACAATTCCTCAATGGCATTCACCCTGTTTTTTAATCCAACGTATTCACACCTCATTCCCAAATCCTGTGTCAGAATCTCAATCTCAACTTTCAAGGCAGAGCAAGGTTTAGTATCCCAATTTCTTGACCAAATAATCTCTGCTGGACATTTGATTGGAGATTTGTACAATGCAACCTGAAGTGTATAATTCCTCCAGAACCATTTGAACGAAAGGGGGTTTTGAATTACAATTGAATTTGTTTCACCTATAATCCAGCCGTTACAATATGAACAGCGATAGTACCACACGTAAGTAATGTCATTTGAAATTAAAGTACCGGAAAGACCTAATTTTATAATGTAAATCGAGGCTGGCCACACTCTGAAGGTTGGGATTGGTTTGTCATAAATGACATTCGGGTCTCGGTAACTGATGAAAATAAAATTGGAATGGAGTCGATTTCGAAATGTGTATTGGCTGCTGCTCATGTATTTGTTAATGGAAGCTTGATAGTCCAGTACATTTGGATCTTCTGGTTGCAAGAGAAAGTTTATGCTGCAGGTTTCGAAGTAACTTATCACTGGTTGAACGGGCTGCGTGACATTGACATCAAAAACGGTCCTAACTGATACTTGGTTTGAGCGGATGACGCTTTCCAATGTGTCAAGGTTCTCGTAATCTTTCGAAATGGTTTTAAAGTGCAAGGCGCATTCCCCGAAACCTTTCAGGTCTAAATTTAATTTTAATCCTCCTGTGCCGACCACACACCCAAAAACAATGTAATTAAAAACAACTCGCTTTTTAAGGGCCGTGAACATCTCAATGGTTTAATGGAAGCTTAAAAATTACTGGAATTATAGCAGAGTTTTAACCTTTTCACAATTTGGCACTATCTTTCTTGGATTCCAGACGAGATATGGTTCGATAAGTTTTCTGGATATGTATGAGACATAAAATATGCCCGTTACTTTTCTACGTAAATATGGTAATTGTTTCCTACGATATGTGATGTAAAAAAACTAAATAAATATCTCATTTTTTTCAGGGTTTGTGTAAAACCAATATTATAATGGTATGTTCGAATTCGTTCTTGGTGTATAATTTTAATAGTAGAATTGTAGAATAGTAATATGACCACTACAAATTGAGGTACATAATAAGTATGTTATTGGATTTTGAAATTGAAAGCGGATGTTCACTTATGCTGGCGAATAGAAATAAAGTCGAACAACAGTAATGGACCAATTTATCTGGCTTCGTGTTTTAGTTTTTGATTGATTTGTTTTGCATCCGTTTTCATAAAATCATCACTGCTACGTTTCATACAAATTGTCTTCTGCTTAAAAGTAAAACATCACTCCGTCAGTTCTTTGTTCAAAGTGGTGTATTTTATTCGCGTTTCCACTCAGCTACTTATGACCTTTCAAACAGATATGTCGCAGGTGTGTACTGCTTTTAGATTTTTTTTATCTGTAGAAACTTAATTAATAAAATGCTATAGATTAAACTGTTGTAAAATGTTTGAAACACAAAATATTTAACATCTAACCCAACCATTGAGCAAAACTACAAACCATTTATAAAACCAGTACAATTTTCGATGTTTTAGCTTCTAGCGCTCGCGCCATGAGCTTCTAGTGCACCGCCCGGCTAGGTGGTCTTCTAGCACCCACCGCCCAGGAATGAGCTCCTAGCGCCAAGCAGCGCCCGCACCTAAATACCACTAAATAAAACCCCAACCTTTCATACATACCCCTAAATAACTTCTCACCTCCTCAATACAATAAATAACTCCCAACCTCCTCTTTCGTACCCCTCAATGGGTAGTGAAAAACGTAAACACAGCAGTTATACTGTATTTTTCATCTAATCTTACACAATTAAACGTAGGATTGTATTTTCCAAGCTGGTCGTGATTGTGTTTCATAAAGTCAGTGCCGCTTTGATCCAGATATGCAAACTTCTGATTCAAGTCCCTAAGATATTCTGCTATCGTCTCTATTTCCAACCCGGTTTGGACGAAATGAAACGACTTTTCAATTTTGTCTATCAAACGATGCCGTTCAAAATCAAAGTAGATTCTAAAATTCGAATCCACCTTTATCCACTCTCCACTAATAGTTGCCATAATAATCTTGTAACGATTTTGAATTACCTCAGTAAGATTTTTAAAAGGTTCTTGTCTGATTGGAACAATTAACTCCACAGCTAAAATTTCGGCGTAAATTGAAAACGTAATATAGCAGGTTATGGAAGTGATTATTATTAGAAACGTAGTTTTCTCAATCGGAACGTCTTGTCTCATCGCAACTCTATAAGCTAATATGAATTGCGCGTCAAGGCCTGCAAAACTCCCACATTTAGTCATTGCGTTGAGCACAATAGCTAGAACTATGACCGTAAATACCCCCGTCAACCAAACGTCAATTTCCAATGGTGAGACCCAGACCCAGATGGACAACAGTTCTGACCGGATTTTCGGAACGCAGTAAATTAGTCGGCTCCATTGAACGTTTTGGCTTAAGAAGTTACTTACGCTTTTAATCCCAACAACCATAAAATTATACAACCTTTCATGGAAGTGACACAATCCCTCATTGTCATACAAATTCGCATATCGTCCAACGTATTCACACCTCATTCCCAATTCTTCTGTCAGGATTTCAACCTCAACATTTAATGCATTGCAAGGTTTAGTATCCCAGTTTTTAGACCAAATAATCTCTGATAGACACTCGACTGTAGGTTTGTACAATGCAACACGAAGTGCATAATTTCTCCAGAGTCGTTTAAACGACAAGGGGTTTTGAATTTCAATCGAATTTGTTTCGCCTATAATCCAGGCCTTGCAATATGCGCAACGATAGTACCAAACGTAAGTATTGCCATTTGAAATTAAGGTACTGGAAACACTTGATTTTACAACGTAGGTAGATGCAGGCCATACTGAAAAAGCTGGGATTGGACGATCAAAAATGACATTCGGCTCTCGGTGACTGATGAAAATATAATTGGAATGGTGTCGGGTACGGTATGTGTATCGGCTACTGTACATGTATTCATTAATTGAGGTATGGTAGTCGAGTACATTTGGATCATCGGGTTGCAAGAGGACGTTTATGCTGCAGGGTTCCAAGTAATTTATTACTGGTTGAATGGGCTCGGTGACATGGACATCAAAAATGCTCCGAATAGAATCTTGTTTTGTCCGGATGACACTTCCAAGGTGTCAAAGTTCTTATGTTCTTCGGACATGGTCTTAAAGTGGAGTACGCATTCGCCAAACCCTTTAAGATCTAAATTTAATTTCAGTCCTCCTGTGCCGATAACAGAACCAAATATACTGTAATTTAAATATGAACAGATTTTAAACGAAGAGGACATCACAATGTGCTAATAATAATACTATCAGCTGTAAGCTTTAAGAATTAAAGACAAAAGTTTTGATAAGTCTAACCAATTATCGAAAAAATTACTGTTTCTATCATTGATATTCGTATGATAACAAGATTCACGATTTGGTATATGCTTGCTGGAATTCAATGTAAGGGAATGAGAATAGGTTGGAAAGGTTTGTTGGATAATGTTAACGAGGACGTAGAAAAGTTGAAATTGTTTTTGCTAAGCGGAAGTAAGGTAATTGTTACTTACAGTTATGATGCCAATTTAGGTTTTTTATTGCTTTTATCCTGTGCAGAAACCTATATCTTACAATTTTCTTAAAATTGAAAATTATTTTACGTAGCATGATTTAATACCGAGGCTAAATTTTGAAATGTTTGTCAAAACCTCTTCTTATATTAGCGTTGTTGGAATTACAACTTTATTTGTGTGTAAAATACTAACCTAACCATTACGAATTTAGATAATAATACATAATATGGATTTTGTTGGATGTAAAAGCGGATGTTCAGGTATGTTGACGAGTACGAAGTAGAACAAAAAGACATTGTAGGGCAACTTAAAGGAATTAATTTAATGCTAGTTTATTAAGTGTTAAAAAACACTTTATGCGAATGACCAGTCCGGCTGTCCGTCTGTCCGAGCGATAACTTAAGGACGGCTTGACCTACGGTCACCAAATTTTGTACACTTGTTCCTTGGTTCAAGAGCGAGTGCCAAGTTTGAACTTGGGTCAAATCGGTAACACCCCCTATTCCCCATAAATTAAACCCCTCAAAAAACCATTAAATCAGTAGTTCAAAGCTCATAATCATTTTAAAACTGCCGCTAAGGTAGTTTACATTACACTCTATGCATATCATCTATACATGACAATACCCTGAAGCTACATTTCAGGGTGCGAAACCCGGGATTTTTGGGGAAATTGAGATATGTGGTTTAACGCTTCTCATGAGTAATGGAACATCTTTGACGTATACGGGACCACTTCCACTAACACCAGGCAGGGTGCGAAACCCGGGATTTTTGGGGAAATTGAGATATGGGGTTTAAACGATGCCCATGAGTAATAGAACATCTTTGACGTATACGGGACCACTCCCACTCACACCAGGGTGCGAAACCATGGATTTTTGGGGAAATTAAGATATGGGGTTTAAACGATGCTCATGAGTAATAGAACATGTTTGACGTATACGGGACCACTCCCACTGACACCAGGGTGCAAAACCCGGGATTTTTGGGGAAATTGAGATATGAGGTTTAAACGATTCCCATTAGTAATAGAACATCTTTGACGTATACGGGACCACTCCCACTGACACCAGGGTGCAGTACTCGGGCTTTTGGGAGAAATTGAGATATTGGTTTTAAATGATTCTCTTGTGTAATATAACATCTTCGACGTATACAGGACCACTCCCACTGACACCAGGGTGCGAAACCCGGGGTTTTGGGGGGGAATTGAGATTTAGTTTGTCTATCGTTATATTTTCAACACTTGGTTACACCCGTTACTTGGGTTTATTTGTTCTCGTGTTTTTATATTTTTTCGGCATCCGTTTTCATGAAATTACCACCTATATATTTCATGATATTATGTGTTATGATTGCGCGTTGTTATAACTTCAGTCCACGAGTTTTCTACCGTTCAAATTGGGAAATTTTACTCTCGATTCCGCTGCTAATTGATAAATTAACGCTATAAATAAATAAAAATAACAAATAAGTATAATTGATGAGGGCACCACTAAAATTTGGATAGGGCTCCATATCCTTGCCGGTGTATAAGACCAGATATATATGCTGCATAGCTTGACACCCACCCTACCCCTAAATACCTCAACCTCGCGTAGCTCGGTACACTACCCCTATCAAGCTCAACCTCGGGTAGCTCGGTACCCTACCCCTAAATACCTCAACCTCGCGTAGCTCGGTACACTACCCCTATCATGCTCAACCTCGGGTAGCTCGGTACACTACCCCTACCTACCTCAACCCCGCATGCATAGCTCCCAGCTCGGTACTCTACCCTACACCTACCTTCATAACATAAATACACTTTTTTGCTTTTGCATTCATGAACTTCACAATGGTTTACCATTTAAATGCTAAGTAGGTAGGGTGTAGGGGATGTATTCTTTATATAGTTTTTTAAGGCTCCAGAGTTGTTCTCGCTATGGGAAAATTGGTGGCGAGGGTTTTTTTTTGTCTTCCTATATACCTCCTACTAATGCATCAACATTTTGTCGACAATAGATATCATGCAGATATTTTCATGAGTGTATTTCAAACTAATTGCATGAAAAATGTTCACGTGCCAGATTTTATGGGAATGATTTTCCATGGAGAAGGATGCACAGAGTTTTTCCTTGGGGGCTTGTCTCCATAGAATTTTTTTAATTTTCGAAATTGTACCCCAGTGACCCAAGATGTCTTGACAACGCTTTCTCCTTGCCCCAAGGAGAAAGTTCCAGCGCCTGTTGTCAAGCAATCTTGCCAGTGACCCTACCCCTTCACGATATCGATTCACGTACATTGTCGTAAAGCAAGAGGACCATCGTTGTCAAGGCATCTTGGTCGTAAAGCATAGTCAGAGAGCTTTTGATTACTCGAGTCTAATGTGAGACTACAAATAATCCCCTTGCAAAGTACGTAGACATGATGTTCTCATTTTGGTTGGTTTTGGCGACGAGCCTGATTGCGGTAACATTAGGCAAGTCCTTAATAAGGCCCCAGGAGGGCTTATTAATTAAAATCTTAAAATCTATGTATTTTAACATTGAATTGATTGGATGAGGAAGTAGTTCATACTCATCACCACTTGACCCCATAAATTAAAGGTAATGCATTTGATTTGTTGTATAGGAATTAAGTGCAAGACATGTATCTTCTGCCATGAACCCAGTGGAATCGTAAAGGAAACCCAGTGCCCTCCCATCAATTTTGAAACCGGTATGTCCGATCTCCGATCGGTATTTACATTGCTCTTGAGATTTGAAGACTTTTGAGACAACGTGTAAATGTATTTCCGTGTTTTAAGGCACATTATTGATACAGATCTGTCATCTATTGATTTTCTGATTTTCAAGTATTTCATCTGACCTTATACGCATTTGCGAGTTCAATTTCCGTACCGTTTCATCTGGGGTTATATTTTAGTAGTTTCAAATACAACTATCAAAATATTTACACTATTACTTAGTAGTAGAACAGTTTAACCTCTCTCTTACCAAGGAGTCATTTTCGACTCTTTTGAAACGTTGTCGTGGGACCAAAGAGCCGTTTATGACTCCTGCATTTTCATGTCTGAGGGACCAAGGAGTCAAAAACGACTCTTTCGAAACCGTTGTCGTGGGACCAAGAAGCATTTTATGACTCTTGTACAAAACTATTTGAGGAGACCAAGGAGTCATTTTCGACTCTTTTTATTTTTCAAATATAAAGAATCGTTCTCATCGAAACTTTACATATTTTGATCTACTAATAATTATTAGCGATACCGGAACATAATAGAAATACGATATTGATCTGTCCATATTAGGGATCACAATGAAAATAATTTTATTCATTATCAAAATATCCTTGAATACAACCCTAATTAACTCCCCACCCTCCCAACTAACTCCTCACAATCCTAAATAACTCCCCACCCTTCTAAACAGCTTCCCACATCCCTAAACGACTCCTCACTCTTCTAACTAACTCCTCACCCTCCTAAATAACTCTCCACCCTTCTAAACAGCTTACTACATCCCTAAATAACTCCTCACCCTCCTAAATAAATCCTTACACTCCTAAATAACTCCCCATCCTTCTAAATACGTGAATCCAACCCTATATAACTCCCCACCTCTCTAAATAACTCTCCACCCATCTAAATAACTCCACACCTCTTTAAATAAATCCCCATCTCACACAATAACTCCCAACCTCCCTACACAATTCACCGACACTTTAAATGGACACTCAAAAAATACATTTATGTGCAGTTTTAGAGAAATATCTCCAGAACTTATTAGAGCTATGAAAAGCTAGCTCAACGAATTTAATGACTTAAACAGATGGACTACTGCCCTGGAATGTGAATATGATACGATCTATCATAAAAGTAACGTCATAGCATTATCAATCAAAGGATCATTAACAAATTATCGAATTATAATAGTCTTCTCAAGGGAAGGAAGTGTCCGCTTTGGATGGAGGATGGAAAATATTCACCAAGAAAATTACTATATGAGCATGATGTAGGAAATGTTCGGGTGACAAGACAAAACGTTGGGATTCAATAGGTCGTAATTCGTAATCCTCATTTTTAATTTTAGATCAAGTCATGCGATCAGGGTACTGCTTATTTTATTAAAATAATTAAAATAACCAATAAGGGATTTGTAAGCCTCTGACACGGAGGCTTGAGTAGCCCAATGTCAGAGATTTTTTTCATTTTTTTCTATAGTCATCAATTTTGGTGAATTCTATAAAATTAAATCGGTTCCACGAGAGTTTCAACCAAAATCATAGTTGGTCTGCATTCATGAATTTCTACGTAGTCAATGGTTCCTGGCAACGGTTTAACTTTTGGTAAACGGTATTCTCGAAGTTGTCAAGGGTTAATAATATGGTAAGAAAGAGGTTAATAATAATTTGAAAGTATAGATCCTTGGAATAATTTTAGGGAGGACTTTATTTCAGTTTGTACGGCTGTACGGTTGCATTGGAATCTGAATAAAAAACACATACAAATGTTGCGATAAGAATATTATCAATTCAAAATACATGTTTGGATAATCGGATGGAAACACTTGTTATTTGTAAGCTAATCTTAATGTAGGATTTGTGAATTGGTTGATCAGGGACGCGGTCAATTTGTCGGAGCCTGTGGTTCCTAAACAATGAGACGCGCGGTAAGGTGTTCCACCGGACCTGCGTCCCTTACGACGGCCAAACCTTCGGCTGCAATGTTCCGAGGGAGGACTTTGACCTGACGATTTACGAGGAAATCCCGACCACAACTCCATTCTTCGAGATTCCTTCGTCGACAATCGAGGGGATGACGACAAAGAGGACGAGACGGACGACGACGACAATACCCACGTCAACGGAGGAATCAAATACCACCGTACGAACGATAATTAAGGAAATCCACGTTTCAAAGGGGAATTTCCTGGACTGTTATTGTGAGGAGCACCTCTGCTCCCGAGGGGTCAAATTGACCTCTAACCTCCCATTTACTTCGTGTCACTTGACCTTTACCGTAGCTTGTCTTTTGTTCTATATAGGCCTCTCGAGGTTAAATACAAGTTCGTCAATTAGGGTTTAAAAGTTTAAATGATGTGTTGTAAGTGTTAAACGAATTTTCTCGAGCTGCAATAAACCCGTACCATTTCGTACGTGAAAATGTGGACTTGACGTGTCGTAATTTGGGTTTAAATTTTTGACACAAACGTTAATTATCATTTAAATTATTTTTCATCTTAACTTTGACGTGGAGTTATAAATGGATGAATATGATAAACCCCACAGTCCTCGATTATGAGAGATAAATTGGTACTAAAAAGTTTAAGATTCATCCCCAACAGATCGGTTATGAGAAATATCCCCAAAAATGGGGTAAAACTGGGATATTTCAGCTTCAATATTTTTAAACTCGGTAACATAAAGTCTCATGCGAATTTACTCGGTTCTTTTCTCATGTTTTAACTACATTACTGCTACAAAACCATAAGAATCTTGTTAGATTAAAACCTTATCAGAAAATGCGTAACCACTAACCAAAATGAGGTTATGATATTGTCGCTACTTGTCCGTAACGATATGATGTTGGGGCTCGATAAGCTTATAGTTAATCTTTAGATAAATGTTCCACTTTCCATACTCGAATGATAAGGTTCAAGTATTTACAAATATACAAATATGATTACAATTTCTGTAAACGTGTCGGTTTGTCACTCTGGAGCGTGTATTTAATTAATTGTACATCATTCTGGAAGTACAGGCTGCTGCAGCTTCAGTTCAATTTCTTCATAAAATTCGAAGTTAGTATAATATAACATACAATATACAATGAAGAGCTTCTTAATCTTGACATCCCTTCTCGCTTTGGCCAGCCTTTCCCAAGTGAGTTATGCAAATACAATTAGATTTTATTAATTAACCAATTAATTAATTATTTTCCTTACTTTTTGATAAATATTTGCAGGGTGCCAATGTAACGGAAGAAGTGTACTTTGATGTCCATAGGGCTACCGGAGATGGTAACTTTACGATACTTGGACGCATCGTTTTTGGACTCTTTGGTGACGTTGTTCCTCTCACCGTCAAAAACTTCGTCACGATTTGTACCGAAGGAGTTGACAATAAAACTTACGTCGGAAGCCCATTTCACAGGTCATTTTAAAATCTGATCGCAATTGTGATCCCCATGGGCCTTTATTTTGTTCAATCAGCAAAACTTAAGATGTTAAACATTATCCTCTAATTTCGAAAAAAAATGAACAGAGTCATCAAGGACTTCATGGTCCAAGGAGGTGACATTGTGAACGGAGACGGAACCGGATCGACAAGCATTTACGGACCCGAGTTCGACGACGAGAACTTCGATATAAAGCACGATAGACCTGGGGTCCTCAGCATGGCCAATGCCGGTCCAGGTGAGCATTTGTGTATATTTAATTAATTGCGTACTTAATTAATTGGCAGTTTTACTAATTATTAATTAAATTACAACATAGATACTAATGGGAGCCAGTTCTTTGTCACAACCGTTGTTACCAGTTGGTTGGGTACGGCCGCATTAACCTAAAATACGGTTTTTTGTGTGATATGTTTTGAGATATTAATTTTCAATTTTTTACGTTTAACTTAGATGGATTTCATGTCGTCTTTGGACAGGTACGGTTTTGTAATATCCTTTAAATAAATTTTAATGATGTCTTTTCATGTCGCTGTCTAACCTCATATTTCAAGCTAAGATGGGTCTAAAACTTTTTATGGATTACATTTTTAAACAAAATGTAAGTTTTCAAATTGTGCATTGTAATTTTTCGAAACAGGTGGTTGAAGATTACGATCAAACGGTTCGTGCAATCGAGCTGAGTGCAACCGATTCTTCAGATCGGCCCTTGCAGGCTATCACAATTAAGGCGTGTGGAACTCGACCTTTGAAAAATGGACCATATTCCATCTAAATCGAAACATCTTTATTGAGAGTCGAAATTAATAATAATTGTAATTTAAAGTCATAAATCATTTATTGGATTTTAATACTTGATAAAAATTAAACCAAACGCATTGACATTAGAAGAATAAAGTCGCTTCGCTTGTCAATTAGCAACTGAGCATTAAGATTAAGGGGGGGTTTAAAAAACTATGGAAATTTTTATTTCCCTATCTAAACCAATGTTAAAAACCGTTCTACGGGGTCAACCTGGCCGCCCCACCTGGTCAACCAATCGATCTGATTTTTTTTTCTAAAAATTCCTCGATAAATTTCGTATTCAGTACAGTTTTTACTTTCTTGATTTTTTGCCCTGCACATTCAGTAAAAGCAATACAACAAATTATCTGGTTTTAAAAGGGTCTATTTCATCTGCGAATTGAATTTTGAAACAGATAGAAGTTAAAAATAAAAAAAGTAACAACTATACTGAATACGAAATTTATCGAGGAATTTTTAGGGAAAAAAAGCAGCTCGATTAGTTGACCGGTGGGGGCGGGTAGGTTGACCCCGTAAACCGGTTTGGCCATTTTTTAGGACTTTTCTGAAAAGTCTGAATGCATACGAAAATTGTCGTTTCCATGGGAATTTAAGATGTTAACTATGGAAACTACGACAATTCCCATGGCAATAGGTCGTGTAATGTTGGCTTTGACAAGCAATTTTTATGTTGCTTATCAAGATTGCTTGACAACGGGCGCTATTGTCAAGGCCATCTTGGTTGCTTATAGACTTTTGATAAAAATCGCCAGCCAAGTTTTGTCGTTACGTGTATCTATGGATGGTCATTTTAGGACATCAAATATTTTTTAAACCCCCCCTTAATTTCCGATATAACCATAAAAACTTGGATCAAAAACACAGACTTCTGAGCGAAAATTCGACAACTTTCTAATAATATGTTTTGCAAAGCTGTGTATTCGTGTTCAATCCGACTGACCACAAAAGATGACAAATTGTTAACATGAAAGTATAAAAGATTATGCCAAGGGGGACGTAAAAACGGTTCGTGTTGATGCATACAAAATAATATTATGTCATAGAAATGTTGGCATGTTTCGAATGAAAGGACAAGAGGGGACTGAGAAATCGCTTGTTAAATCATTCCCTTTCCGTCATCTCAACTAAATCTTATTCCACAAAATTCAGCATTTCCGACGTATTCATATATTCTTGTTCATAAATTGTGTCCGAACTCTGAAGAAACGCATGAACTTTATTTGTAAATCGTAATTCCTAAATTGGTAGTAATTTTGTAAACACATTTGACATTATAAAAATATCCCATGGTTCAAATAAGCATTATAGTCTGGGCGACATTGTGATATATTTTTTAAAGAATCAGCCACTCATCGTCTCAGAAGCATTATTACCGTTTGTCAGTTCAAAAACCGAATATTATCACTATGGTTGGGGTAACACGATATGGATAACCTACGAACCTGATAGTCGCCTTTATGGTTGGGGCACTTTGATACTGATTGTCCATAGTACTTGAGTTCATTTTTATTTTTCGAGCTCTTGTCTAGAGATTTTTTTCAGTTAGTCTCTCGCATGCCTGTTGTATTTAGAAAATGTTCATCAGGTTTTTGAACGGTCGTGTGTGAGTGTTTAAGGGGGGATTTGAATGTGAGGGTCTGATCTTTATTTCGGGATGTCCTTCGTCGCAAGGTTGATGGAGATGGTGATTAGACTAAAAATGACAGCATCTGCTCTCCCTTTCACTTTCTTCCCTTCATTTACAACACCCGTTCGTAAATTACGTTTTTCCTGTTATAACAAGACAACATTTTTTGCTATGTCAATTTTATTGACCCCTAGTGGGTCAAAAGTAGGTGGGGAGGTCAGTAGGTCAGTGACCAGTGACCATGCACTTTCAGCTAATAATTAGCCGCGACGCGGTTAGAACGGGAAAAGAAGTAAACATAGTCGTCTTTTGCAACTATGCTAGTGAGACCCAAAACAAGATACGGATTTAAAATTAACTGAGCCGAAAATTAGTATTTCTCTTGTACCAGCCTTTTCACTAAAATGAACGGAGTTATGGAACTCTGAATTTACCCAGTTCTTTAGCATTCTATCTACTTTTGACCTACTAGTGGTCAATTTGCAGAGCTAATACTTTCGTAAAATTGTACAATTTCAATATGACAGCCCCGTTACAGGTCTACTGTCAGTGAATAAATGATATTGGAGCTTTGGGCCTTGGGTTGACACTTTCTCGGATTTAAAATTAGAGGTATGACAACCTCTGAAAGTTCATTGTAAGATACATTTTATATCCGCTGTACAAGAGGGTGAGAAGATGGTTATGGCTTTGGAGGAGCCCATTTAAGATCTCATTAGATCATCTGGACGGAGCATCGGTTTTATCCCCCACCGAAATTCGGATTCTTGAGGAGGCTGACCCTCTCCAATCATTTATGACATTAAGTAGGGGAAATGTTGAGGGATATTGTCAATTACGGTCTCCCCACATTATCATTTCACATCTTTTCTATTCAATAGCATTTTATGTTCCCCTCCACTATTCTTAACGATTTAATTAACTCTAAATGAACATCTCATCACATCAGACAGCAGACCACCCATTCACAATGCCTTCCATAATTCCTTTTCATAGATGACAACTTGAAAGAATCGTCTCCTATATCCCGAAATAAATCGCCCCAAAAACCCCCTCAAAAATAGCTAATCATTCATTTACAGGGATTCTACGAATATGTACAACTCCAAAATACACCCCAAAAGTGAATAATAATACATGTTTTCTAAATTACAAGTCTTATTGTTGGCAATCTTCTTTATTTTGTAGTTGTCTTTATTGACAAGCCATTTTGCATTAGTTATGAATCGCCAATTTCAGTAGTCTTTCTGTTTTTTTAACAAATTTGTGTTTAATTACACTAATATTTATATATCGACTTGATAAAAATGAAACAACTTGAGAATGATTTCTGGCCGTGGTTATAAATTGGCACTTTAACCTCGCACAGAATCAATTTTCATAAATTCATGTCAAAATTAAAACTAGTTTGAATATCTTAACTGTTATTGCACATTGAACAATTTGGAACATACATTGAATTTTCTAATAAAGTTCACAAATCTCAAATGCCAGTACAAAATAAAATATCACCACTTTCAATTCCATTGAAAACTTATCTGTAAGCAAAATTAATCGTTCCGCATTCAAGCTATTTTTTAAATTGTTTTTAAACTGCGAAACCTATCAGTTTTTGACGATTATATTTTATTTTGTATACAGGTACATTCAGATCAGATACAGAAGTAACAGAAGTGAGTCGCAACTTAATAATAAAATTAATTGATTTTTAAGTACATTAAATAACACATTTTTCTTTACTGCTGTTGGAAAATTATACATTCTTTTTGCGGTTACTAATAAAATCCAAAAACAATTAATTATTATTTGCATGTACTTTCTCGTAAGGTATAACAAAGTGCAGTTTAAACAGGAATGGAATGTGCAAAATTTAATACCTCTTGCAAAAGAGCAATTAGAAAATGCAGATCTCTGACCCAAGTAATACTGTATAGTTGCAATTGCAAATTTAGTGCAAAAAGTGTATTTCCTTAAATAAGTCCCCAGGACCCTATTTTATTTAATGAGATTCTATTTTGTAAACCCCGAAACGTAATAAGATGTTGAGGTTGAAGATTAAAGGTATGATTGTAGGGTGGGGACTTATTCCAGTAGAGGCTGTATATAATTTATGAGACCGAGTTTTAAGCTTCAATTCCAGTTGATAACTCAGGCACAAGCGTTCTAACCTGTAACTTAATCATGATTCATGATTACTTTAATTGGCATCTGTATATTTAGACACTCTTGGGCGAATTTCAAGACAAGTCAATTGCCCGAATTGATAAATTGATAAATATTATTTATAATCCCCGAAATAAAACCTCATCCCCCTTTTGAAAGCCATATGACTAATACATTCATCGCTATCTACAAGAAGAATTACAGCAGAGTATTGATTTTAATTGCTGAAAAATCACGTCCGGTAATTTAATAGCGATTCTTCGGCTGTTTTTAATTTCCATCCCGAATTCCTTAGAGAAATACATTTGCAGGTGATCTATTTAGAGAAATAGAGTAATTGAGAGATGGAAATAAGTAGAAAAATCCAAATTATAATCTCGATTAATTACTTTGTATTTTAATTAAGGATAACCTTTAAACATTCTGAGAAGGTGCATAGGACTCATTGTCCTCCTTGTAATTCCACTTCCTCTTGCCCTTTGGAACGTTCCCCGGCCCGGAGGGGCAAACACAAGCGGTTTTGGGGCACTTTAGGGGCTTCATTGGTTTCAAGGGCGTCGAGCCCACGGGAATTTCCATTAGCGAGTTTCTTCTACTTGCCGCACCCGACCCCCTTCGGGCGTAGAGGTTCGGCTTTCTGTCATCAAATTACATGGAATTTTTAAGTTAAACAAGAATCGAGTACAGTTATTGTCATTGTCAGTTTTTAATTGACATTATACACCGATCCGTTAGTCACGGTTTTATATTAAGATGATGATGATTGTTTGGTCATATTTCAGTAGTTTCGATTCTTCCCCAGTCCATTTAAAAGGGAGAGGTGCTTATTTCGAGACGTAAAGTTGTATTTTAGTTTCGTAGGTTTTTGCATTAGAATTATCAAATTTAGTGAAACTGTCTGATATGAATATTGTGTATTGGGGCCAGGCAGTTGGACGGCAGGTAGTGAAGCAAATAAGTACTTACAGTCCAATTTGGCCGTCGGTCCTTAAAGGCCCTCCTCGTTTCGTGCAATTCCACCAGCAAATGAAGATGATGATTCCGGTGAGTAAGATCAGAGCGGCCAAAATCTCGGCGAAGTAGGTGGACCAAGTGGCGTTCTTTGAGCGCTCCAGATCGCGGCGCGTTATGTGCTCCTGAACCACCAGTTTGTCGATTGTACCGCGCGCGTACACAATCCGCGCATCACTCGACTCGTATTCTTCATTATGGCCGACTACGATCCCAATCTCGCTTTTTCGAAAATCATTGGCTCTTGGGGGAAATGTTGCGACGGGGTGTATGGAAATTGGAATTCTTTGAATCTCTGAAAACAAATTAATAAAAAACCGTGTCAAACAGAGCTCATTAACTAAAACCCTTGAGCGGTTGAACCGCCGGCCTGCACTATTGTTATAACACCACTGGAATAAGATAGCATAAGAACACACGTAAAAATGGAATTTATTAACTAGTTCGCTCTAGCTAGAATCTATTTCAACTTTCACATTCTATTTTTTAGGGTTTGATAATACGGTTTCACCGGTGCGGAGTCCTTGATGGTCGATCATGGATTTAAAAAACCGGAATAAGTCTCCCCCACCTTTCCTAGGGTTTTAAAAAACAATTCCCCAGGAATAAGAAACCCTGCAATAAGTCCAACTCTTCCTATCCGTGTTGTAAAACTAATTTACATACTATCATCAACAATACAATGCAATGTAGCTCTTCTCCTGAAATAATTGCCCACCCCGAAATAACCTTCCATAGTTTTGTAAAAATAATTCGAGGTGATATACACTTATTTCGCCACCGTTTTCGGTTAATTAGGTTTATAGTCTGTAAACTTTGTCGGTGATCGTTTTATAGAATAAAATAATTGCAGTGTTTATTTATGATATGATATGATATGATTATGATAATTTATGACTAATTATTGTTAGGTGAAATTACGATTGTTACCAAAATTGCTTTGTGGAGAGGAATGATTGTTTGATTGGAGGAACGCAGTAGGATTTCCATACGTAGATAATGGAGATAAAGAGATAATTAGGCAGAGAATATCTTCCCACATTTTAATACTGTTAAGGACTGTGAATTTGCAGAGGAGGGAATAATATCGGAAATTGGATAACCATAAACCGTAACTACATATCTGATATCCTTATTTTAACTCCTTTTAATTTTCAATCAATCCTCTGAACTATTCGAACACTTATTGGAATGAGATTTAAAAAACTAAAATATTGAAATTTTCTTTTAATACACAAGTTTCTTCCCCTGCGTATTTTGTTTTATTTATTATTATTTCGGGCACTTCCCCGAAAATACCCGCACGACCGTCTGCGGAAAAACCCGAATTCGGGGGATCCAAAGTTTCATTTCAGTCTGACATTTGTTCTCAATGATTCTGAGAACGGTTTTATACTGTACAGGGGGATGCACGACAAAAACGGTTTTTGAACCTTTAAATTTAAAGTTGAATTATGTAACGAATTTCTTTCAAACTATGAAAATTAATATGCAGAATAAAAAATTTTATGAAAATAAATTGTGTTTGAAAATGTTTAAAATATAATTTAAGATAATGTATATAATTACAAATTATGATAAAATTTAGAAAATATAATGCTCTTTTCATGAACCCAACATTTTATTTTTTTCCAAATTTTCATGAGAAATGGTCTGATACTACAACGAATTCCAAATCCGATTGCTTCATCTGTTGAAAAAGTACTTGCATTTCTGTTCTGGCATAAATATAACCTCTCCTTTGTTAAATAAGTTTTTTGAGAAAATTGTTAATTCAAAATTGAAATTAAAATATTTTTTTTTTGAACCATGAAAAAACATGCCCAATGAGCAGTTTTAGAATCTAATGGATTTGGATAATTGTGAATTAGTAAATCCAGTTAGGGATGTGTTAATCTTGATATTGACTTATACATGGATAGAGGGGAGGAGTGATAATTAAAATTGTTTGTAATAAAACTGTAGTTAGAGGTGCTAATTATATAAATTAGTTCGTTTGTGCTAAATTGTGCTATTGATTTAGATGAGGAAGACAAAGTAGGAATTGTGTTAATTGGATCCCTCTGCCCCACCGCCAAAATCAAATCTCCAATTTCACTCGAAATTCTTCTCCGACACTTTTTAATAATTTCAAAACACTCGGAATTATTTGAAATCAACATCAGCGACGGACCGGAAGATGATTAATTAATTATAATTAAGAATTATCAAAAGTAAGTGAGAGGTAAGGGTATCCATTTTCATTTCACATTTCTCATGTATGTCCAAGTCCAAGTCCAAAGTTGAAAGTCCAAAAGTCAAGTCCAAAACAAAAC
This sequence comes from Desoria tigrina, assembly GCA_906901685.1. NCBI lineage: Eukaryota > Metazoa > Arthropoda > Collembola > Entomobryomorpha > Isotomidae > Desoria > Desoria tigrina. Next base: position 218,008 of record CAJQTU010000067.1, read on the forward strand.
AAAAGACAAAAGCAAAAAGATTGAGATGAAAGACAAAGACAAGACAAAAGTTAAAAAAAGAGCAGTGCAGTGTGCAGTTAAACTTTAGTTAAACTCAAAAGACAAAAGAAAAAATAATTCACAGATCACAGATGAAAGACAAAAGACAAAATGCAAAAAGACCAAAACACAAATGTGAAATGAACTTTGAACTTTGAAAATTTAACAAATTCAATTAAAGATTTAAAGAAATTAAATTTCAAAATAAATTATGAATTAAATACAAAAAATACAAAATAAATACAAAATATCCAATACTGTGTACTGAATACACAAATTGAATATGCAACACACAACACTGAACACAAACTAATTTTACCGATTTCAGATTTTTAATTTCATTATGATCTAAACTTCATATCCGATTCCGATGTTTCAGCAGTCATCCGTTGTCCCATCCTCCCATCACCCGTCCGTGCATATTCAAATGATTCAAGATTGCACATTGTTGGCCATGAGTAGACCTTGTTGAACCTGACAATCCAACTATTCCAAGACAAGGGATTTCAAAGCAAGATTGAGAAAATGACATCATCTGGTTCAAGTTCGAAAGCCGTAGCTCAACGTGCTACAAGCAAGTCTGTCATTTGTTCCGAAACGGAGGTACGGAAACGGAACATGAAACATTTAATTTTTGGATATGATTTTTACTAATTTCACGGATGGGATGGATGAGTTCTAAATGAAGCTCTTATTTTTTAGATGGAGATGCATCGGATAACGTACAATTGGGACATAAATAATATTGACAGGATCTGCACACCGGAAAGTGAGGAATTCGAACCAATTTCTTCCAGCGCATTCCGAGCGGGTCAGGAAATCAACCGAGATTCGGAATGGTAACCACCTATAATAGCTTGTTCATTGTTCTGAAATTTTGAGACGAATTTTGCATTTTCAATTCGAAGGTATAATTGACAATTAAAATGCTTTCAGGGATCTTATTCTAAGTGCCGAGGGAGGCTACCTCCAAATATGGCTTTATTTGAAGAAGATATTTGACGACCATATCAAAGAAATATCCGTCAACCTGACCGTTTTAATTCTCAAGGCCGATGGCTCAATACTTCTTCGTCGACGTGAGAATAATTAATAAAAACAGTATTTATACGCCTTTTCATCGTATAGGCTGAAGGCTGTATTTTACGAACCTTTCAAATGTTTTGGAAGAGTCATTGGTTAAATGCACAGCTCAAAACGGCCAGACACATTTATAACGTAATCATTCATTTATTTATATTGACAGGCTGTGACAAGAATCAGACCTTTACGTCCGAAGACAATGGTTGGGGGATGGGCTACATCATAACCATCGAAACACTTTGGGACGAGAGGGAAGTGTATCTTGCGGATAACAAGCTCCGACTACAAATTCAGCTTGACATTCTAGGAGATTTAGTGAGTCGGTTCAAGATGCCAGGCTCCGGGGGATTAATCCGCCCATCCGGGAGTGGTAAACGAAAACGAAGTAGTACAGACTCTGACAACGCAGACCATGCCGACCACGAAGATCCTGGATGCACGCTTCTTAAACGGGACATGAAGAAGCTATTTAAGTCGCAACAAGATAACGATTTCACCATCGAGTGTGGACAAAGGTCCTTTCCAGTTCATAAGATAATACTTGCTGGTATGAAATTTGGAACCCATTTCTTTATTCTTTGCAAAAATCTCAACTTACCTAAGTATAAGGCATAGGCATACATCGACTATTTAATTGAATTTCCTATTTTAATCAATATTCAGCCCGGAGCAAGGTATTTGCAGCGATGTTCCAACACGACACCGTGGAGACTCGATCTCATTTAGTCAAGATATCGGACATTCCAGCTTCCACCATTGAAAAACTGTTAGAATACATTTATACTGGAAGCGTTCATCTCCCGAAAGACTTGGAAGAAACGATGCATTTGGCAGAGGCTAGTGACAAGTATCAAATCAATGAGCTTAAGAATCGATGTCTTCGAGCCTTGTGCACTCAAATTCAACCGGAAACTGTTGGAAAAATCGCTATCCATGCCTACTTACATAATGCAGAGCTTGTCATTCAGGAGGAGATTCGACATTATTGTCAAAGGTAATGATGCTATTGAATTGCTAATTAAATATTCATATTAGAATTTGGAACGTGGCAACTTATGTTCTCAGAAGCCTGAAATTGTCATCGTAATAATAACTTGATCTATACTTTTAGCAACTGGGATTCGTTGGTGAAACGGAAATCGTTTAAGGAGTGCCTTGTCGCCTCTCCAAGGGCATTTTTTGACGATATCAAAAGCCTTAGCGACTCGGATTAGGTTCAGAAGTTGATGTACACGCAAATCTTCGCCTTCCAAAATCAATTCCCATTCAACTGCTAATTAATTACCAAGTTTGTATTTCAGCGCTAAAGAATCTCCTATTCGTCAAGCTTGTCGTGTTGCAATATATACTAATTATATAATCGTTAGGTAGAAAATTTGGTTATGCCTTAATCGCAGCATAGTATGGTATTCGAAACCGAATTTTATTTTACAAAACGTCAATCTGAATAAGTCACATATTGTTACTAAACTTAAACTACATATTTTCTTGGACATTTCAAGACCTTCAAGCTTGACCTCAATAATTCCTTCATATCGAGTATTTGAATGTTGACATTATACAACTCAAAAACAGATGAAAAAAAGTCAACTAAATTAAGAATTAAAAAAAATATATAAGATTATTATAGGATACAAAAAACTGTATAAACAATTCAGTAAACGGTTAAAAAATTCATATCGTGAAATTCTTGTAATCTTCGAGTTCTTATTGTCTACCATCTTGGGCTTTGGCTTTGTTTCCATATAGCTGCATTTTTGGATAAAACTTTACCGCATTCATAAGATCCTACTTGATTTTGAGATTATGTTTTGGTTATCTCTTAATTTGAATGATTTGAATGCTAATGTTATCTTATTATCCAGGTATTATTATTATCCTGCAAAGACAAAGTCTGGCGGTCAAGGCTCCAGATTAGAGTTGGTATGAATTAACTAATAGTATTTGTGCATTTCATTGCTGGGAGTATTGACCTTCCTTCACTGACTTGACGGCAGTACCGGATATGTTTTAAGATAGGAGGGATTTGAACTGTGGATTCAGCATTGAAAATAGAGGCATGTCATTTCATGGTCATCATCCTGATTTGGATTACGGACCAGTCTTTCCAGTTCACCAGCCGTTGATAGATCTGAATCTTCCGTTTCGGTCCCTAGCTTCGGCATGTTTTCAACGTTTTGATTGAAAGATTGAGAGCGATTCAGAAGTTCACGCTAAAATAGAAGCTGACATTTGATTGCATCATTTCATGCTATGAAAATCGAGTTGGTCCGATTTTGTGACTTTGAATTTTTGAGACTGCAAGCAATTGTTCAGTCTTTTGCACCGGTTTTGGACAGGATCAGTGAAGCAGTTGTAGACGTGTTGAACAAGATGACTTCGATTGGGGTTGCTACTTCCCGTGCTACTAGCCAGTCCGTAATTTCTTCGGAAACGGAGGTGAGACACTCGACATTTTCTACTGGAATTCTGTTTTAATTGCACTATTATTTTATAACTAAATTCATATGTATTTTTCAGTTGGAAATGCACCGGGTGATTTACAATTGGGACATCGCAAATTTCGACAGGATTTGTCAGCCGGAGACGCAGGATATTGAACAGATCGACACAAAGGAATTTCGAGTTGGGAAAGAAGTCAAACGAGATGCGCTATGGTAAATATTTTGATTGTCAAATAATCATGTTACCCAACTTTGTGACCGAAGAATAAGTACCGCTGGGATCAGTGGGATGTTAACCAGTTACTTAAATGGGCTTGTCTTTTTAATGTTTACAGGGACTTAACTTTAAGTGGTAAAGACGGGGACCTCCAAATATGGCTTCACCTCAACAGGATTTGCAACAACCGAGTTAAGGAAATCAATATATTCTTTTCCGTTCTCATCCTCAAGGCCGATCGGACCGTACTTATTCGTCGAAGTATGTAACAAAATATGTAAATGTGGAGTTAAAGACGAAAGACATTTCGATATATTAAAAAATACAATTTGATTGTACTTCCAGACAGCACTAAGCCACAGAAGTACACGGCGTCTGAAAACGGTTGGGGGATGGGGAAAGTTGTACCATTTGAAACGCTGTACGACGATCCGGATCTCTATCTTGAAGACAACAAACTCAGAATTCAAATTCAGCTGGATATCCTGGGGGACTTTGTTTTTAGGTCCAAAACACCAGGGATTGGAACAATGCTTCGTCGCAAACCTAAGAAGAAACTTGAACGGAGCCCCGATGCCTCGACGTCCAATGATTCTGATCAGAGTGACTCTGACGTGGAAGAGGTCGAGACTGACATTCCTCAGCCTGACCGAACTGGCCTCGAGGACCCTGGATTTTTAATTCTGAAACGGGACATGAAGAAGCTATTTTTCACTCATCCTGGTGCCGATTTCACGATCCAGTGTGAAGAGACGGCATTTCCAGTCCATAAGAATATTCTTTCTGGTACGTTCAAAATATTTAATAGGAAATCAACCATACCGTACTTATCTAAATAACTTTACAATATTCCGAATACGACTAAATGCACCTTCTTTTTTTAAATGCTGAGTTAATTATTCATTTCCGAATCTGTCCTTTCAAATCCCTCACTCTCACCTTCAGAATGCCTTTGAATGTACAAATTCAACATCACGTAAAGTAAAATGCTAAATCTTTGCATATGATTATGGTTGACCGAATTGGATATAAAAAGTATACCTAGTACTATTTACTTTTGTAGCCCGGAGCGAGGTGTTTGCAGCGATGTTAAACCACGACACTTTGGAAACTCGGTCCAATTCAGTCAATATATCGGACATTCCGGCGTCAACAATGGAGAAACTGCTGGAATACATTTATACTGGAAGTGTACAACTCCCAAACGATTTGGAAGGTACGCTGAATTTGACCGGTGCTAGTGACAAATACCAAATCAACGAACTCAAAGACCGATGTTTCCGAGTCCTCTGTTCTCAAATCAAGCCCGATAATGTTGGGAAAATTGCAGTCCTTGCCTACTTGCACAACGCTGAGCTTTTCGTTCAACAGGAAATTCGACATTATTTTCAGAGGTAAAATCTGAAGTGTAGCATTTTAACTTTTACGTATGACGGATATTAAATAGTTCATAATATGTTTTTTTTTTTATTTCAGTCATTGGGATTCATTGTTGAAGTTGCAATCGTTTAAGGAGTGCCTTGTCGCATCCCCCAGAGCATTTTTCGATGAGATCAAAAGTCTTAAATCGGATGCGGATTAATTATTTTCAGATTTCAGCCACAAGGCTCTCGAATGTAATCTGATTGTCGCATTAAAGTTAAACATAGATATCATTTGTACTTAAGACTATCAGTCTAGTTCTAACGGTTCAGATTAATCCGTTGTAAATAACCTAAATCGTTTTATATGTCTCTAAATCGAGTTCAGTTGCAATGTTGCGAATAAGCCTTTTAATACTTTTAGTCATTAAAATTCGGATTATTATTATTATGCCGAGCGAAATAGCTGTAATTTGTAATATGAGTCAATTAGGATAAATACAGACACTCAAAATGGATTAAAAAAATCAATTTGAATAAGAATAAGAATGCACTTCGCATTGTAGAAAGTGCTAAAAAATACCGACTACGATTCGTTCGTTTGAAATAAAATAATAAATCGTAAAAACTTTGAAACTCAAATGAATTTTTCGACATGTTGTATTTCAAATTATTTTCACACATATATATAGATATCATCCATTAGATCGGAGGGGTCCTCCCCCCCATCATGACATCTATTTGCCCTTGAAGATAAAAACTGCTTTGAAGCCAAAAATAACCATGGTCACATTAATACATTGTACAATCGAATTCTGGGGGCGAAATCCTCCAATGGTACAACAGTTTGGAGCACCCGTTGTAATCCTGGATAAAAGCCCTCTTGTCGTACAGGAAGCCATCAGACATGAAAAAGGGTGAGGAACAACCTTAAAAGTTTTTGAACCTGTTGTATCCCTGAAATGGCAAGAAATAAAATGCTATGAATTGATAATGAATAAAAATGTGTAATGCGAATGTAAGCCAAAGTAGAGCCAGAGGGTCAGAAGGGTCAGAAGAGAGATAGCGGGGCTAAAGGTCATGGAGGTCACCATCATCATGAGGTCACGAAAGAGCGGAGAAGGACACTCGAGACGACCGAAAAAGCTCAACTCCAGGATCTTATTAAAAAATCTCAAAAGCCAACTGGAAAGAAACCGGAAAAACCACGCCTCTCCAAAGGTCCCAAATAGTCCTCCCTTTTTTATTGGATACGTTAATTAAATAATTAATAATTTACGTAACCAACCTGCTATATTAAAGTCTATTCTAACTTTTCTACAATTTTTGTAAAAGATCCACCACCGGCTCCAAAGGACAAACCATCGCCAGGAGAAGATGTGCCGAGGAAATCTCGTCCTTCGACATCTCGTCAAATTCATCGGTTCGGTTCGAGGAAGATGGTTTCTCTGGCAGGGATCCCGGAAGCTCTGATCTCCGAAGTTGACAACGATGAAGACGAGGAGGAACATCCGGAAGTACCCTACCCCCCTGCGTATTGGGAAGAGAAGGTGGATTTCAAATCCAATTCATTAACTTTGTTCAAATTCAATTTCAAAAATTGGTTTTAATTTAATGTTTAAGGTCGCCAACTCTATTTCCGTTGTCGAGAGACTGCTCCGAAATCCGGAGATGAAGAGGGCGATGATCGACAATCCGACGCTTGCTGAAAGCTTCATGAAGCACCCAGATATCGCAAGGGAAGTTGCAGATGACCCCACCCTCGCGACCTTAGTCATTGCCACCCCCGGCCTCGTTCTTGACCTCGCCATCGCTCATCGACAAATCGCTGCTGCCAATCTGAAGGCGGAACTAGAAGCTAATCGTCGACATCTTCATCGACATCGCGCTAAGGGGTACAACAAACCTGGAGCGGGTCTCGGAGTTAGAGCTCCCGTAAGTGTCCTGGAGGGCGTGGACAGAGTGCTTTATTTCGTGGGTCATCGATTTAAACAATATATAGCAGCTAATATTTAAAAAATTATTGTGCTCATTTGCAGCAGAATGTTGACCCCCGTCGTCAACAAAAGCTGTTGGGGTTTGACCCGATGGACCATCGACTTGGCTATGCCGGTTTCGGGGAGGACAATGACTCGTCACATGGATCTAGAATCTCTAGGGCTACAATTCCGAATGGTAAGAACGTCCATTATTACAAATCCTTGTAACGTAAGTAATTACTTTCCATTTCACATTTAGTATACTATATATAAATTCGTTTCGATTTCTAGTCCGTATACCTGTCGGTGGGATTTGTATCGACAGTTTGAAATATCTGATCGATAGTGCACGACTCTATTTGAGTCATCATGTTGCAATCTCTGATGGATTTTGTAAGATATTTTTTGAACTTTCTAAATACAATTTATAATACATGTCTATTGAAGGTTCATAAGGGTTACAATTGATTTTAATATTTTAAAGCAACCTGTTGTGACGTGAAAAGGGACTACTACGATGTCCTCAACGTTTACGGCCGTCTCATGTACAGAGTTTACGAAGCCGAACACTCGTTTTGCAAATTTGGCATTTTCCGTCGATTCGAAATGGCCGTGAAGGAACCGGATGGGACGACGGCCATCGTCATGGTCAAGCGATACGATCTTCTCAGAAATATGAGAGTGAGTCAGTGATTGCATAATATAGAAGGACCCTTGGGTTTTTTCACTTTGCCCCAGTCATAAAATAGAATGGGAGATTAATTCACTTCGCCCCAGCCATAGATAAAAATAAAAATCATAATTGTATCAATACTATGTATTACCATGACCTGTATCATAAATACACACGCGTCTTTATGAGTGGTCTCGTCTATTTTGTGGTTGCAATTTCCTGTTTTAAATCCCAATGCCAAAGCGTTATTTGATTTTAAATCTATTTTTGCAATTGAATTTAGAAAATTGCGGTGTACTGCCCCCCAGGGACGTATATCGGATGTGTGGAGGAACGGTGGGGACTCTGTAGTCCTAAAATGGTGGTAAGAAACAAGGAGGAGGACGCCATGATTCAGATTCGAGTCGTTCGACGACCTTTTATGAGCCGATTTAAATACCACCCTGCGTTCGAATTCGAGGTTTGGATTTCCATTCAACGTTTATTAATTAAACCCAAATAACCCATGTGAAACAACCCATAACATCTTATGATACTCATCTCTTAATTTTATTACAGTTGAGGACAACAGGGGCACACAATGCTATTGGCAAAATAACAGCGGAATGGCTGGATTTACCCCCGGGGGCTTTCCCGAATGAGAAGATCTATGGGATCAATTTCCCCCGAGAATTAAGCTGCGACGTCAAAATTGTCGTGATGACTGCTTGGTTCCTTGTCGTAAGTTTTAGCGTTTTAAACGGAACCCTTTAATAATGAACACAAGGGAAGTTCCCGAAGTGTCACATCCAGAATTGCTTGAATTTTTACACTTCGGGTACTTCCCTTGTGGTAATCTAGAAGTCTCTATATCTATACCCATATCATGTTAGCTTTACAAACCTTTACAAAACATTATTACATGAAGGTTTTCATTACTTTAATTGTAGTTAACTAAAAATTAGTACTGAAATAAATAATTAATTGTTTTTACAGTACAGCCTGTACTTCAACGGTAAACTGAAGAAGTTGGAAAGTCATACGCTGGGAGAGAGTGAAAAGGCGCTGCTGGAATATTCCGAAGGGCACGAAGCCCTCGTCGCCCCTCAAGTATTCAACCCGCCTTCCGATTCCGTCATGACCTTAGCCCCACCCACCTGATCGACACCACCCCCACAAAAAACTACCCCACTAGCCCCCATTTTGATGACCGCGTCGCCCTAAAGGTCATAAGAAATTTGTTGGAACAATCCCACGCGCTACCTTCTTTTATGTGTCTTTTAATTTAATCGATGATTAATAAATTATTTTTTAGGAGATTTACTTTTATATATTCATAACAAACGAAACGGGCGAACTTGTTCTTATTCAGATTGTCCATAAAAGTATAATAAATCTCCGGGTATTTGATACCTACGCTTTTCACCTATTTTACCTTACCCGGTTAAGGTGTGTACTTCCTATAGATAAAAGCTAATTGATAAAGTCCAGTGAGTATAACACTGATTGCCATTAAAATGTAAATATAAATATATATAGTAGATAATATACCTTTCAATTTGAAATAAAAGCCAATTTTTATTGGATGATAATTTATCAAAAGAGAAGATGAAATGAAACATATGGAACCCCGTTTGGTTCATATACTATATACCCAGATTAAATACTAAAAATATCAAGTGCAAACTATTTAACAAAAAAATAGTATATATAGATAGTTAGATAGTATAGAATAGGAATTTCCGTATGAAATGATAACATGACTCAGGCACAGATTCACAATAAAAGAAATTGCTATTTTATTTGTTGCTGAAAAAAATATATGTAGTAAGTGACTATAGAATATCCGCCCATAAAATCCGAAAAATAATTTTTTTATTAAAAAATTAAATACTACATACTACATGCGATTTCCTGAGCTATAGAAAGGAGGCATTAAAAATAAATGCATATTGTACAGTTTGTCAACCTTACTTTGACGAAAACATGAGTAAATTGTGAGAGAACATGTCACATATATTTATAGCTTCTTCTTTAAGCTTCTATATAAAATGTTTGTCTACTTTTACTCTGCTTTCAAATTAAGATTACTATTTATAGCAGGAAAGTCATAGTCATAGTCATAGCCATAGGCAGGCTAAAAATGCTCAAAAGCTCCTAAATAAAAGCAGGTTGGTCTAGCAGTTCTAGCACTTGTTCTAGACATGCAATTCCTATTTATCAGAGCCGCTCACATTTTTTATTAAATATTAAATTCTCATTTCCACCAAGTTCAGGATGTAATTATAAATTAGAGTGGAACTGTAGCCTTATGAGGGGATGTCAGTAAAGTTATGAGGGGGGAACTGTGTCAAATTGTAGAGTTGTTGTTTGTGAATAGCCCTAACTTTGGCCTTTCCTTTCCGAGGAAATGACTCTCCCATTTGAATTGTAGAATTTAATGTTTATCTCCTCACTTGTATACTGACAGGCAGGGAGAAGAACCTGAAGAACACGTCAGTAAATAGAGATTATTGTCCTGTCCTTATCTTATCCTTATCCATTATCTCTGAAGAACAATAAGATTGGACATTTTATCAACAAAAAGTAAGGCAATACACAATATCAAATATACAATATAAAAACAATTGCTTGTCATTAATTATTATCCCATTTCACATTTCCCATTCGTTGTTTTGTTTGTTGTTCATTGATTTCAAAATTTGAAATTGAATTTAATTTATGATTTACAACAGGTGACAGAGGTACTTATAGCAATAGTTTGGAATTTTGAATTTGCAACGTTTGTGGTTTGAAGATGTAAGTCAAAATTAAATACAAAATAATTAATTTCAAAAATTTTTAATACATAATACGCTTTCACTTTATATGATGATGGCTTTTAATTTTTTTATAGCACTCTACACTCTGAAAGTCTGAATCTAAATTCAAAATTCTAAATCTAAACTCCACTCCAACGCTGACACTGCGCACTCACTGCCGCTGAACTCATCAATACAGCAGCGTCGGGATCCTCATCCTCCCACGCCGCCACACCTGTCTAGTACATAGTTACAAGGAGCCCTTTACGGACTAAAGTAAGGCATAAGGACAGACCGGATATTTGATGGGACATTGGATATATGCCTTGAATTAATTGATTTAATCAACAAGCAATATATGATATAAAAGAGGGTGGGTTGTGGGTTTGGAATTGTTGCTGATACTAAATGCATTTATAAAAATAGGTCGAGCGGGTGCTGGAACTGAAACAAGAAATAAGAAGAAGAATCGATAGTTAACTAATCATGTCATACAATCCACCCTATCCTCCAAACACCAACCCTCCTCCTGGTAAGTACCAAACCAAAACAAAACTACAAATACAAATGAAACAATGTATCACCATTAAGAAATGCCTAAATGTTAATTTATCAGACCGATCCGTCCGTACCCAGTTTTCATTTTCAAAAACCTATAGTATGAGCCAAGATATAAAAAAAAATATCTGCATCTGTAATAAAAAATTGGCTACCATATTTAATAGCCAAACTGGTAACGCGTAACGCGAAATAGAGATACTTTTATCTCCCTTTTTGTTGTAAAATTATAAAGTTTTTTAAGTTGTAATTTTGACTCGGTTGGTATTACTGAGGGTTCATTCCAATTCAACTAATTTAAAGTTATCTGTGTCACACTTACGCATCACATATTAGGGAGGGAGGGATTATATTATACGGCCTTGTTACGACTATTGCATATTTCACTCTCATGGGTATCAGGTTTAAATTTGGATTTTACCACCAAAAGGGTTAAAGAAAGGGGTAAGTGAGAAAACTGGAGTGGCCAGAAACAGTGCCGTAGATTTGTACTGCAAAATGTTTCAACTCAATGAAATGACGACTATATAAATAATACACATAATATTGACCTGTAATGACCTTAATACATTCCAGTGAGGATAATTGAGATATGCATGATTTATTGAAAATTTGTATATAATGTAAATGAATACGGCCCTTTTTAAGTTTTTACGACTTTGTCTCAATGAGGAAGGATGGAGGAGGTTTGTAAAAAAAGAAGCGGTAAAAAGTTGATACCCATGAGAGTGAAATATGCAATAGTACAAAATTGTAATAGAAAACGAGAGACTAAAATTGATAAGGTTGCAGAGGCTGGAAAAAGACTTCCGGTTTCTTTCTCTAATCTCTTTAAATGTCATTTCACATTTCTACTTGTCATCTCATATTATGTCATGTCCACTTATATTTAGTTATTAAGTGTTGAAAACACTTTATGCGAACGACAAGTCCGTCTGTCCGTCCGTCTGTCCGTCCGTCTGTCCGTCCGTCTGTCCGAGCGATAACTGGAGAACGGCTTGACCTACGGTCACCAAATTTTGTACACTTATTCCTTGGGTCCTAACACAGGCTAAGTTCGAACTTGGGTCAAATCGGTCGCACCCCCTGACCCCCATCAATTAAACCCCAAAACAAACCATTAAATCAAACAGAATAGTGATATGTAGGAGTCCAACGCCAGGATAGAGCTCTTACTCATTTTACAACTGACGCTTAGGTAGTTTACATTACACTCTATGTCTATCATCTATACATGATAATACGCTGAAACCACAATTCAGAGTGCGAAATCTCAGCTTTTTGGGGAAATTGAGATATGGGGTTTAAACGATTCTCATGAGTAATATGACATCTTAGACGTATACAGGACCACCCCCACTGACATCAGGGTGCGAAACCCGATGTTTTCAACACTTGGTTACGCCCGTTACATCGGTTTATTATTATTATTATTATTTATATTTTTTATTTCTATTTATTTATCTACATCGGCCCAGTCTCTTCTCTCACTATTCTCAGAGAGACAAAAGAAGTTGTCAGAGACAGTCAAACGAATCGTCATCTACTTCCTTTATTTTTATTCCAGTCCAGTTTTAGTTTTTAATTTTTAAGGATTTGACGACAAAATGTTTTTTGAGCGGCAGAGTCAGTTAGATTACAGTACAATTAACATTAGATTTGCTAACGTTAATCAAGAGAAAGGTTTTACTATTTTAATTACTAATTTCAGAATATTTTTCAGTTCAAATGAGATTTAAATTTAACTTGATTTCCGTAGGTTATCCTGGATATCCTCCCGGACCTGGTGGAGACGGACCTGGGTACCCACAGCCCCAGCAACAACAGCCGGGCTATGCTTACCCTCCTGTCCCTGTCCCGATTGGATCCGATAGTCGATATTTCCAACAACCCCAACCGATTATGCAACAACCGGGCTCCGGCCAAGGAGGTACCGTTCCTTATCAATTATTGTCAAGTTTTGAAAATGCTGAAATAAGGAAATTGTAGTTAAAACTTGTTAAGTTCTCATTGCACATTGAAATTTTTAAATCTAATCGTGCAAATTTTAATTCAATTGCTGCCATTCCACATTCTGAAGGGTTTTACCCCATCATTCCACCAAGTGATCAAGGTTCGTCATTTGTCAAATAATCTTGAAACCATCATTTATCATCTATGATGGCTATGGTTGATAAATATTTAAATATTCAATTTTCACAATTCACAACATTGAGTTTCGAATTTGTGACATCCGTGAAAATCAAGATTTTATTTTTTTATTTATTTTATTTGATCATTTTAGTTTCACATTCACACAAACCTTCCAAATAGTCTGCGTGCCAATTATGCTAAATACGTTTCATGTTTCAGGGCATTTCTCCATAAATTACACGAATTATGTATAGGCATATTTTTATTTTAACTTTCTAAACGGGTGCGTCTGTATATATCGGAGTGACCAATAACTGTAATTTTATATTCGAATAAATGTATAAATGAAGGGTATCCACCTCCTGCGTATGGAGGTGGGGGCTATCCACAGCCTTACGGAGGTCCACCCCAACAACAGCAAGGGTACCCACAACCTTCCATTCAGATGCAACCCGTCTCAGGTTAGGTCACTTCAAGGTCATAGAATCACGGATTGGGTCTTTTCCTGCTTGCAAATGCGGATTTTTAATAGGAATGGGAACTGGGAACGAGCATGCTAAAAATATTTACAAGTACAAAGTATATATAAATCGAAATATTGTATACAGTAGTTCTGCCTTCATTAAGGTGAATTTTGGATGGGTTTGGTTTAGTTAGAATGTTTGCATGGTTTATAATGGAATGCTATTACCTGTAGATCGAAAACTTAAATGCTTATTAAACCAGATTAAGATTAATTCAATAATTCTAATTTTATTGGCTGTATGTATATGATAATGACTAACAGGGTTGGTTCTAATTGCATGCGGAGTGAATATATTTTCATGCAGTTTGCTAATGATTTTGATATTTTAATCTAACCAAGGTAGTTTTAAAGCTATTTAATTATCAAGCATTGATGTTTATATTTTAAATATTTAGGATATGGAGGAGGGGAAACAGTAGCATTGAATGTTCCTCCTGGTTTGGAGTTCCTGACTCAACTCGATCGACTTTACATCAAACAAAAAGTGGAACTTTTGGAAGGTAACTTAATGAATGGCAACATTTATTAATTTATTAATTTGACTTGAAATTAAGCCGATGATTTTGAATTTAATTGAGGGGCAAAGTTACTATTAAACTAGTGAACGTTAGCCTATAAATACTTAAATACTATACTGTTACTATTAGATTAGACAATCAATTCCAAGAACTACATGAAAAATTAATTCTTTAACATTTAAAACTGCAGCTGCATTAACTGGTAAGAATTTAAAACTAGTAGATAGAGTTCTACTGTTTTAGATTCGCATCATCGCATGGTATTTTTTTAAGTAGTACGATTAGACATTAGGGCTATGCTATAATTCTGGATAACTTAACCGTTATCCCATTGTTGTAAATTAATTAAGTATGTGCCATTTTGGAATGAAAGTTTATTGCTTTTAATTACCTAGTAGGTTTGCTTATGAATTTAAATATCTTTTAGTTATTTTTTTTTTAGATTTTTATTGATTCAATGGTTGAATTGGCTGAAATTTAACGCTCCTATTGTTTGTTGTAGCATTTCTTGGATGTGAAACGAAGAACAAGTACAAGATTCGGGATTCACAAGGAAGGGAGCTCTACACAGCTAAGGAAGATACGGACTGTTGCACTCGAAATTGTTGTGGCCCTTACAGGCCCTTCGACCTCAAAATTAAGGACTTGCAGGACCGAGAGATCATTCACTTGACTCGTCCACTTGCATGTGACAGTTGTTGGTGTCCTTGTTGGCTCCAGGTTACTCTCAGACTTAATGCAACTTATTTTTATAAATAGACCAACCTTATCAAACAACGATACGGCATGCGGTCAATTTTTGACAAATCTTTTTCCTTGTTAATTAAATTAATCAATCAATCTCTATTTAAATTCCCATTCCATTGTCATTTTGAACAATATTTTGATGCGTATTTAAATTTCGGCGTAGAAGACTTATTTTTTAAAGCGTATTATTGTTTTTAAAGACATGTAAAAGGTTTTTTTTGTGGTTTTCAATTATAATTTTATAATTATCTTTGTTACAGTCTCTGGACGTGTTCTCTCCACCAGGGCAATTAGCCGGGACTGTTGAGCAAGAGTGGAGCATTTGTGTTCCAAAGTTCTTGATCAAAAATGCGGATGGAGATGTAGTGCTCCGAATTGAAGGGCCTTTCTGTACTTTTTCTCTTTGTGGAGATGTTGAGTTCCAAGTAAACAAAACAACAATCAGTTTTGAAGTTTATTTTTAAATTGTTGTATCAATTCGCCTAACATCTCTTGTATTTGTCCTTCGCCGTCTTAGATTTTATCTCGTGACGGGGGAACCCAAGTTGGGAAGATTTCAAAGAAATGGAGCGGACTGCTTAGGGAAGCTTTTACAGATGCTGACAATTTCGGAATAAATTTTCCGATGGATTTGGATGTCAGGATGAAGGCGGTCATGTTGGGGGCTTGCTTCCTTATTGTACGCTTAAACTTCAGTCATTCTTATTTCCAGAATGCACATAATATATACGTTTTACACATTTCAAGTTTTAAACTTCATTATTGTTTTTTTTAATTTACAGGACTTCATGTTCTTCGAGAAGAAAGGAAATCAAGAAAACGATACTCCGGGAATGTTTTAACATCGGATTGAAAGGATTGAAACCATACCGCACAGTTGTCGACATACAAACGGACGCAACTTCTTATTGCTGAACAATAATGATGCTAACAATCAATGTCTCTCTTCAAATGGACAGTTTTAGTTTTAGTATTAGTATTAAGTATTACCTAGTTTATAGATAATCAGTTTAGGAACTCCAGTGTGTTTTTTCCCCGAGCTTTGGGAAATTTCAACCCTCAGATTTTGAAAATTAAGAGCTGCATGATTACGTTTTGAATCTCGATAACATTGACTTTCGAAAGTGTGGGTTCTATCAATTTTTAATTTAATTGAAAATTTGGAATGCAGTATGCAGTGTTCAGTATTTTGTCTAATTCTCATTTTGACTTGTCGACTTTGTTGTTTCCAATCTATTTAATTTTGCATTCTGATTACTTATAGTTTACCTACTTTAAATACAATTTAATTCGAATGCCAAAGGCTACAAACGCACTGTCTCGTATTCAGTCGTATAGCCAATCAAATCTGCCAATGATAATGAGTTTTTATATATTACTATTCCAAATGACATTTCCCACATGACATTGACAATTTTTATTGATATGATATGACGTAGGGTGGAATCAAAAGTTCCGTTCAACTAATATCCGTAATGCCTATTTGCATACTAATTTATAGCACATACAATATTATTAGGTGTGTTTAAATATAAACTTGATGCTACAGTCAACACTTGCTCTTTCAATTATACAAACATTGCAAGACTTTGTCCACAAATAATATAAGCCAGCAAATATAATGTTAATTAACTCTTAAAAACAGTTATATTTTTCCTCGATGTCCTAAATAACATAATGGCTAAAGAGTTTAGTAAATATATTTATTTTGTTGCCTTTGTGCCCGATTGAAATGCAATTAGTCGTAAATGTACCTAATTAATCACTATTACTAGTATATTGATGTGCAATTGAACGAGCTGAAAAGGTGCCTGTTTGACACTTTAGTTAATTTATAGTTAAGACTCAAAGATTAATTACTTATATTAAAATCTAATGTAACATTCGTATTTAAAAGTACAATTTTATTGCCTATTTTTCTTAAAAATGGACGTATTATTAATGATTAAAACTACATATTAAACTTGACGTTTTTGATGTAATTTCATGTCTTGAAAAGCTCAGACACTGGACGCCCTACTACTCACAATTTGGGGTGCATTTCTTCTTGAAAATTGATTATGATTTGTATTGTTATGATATGATATTACCAAATTGTAATTTATTTAAGTCCGAGAAAGAGGAAAATATAATGTAAAAATGTAATTAATCGGGATGAAATACCTCAAACGTGTATGCCTTTATTGCCCAGTAATGTCCAAAATCGAATCTGATTCCAATGTTTATTGCTGTAAAATGCTTATCTAATTATTGCTGTTTACATTTTTAAACTAAAATCATAAATGTAGCTTATAATGGCCCCGTTACACCTAATCAACCTTCGGAATAAGCCCCCCCCCCCCGGAATAAGCTTCCCATCTTAAAATAACTTCGAATGGTTTTAAAAATAATTCCCCTGGTGGACTTATTGCAGTATTTATGGATTTATGGTAATGGGATATTACGTTGAATTTTACAGGTATGAGATGACGTCAACGTCAACCCATAAACGTGTCAACGTCTTCTAAAAATTTAATTGTTGCGATTTAGATGGGATAATTGTATGGGGCAATATGAGAAAACGCATAGAGTGAATGTTGAAGAGAAATGCGGGAATCAAATTACTGGTAAAAAGTAAACTTCCGTTGTAGTTTGTTTTGCTGTCAATTTGTTTGATTATAATTTGTAATTGATTTTAATTCTTAAGGCTTTTATTGTTTGGTAATTGGAGGAGATGGGTGTAGGGGAGAGGGTGTCGGGTTACAGTAAATTGCGGAGGGAACTGGACGAAGCCGGTTATCGAGATATCCTTCCCCTCGAAGCGTTCCCCATCGTCCAGCACTTGTTCAACGACTTGACCAAGACAACCCAAAGCCTCGACACAACTATCACCCACTATGCACACTACAAACAGGTAAGAATTCAATTATTTCATCAACTACAAACTACAAGACTTTCAAGCAAGAACTCCAAACTTAACTCGAACTTGCTTGAATTGAACCATGAACCAAACGTGGTACGGTGTACGGCATACGGTGTACGGGCGTTGGACGTAGACGACAGAAGACGATGGGACACTCGCAGTGTCTAGTACGGACGGACAATACTGTCGGAGTGTCGCACTCACTGCCTATATACTGCATACTGTGCAGGGTGAACGGGTGGGGTTGACGGTGTATGAGACATGAGATGTGACGTAACGGCAGATGATGTGGATGTGGCTGCCTTGCATGTATGCCATATATAATGTCATTACACATTATGTCACGAGTATTCATTCAACATCCATGAGATGCAAACGGCTAAGACATAAGACGGAGCTACACAGAGTCCACCGCTGGTACATGGCACATAAAAAAATCAATGTACGATTTAGACGAAAACAAACACGACAAAAACTGGGGGTAGCAACAGTAGCAAGTACAAAGCAGGAACTACAATTTAAAATCTAAAGCATGAAGCACAAGTATGAAGTAGCGAAAGCGTGAAGCGTTTATGGAGCCTTTCTCTCATTTCTAATTAATGTTAAGACAATCGGTGGTATCGTCATCGCCAACCAGGATTAAAAGATTTTTTACAGACTTGTTGACCTTTTAATATAGTAATTTCTAATTTCGATCTCAAAATCTCACCTAATATTTAAAAATCTAATAATAAACAAATTAAGGGCAAAGAAAGAATGTGTATCTCATGGACATACAACATAAAGAAAGGGCTGACAGAGAAAGAGAACGACCTATGCTAGAGTGTTTTGGCTGTTGGATGAAACTTTCGAAGGAGGAAAACGAAGAATCATGAATCAGTAGCCAATTTATAATTAAGGATTGAATGCATCAACACCTCTGACCTCTGGACATCCTTATCATTTCATTTCCAATTAGGACTTGCGTGAGAGGTCTAAAATGTCCTCCCTCCAGAGACTCCTCCAGACATTCATCAATTACCTTCTATTTTTATATGTATTACACATATTTTATATCAAAATCCAAGGAGATGGACATTTGATTGGCTCTACTTTTATTTTGTAAGGAGGACTGTAACAGATTGATCAATAATTCACTCTCACTTTCCGGCTTGTTTAGAGAAGAGAGGGGACATGTAAAGCCTAAGGAGAAAGCTGGCACAATTGTTTGCAAAATGAGGGGGACGGGATCCGAAGGGCCGTTCATAACCTCTTAACCTCTTGTACCCCTCTTCTCTCTTGTTTTTGTTATCCATTCCATATATACTATATAGACTTCCAAACCAACGCAGATGAACGGAATTATAAATTCCATATGAATGCATTTTATACCAAAAAAGTCAAGAAAAAATTATGAAAGACAAAAATCATGAAAATGCACATATGCCATGCATGGCTCTTCTGAATGCACAGTGCAGTGATTTTTGTGAAAGAGAGAAACTCTGAAATCGAGTGTTTTTAGTCTTTTTTTCTATTTGACACAAAAGTAGATAGGTTGTTAACATTGGGGGTGTCAGAAAATAGTATTGCACGAGAGAGAGTTTTTCCCAAAAGTCAAAAGCAGACGGGTACATTGCTATTTTATTATTTATATACAGAATTCTGTTTCTTTATTTTTTTAAGTTGTGGTCTAAGAACTATAAATAACGCCTTCATGCCTTCATCAGAGGATTTAAATGATGAATTTTTTTTAATATTAAGATTAAGGTTAATTTATTTATGAACAGGCCCGTGACTTAATGGCTATATAAGAACTGTACGAAAGTATAAAACTTGTCCAATTATCGAATTAGGGGTATCGGCTTGTAAACGAATGAGTATACTGACACAGTGCCCTTCCGGCTTTCCGTGATCGGAGAGAGAAAAGAGTAAGAGAGACTTATCGATCTCTTAAGTTCTACGGAATTAAAAACAAAAATGATTCCTTTGTCTTCCAGTCTTCCCTCCAGGAGATTTTATTGAGGTTGACGTAAATGTCATTCATATCCCCGGAAAGACGACAGGAATAATTATCGGCTTAACTAAAATCTAATAAACCATTCATGCCATACTTATCGTTACGTTACTTACATGCCACTAATTTCTTTACTTCTCCGTCGAAATTATAGCTCTCCCGGATATAGGATGTATTATCCTAGGATAAAAATTATTGTATAACTCCGATAATGGAAATTTAATTCATATAATTATACGTAGTACGTAGATTGCCTTTGCTTAATGAATGAAGTATTCTCTCGTGTGTTAGTAAAAATCTCATTGTCTTGGATCAGAATGTTGTTCGATGTCATATTCACAAACACAATACACGATCGTTAATTTCGACTGAATATGCACATATTTTACTGTGTACGTTGGACGACGTTGGATCTTGAATATATCGAATCTAGCGATCGATATTTGATAGGATCATAATTCATTTATTTGCTTGAGAAAGGAGGAGAAAGCCTATTGGATTATTGGCTATTAAATGTAATTATGAAAAGAGTAATCAAATAAAGTAATAATGCCAAGCTTATTATATTGTTGTGGTGTAGTCAATTGGATAGCTAGAGAAACTGAAAAGCTGAATAATAAAATAAGCACGCACGGGAGTAAAGTAGGGGGCGGTGGGGGTGGTTAGTACAAATTTTGAAGTGTCGGGGATGCCGTATGAATAAAATATTGAGTGCCTGCTTATAATATCCGTCTACGACACAGGCGACACATAAATGATGACTTGCAAAGCACGAACACATTTCCTTCTTATTGGTTATTATATCTGTTCATAAATTTCAGATTTCAGAGATTTTTGTCACATACAACGTCGTTGTCGTTGTACTTTTATAACTTTAATTCATTCCTACTCAAAGTTATGTATGCCCGGACCTTTTGGGAAATAAAGTGTCCATGCCATTTGAAGACGGTGAAGAAATAGAGTCAATAGACCGTACTATCACCAAATGTTAATGTTTGCCAATGAGCCTCTCCGGCACTTCCTGTGGCTTTTTTGACAGGTTGTCGAAAGAGGAATATTGGTGATGGCAATTCTTTTTATCCCATGCTTTCTCCCAGGAATATTTCCCAAAGGAACATGTCAGTCACTTCCGACTCTTCTTTGTCAAGGGAGGACGGGACTATTGTCTCCAGTCTGTACCTCATACCACTCCCCGTTCTTCGTAACTTTACGAAATTTCAGTCCCGTCATAGAATGTACAAAGAAATAGCCGAGATTTGGATGGAGTTTCACTCTAGTTTTAGTGGATTTCATTTTTTTACTTTCATTCCATCGGGTCTGGGGACAAAGAAACTCCGGTTCCGGTCACTTTCACTATTCCTCTGCTGTACAGCATTTGCATTTCTTTCCGTACCGGTTCCATTTGGCAGTTGATCAATGAATGGTCACAAGCCTGATACAACTGATACTATGCACCTGAGGTGCTATTGGATATTGCAAATCCTATAATCAACGACGTTTTTTACTGGAAACACTTCTCTATTCTTTACATGATTGGGATTCTAGTATTCCTATATTGGATGGCATACACTGCATTCAAAGGTAGCATACAGAGCAGTGATCATATCATTCATATCTGATTACGAATATGTATTTAATTTTTTTTTTTTTTTTTTTTTTTTTTTTAAAAACTCTACCCTAGGGTAGAATTCAGATTTATTGAGACTGGTCAATTCAGACCAACTATCAATTTTGTAAATGATATGTAAATTATGTGATTTATTATACACGAGGGAACCAGTGTTCACTCATGATTTTTGAGTAACTTATAACTTATATCAGGTCAGAGGGTTTCTTCCTCTTCAGCCTTCTTGTCAGCTTGTCTGTGTTGAGTAGTTGCTTTGCTTCCTCATTTGTGTGGATTTGTAGTTTGCTCTGGTGTTTGAGAGCATATTGGCTTATAACTTCATGTACCATGGGTACATTCAAGTCTTTATGAATATTCTTATTTCTTATGTACCAGGGTGCGTTTACTGCATTCCTTAGTACATTATTCTGAAACCGTTGTATCTTGTTAAGATGACTTTGAGCTGCACAGCCCCATAATTGGATTCCATATACCCAGACTGGTTTGAGCACTTGGTTATAAAGTAGTATTTTGTTATATATTGATACATGTGAATGTCTTCCCATGAGCCAGTATAATTGTCTATATCGTATTCTTAATTCTGATATTTTAATCTTGATGTGTTCACTCCATTTGAGCTTAGCATCCAGGTTCATTCCTAGATATTTGGCAGAGTTGTGATAGGGTACTGTTGTTCCATTCATCACAAGATTGGGCGTTTCTTTGAGTCTTTTGTTAGTAAAGTTGATATGAATGGCTTTGGAGTCATTCAATTTAATTCTCCATTGTTTTGTCCAAGCGGCTATTTTATCCGATGAGACCTTTAGTATGGCTGTTGATTCTTCAGCTGTCTTTGCTACTGCTAAATTAGCAGTATCATCTGCGAATGTAGCACTAGTTACTGTTGATATTTCAGGTAGGTCACAGGTGAATAGTACGTAGAGTACCGGTCCAAGTACTGAGCCTTGGGGGACACCTGCATTAATTGGTTTTAGTTCTGAGTAGGCTTCACCTTGTCTAACTCTGAACATACGATCTGTGATGTACGATTCAAGGAGTTGTACTAGCGGATTTGGCAGTATTATGTTGAGTTTGTATAAGAGGCCTTTGTGCCAAACTTTGTCAAATGCCTGAGCCACATCCAAGAGAAGTGTTGAGCATATTTCTTCTTTCTGGATGGCTTCTTCTATGATGGATGTTATTCTATGCACTTGTTCGATGGTAGAGTGTTTCTTTCTGAATCCAAACTGATGATTTGGAATTAGCTTTTTTTCCTCGATAATAAGCATTAATCTTTTCAGGATAAGCTTCTCAAATAGTTTAGACATTATTGGTAGTAATGAGATTGGTCTATATGATTTCAGTGAGGTCGGGTCTTTGCCTGCTTTAGCTATCATGATCATTTCTGCCACTTTCCAAGAGTCTGGAACGTGTTTAAGTCTGATGGCTGCGTTGAATAGAATTAGCAGCATGCGGAATCCTTTTTCTGGGAGCATTTTCAGAATTTGCCCAGTTATGAGATCAAATCCTGGAGCTTTGCGGGGATTGAGATTAGTTTTTATTTCTTGTTTCAGTTCTTTCAAGGTTATACTACTCATTTGGGTGTTATCCGTAGTGAGCGATTCCTGTTGGGTGGGATCTGGTTCATTACTTTCGTTTGGTGTGAAAGTTTCTTCTAATAGGTTAGCAAACGCGTCCGCTTTTTGTTGTTCGGTCCTGGCCCATTCATCGTTTACTAGGATTGGTGGGATTGGGATTGCTTTCTTTGTGAGTTTTTTTGTGACTTTCCACAGAGAGTAGTTAGTACTACTTTCTGCAGTCAAGTTTTCTAGAAAGCTTGTTGTTCTTGCTTCATTGATTTCTTTAATTATTCTCTTAATTTGTTGTGCTTTGTTGTTTAATTCAGTTTTGAGGATTGGATTACGGGATTGCTGCCACTTCCTCCGCAATTTTCTCTTTTCACTTACTAGTTTTCTAACTTCCATGGGGTAGCATTGGCCTTTCACTTTTTGGGTAATTGGTTTTGTGTTACTCCACATGGTATTTTGGATTAGTTTTGTAAAATCAGAGTAGTATTTAATTTAAACATATCTTTTTTCAAGAACTGTTTGTTCGCGATCGCGACCAGCATTATTGTATTTTGGGATTCATGCGTTATAACTTTTCAGTATTTTGATATTAATACAATTTGAATTGTTTTTTTTAGATCGCTCAAGAATTGGAAGAAGGAGTTAAGCCTTTCAAGGAGGAAAATGTTAAGCTTATCAAAGAGAACAGTCATCTTCGGATGGAACTCGTCGGCCTCAAAGAGAACTGCAATGAGCAGATTCGTGGTAACTGTTCTTTAATGCTGGGTGTTACTATGGCTTATTTAAATGAAAAATCCAAGGAATTCATCTTAAACTTTTTTGACCAGGTTCGGAAATTAGACTGCGAGAGTTAGAAGCAGAAAGAATCGATTTAAAACTGCTCATTAACAGATTTGTTGACCGAGTTAAAAAGTTGGAGATCGAGTCGTTCGTAAAGACTAATAAAATTGCACAACTGCAAGAAAGGAGTTTAGATGCTGTTATCCTTATGCCAGGTTATTATACAGCTTAAAAAGTCGTCTTGAAATATAACTAAAAAAGTTGTAAAATATTTGTAATAAAAATACCCAATTGTTATAATTGCAGAAAACCCCAAGAAGACATTTCGACAGAAGATGGAAATCGATTCCTTTGCACCCGATGCATGTCCATGTTGCATTCGTGTTCGAAATTATGCCGAATCAGGGATTAATCGAGATCCTGATGCTGTAGATTATCTCAAAGTACGCTTAAAATACAATATTTCTCTTAAAATTATAAATCGTTTTTACGTTTTTGGATTATTAATTGTCGGGTTTATTAAATTAAATACAGATAACAGACAGCCGTATAGAAGCCCTACAGCTCCAGATACGAAGTTTAAAGGCAGCTGAGAAGGATATGAAAACGCTTCTTTGTACAATGAAGACTAAAGTAGATGATCGGGATTCAGAAATAGATAAGTTAAGGCAATATGTCTCTATCCGACCTGGAAGTGACAACCTAGTAAATGGAAAGCAGCCTGATGGAGGATGCATGGGAGATTTGGAATTACAACTTAAATCGGCAGCAATGCAGTTAGAAATGCTTCAGAGACGAAATATTTGTTTGGAGAGGAAGCTCAAATCTTCGATACGTAAGATGAAATACACTTTTGATGGCCTTATTTTAAATTTGGAAATCTTTTCTGTCAGTCATCGTATTCATCTCAGCGCTCTGTCTCATTTTATAGTTTTCAATCTGAAATCATTATCCCGTAATTAAAATACCTACTCCTCGTTCAATATTGTTTTGTTTGTGTTTAGTTCAAGAACATCAAGATTTCATGCTCGGACGAACCACAACAGCAGCGGAAAGAGATATTCTTCGTCAGCTAGTAGATTGTAACATTGATGACAACTATCCAACCCATGATGAAATGACCCTTCAAGAAAAGCTCAAGTATTTAGAACTCCAGCTATCTAGTTGCTGTAAAGAAAAAGCCGAGCTACAGGTCGCTTTAGATGAATGCGAAAGGGGTTACGATGGAAAGATTGAGAAAAAGCGCACAGGAAGCAAGATCTCCACAGTTGGATCGAAATCTTCAATATCTTCAAAATCCAACATCTTAAATTCAGGTGAACCAAGCCATCATGGGTTCCATCTTAACTCCAATTATAAGCTCCGTAATATTCAGAGTATTTCAACCGTTGGAAAGAATTCTGAAAATTCTAAATCTATGTCTTCAAAAACAAAATCTGTCACTGGGACTTATACTTCTACTACTGGGCTTACAGGTGAACCAAGCCACCACGGGTTTCATCTCAACTCCAAATATAGGCTTCGTCACCTTGAAGGTGGTTCTATAGCCGGAAAGAATTCTAAAGTCGCAAAGTCCAAGAAAGCGTTAGCAGGTGGCTTAGATGAAGAACAGGACGATGAAGGCCCTGAAGAAATTACCCCAGAACAAGAGGCTATGCTGAAATCGGAAAAAAGCAAACATGGGCTTCAATTGTCGTCGAATCACAGGCTTCGTAACCTAGAAAATCTACAGCGGTTAGAGTCAAATACATCAATGGCAAGAAACGAGATTGTGGACAACGATCTTGATCGTCACCCTCAAGATCAAAATGGCCATAACTACGATTCGGAGGGTAGTGTGGACGAGGACGAGAATATTGAGAAATACGAGTCTGATTTGAACAGCATTGAGACAGGGGACGAAGAAATACCACTGTTTTCAGAATCCACTAATCAAGGACGTAATTTTCAAAGTCAATCGGAGTTAAAGAGCTTCGAAAAATCTAAAGCTAATTCTACTTCAATTGTGAAATCAAATTTAACGGTGGATCTTAATCGAAGTGGATCTAAAAAGCTAGACGAAAGCACTGCCTCTGGTAATTTACGACAAAGTATCACTAAAAGTAAACCTACCCAGCCTCAAAGTAGGTTCAGTACAAGGTCTAAATCTAATATTTTAGGAGGTGAGAATGAATCTGGCAATTCATCTAATCCTAATGTTACTAATGTAAAAAAAATCGCTTCCAAATTCGATCAGGATGTCAAAAAAAGTCGGAGTAGTGGTGTTGTTAGTAAAAAGACCAGTGACACCAAAAGCAACCAGCACTCAAGCAAGCCCGGTTCAAATTCTAAGATTAAGATAGACATATCTAAAGATGATGTTGAAATGACTCCAACTAAAACTTCTAGTCGATTGAAACAACCAGATAAAAATGGTAGTTTCCTATCTGCAATAGCCACATTTAGTCGAGCTCAGAGTAAATCCGGTTCCAAATCGCAAACGGTATCCGGTATTGACACTATACCAGAATATCCAAGCGTCAGTGACTCTACGGCTGAGATCGAAGAATCCCGAGGTGGTGGTACTAGCGGTGTAAGCATGTCTGGACAGTCTGAATCAAGAACAAAATCAAAACTGGGTAAGGACTCTAGTGTCCCTGAAAGCAAAAGATCAAGTAAAACAAAAACAGGTCTTAGTCAGCGTGACAGCAAATCCAGTACGAAATCGAAAAGCGGCCTTGATAGTTATGGAGAAGAGTATATGAATTCAAGTGACATTGAAGAAGCCTCTATTGGTCCGGGTGACCGCAAATCTACTAACCTGAGCAAGTCAACCAGTAGTAGTACAAAACTTGACAAGACTCAATCTAAATCTCAGGGTAAATTGGGCCGTAAATCCAGTACTTCCTTGGCGCAAGAAGATCGTAGCGATTTCAAAGAACCCCCTCTGTCAAAGGTGTCTTCGAAATCAAGCAAATATGATAGTGATAGGCGTGGAAAACAACCAACGGTTCGTAAATCCAAGTCTAAGCCGAGTATACCAGATAGCCAGAGTGACTTCGAAGATGAGGAACCGCAGGAACCTGTTACCAAGAAATCGGGTAAAGTCGACAGAGATGATGGGGGTGGAAGACAGGGCAGCGGCGTCAATATTTCTACATCCCAAGGCAAATCTCGTTCGACATCGAAGACTAGGACTGTTGCGTCACCGGAAGATAGTGACATTGAGGAAGTATCAATCTCGAATCCCAGTAGGTCTACCTCTTTAGAAGAGGAAGACACAACTAATAAACGCCGTAATAAAAATAGACTTAAATCAATTCAAAATATTGATCCCCTGAAAAGGTCGGGTTCAAAATCGAAATTTAAACCTTCTAAATCCGATATTGTTGAATTTGTTAAAAATCCGACAGACTCTGAAACTGAAAGTAATGACGAAGAAGATTTAGACTACAAATCCGTAAATCCTACTGGCTCTGGATCTAGATTAGCTAAAGACAAGGATACGTATGATGCCGATAACTTGTCAAGTAAAAGTAGAACTAGTGCTTCTTTTGTTCGTCAGGAAAGTCAATCTGCTCATGCTTCGGATGCTACAAAAGCTAACGATCCTCCTGTTCGTCGAAGTCGTATCGCAGCGAATCTTGGCGATCAGTCTTCTGGCCAACAACAACAACCTCCCGATGAAGAAAGGGCAAAAAAATCGGATTCAAAAACAAGGAATTTTCAAGTTTCCTTTTTCGAAGTGGAATATGACAAGATTAAATTGGAATTAAAGAACTCTGAAATCTTAAAAATGAAGGTTAGAATGCTACTAGCAAGACTAACACATTATTACTTTACACATTTAGTAAGCTTAATTTTTAATTAAATATTGCGTATTTTTTCTGTTCATCTTTAGCTTGAGGCTGAAAATGAGAAGCACAAATCCCAAATCGAATTCCTTAAAGGACAACTAGAAGTGCAATTGGAGGGGCAGAACCGACTAGAGAATATATTTACAAATGTCAAAGGAAAGGGGTTCGAAGGAGAAGGAAGTGATCACAATTTGTCCATTGTGTCCATGCAACGAGATCAACTTGCTAATAACCTCAAGTCCCTACAGGCTCGAACGTATACTTCTTTGAGATTATATCCGTTTCCAATTTATTGATACTTTTTCTTGTAAATAAAGTAACTTGAAAATTACATATCCCAATTTTCAGGGAGGCACTGCATGGTGAAATTTCCAAGTACAGACTGAAATCTATTGAACTTCAAGATGAACTGGAAGCTACAAAACGACACCTTCAATTAGAGAAACGGGAAAAAGAAGATGCTATTGCTGAACTCCAAAGGTATAACAAGCTTCAAAACAGTTGCT
Source organism: Desoria tigrina (assembly GCA_906901685.1). Taxonomy (NCBI): domain Eukaryota; kingdom Metazoa; phylum Arthropoda; class Collembola; order Entomobryomorpha; family Isotomidae; genus Desoria; species Desoria tigrina. Next base: position 246,278 of record CAJQTU010000067.1, read on the forward strand.
TTAGCTTGAGACCGAGCATAATTTTGAGATTCAATTTTATAACACAGGGTTCAGCTTCAAAGACAGCATTCCGTTATTTCTACACAAGACCCTCGTGAAGTATCGGTGTCAGGAACCGTCAGTCAAGGATTTGGACGACCGGAATTTTCTACCCGATCTAGTTTGTCAGTTAAGAATAAGTCAGGGTCAGTTCCTCCTTACAACGTTGAAGCTCAAGTTTCAGCTAGTAAATCGTATAGATTAGGGGAAGATGATTCATCTCTTCCCTCAAGTCAGTATAAAATTGCCAGTAAGCAACAGGATAAGTATGGCTTGGGATCTGTTAGTGGAATTGCTGAAAATCCATACGAAAGAGCCGATTTTGAAGCGTCTGGAAAAGCTGCTGAAATGGCCCACAGACTTCGACAAGAAGCTTCGAAGCAACAAGACTTCATGAGGGAAATTGCACACTTGAAATCCGTCGTTAATACTCTAGACAGGTATTAATGCAGATTTATTATGATTGGATTGTATTCGCTTTTGTTAGTTAATTGTGTGTAATTAGGTATTATGGATTGATAAACGCTTTTTACACAGAGATAAGGACGAGATGCGCTTTGAGTTGGATAAGAAAGACGAAAAGCTCTCCAGAATGAGTCAGGACTGTGAGAAACATTTAGGAGAGCTATCACAAATGAGACTGTCGCTGAGAAATGCCGAACTCCAGATTGGTCATACTGGAGCAAGTAAAAAAGAACACGAGAGGGAAGTCCAGCTTTTAAAACAACAAATGGACAGTTTGAGAGGTGACGTTCATCATATTTCGAAAGAGAGGGACGATGCCATCCAGGATTGTAGAAGATTAGCAGGAGCAATTTCTAAGGAAGAGATCGAAAGGAAAAGCATTTCATCGGAATTACATTCCACTGCAAAGGAGGCAGATCAATTGAGAAAACAACTGCAAAAATATATCGAGGAAGTTGGCAGGATGGAGGATTTGCTCCTGCAAAAGGTTATCCATTGTGAATCACAAAAATACTTATCAATTAAAAATCAGTCGATCACACAGTGATGTTTATTTCCGTATTTGTAGGAAGAGGAAATGGACACCTTGATGGAACATTATCGAAATCTGTCTCTAGAAAAGAGCAGTCTTGAGTCAGAAAGAACGAGTTTGGAAAGAGTCGCCAACTCTATTCAAGGTGATGTACGTGATGCTGTGGATCAAAGCATAACGCTTAAAAATCAACTACAAAGCCAAAATGCACTGATTAAATCCTACGAAGAAGGTTTGTCAATTTATTCTCAGTTTGTGTTTAACCAACGTTTCCAAGAATATTGTCTTTTCATTTGACTTTTTGTTATGAAATCTATATAGAAATCGGAAGGCTGACAGTTGAAATCTCAACCCTTGAGAATCAGTTAAGTATTTCTAGTCAAAAGGATAAAACTGCAGAATCGGACGTGAAGGCAGCTCGAGACTTACTTTTCAACGTGGAGAATAAAATGGACAAGTTGAAATTAGACTTGGCAAATGCCGAAGGGATTTCGAATAAGGTTTGGACATTTTATAAAAGACTAGGCAGCCACAGGCCCGATATCGGGTCTTAAAATTGTAGATAAACGTTTAGTGACAGCCTACTATATTATCCAATTGATCCAATTCTATGGTGGCGACTAATTTCAAACAAAAAGTTTCAGGCGTGAGCCACAGCAATTTTTACGATTGCACATTGCACCCTTTTAGGTGAAGATACGGACACCTCTGAACGTTGCCCTACTCGTTGTTGGTTATTTAAACCAACGCCGTTGTTTAAGGGTTCCGATCTAGAACCCTTAAAACATCCATTCCCCAAGAATTCCCTCACTGTCCTATCTAAATAAGTACTATCATTGAACCCTGCCCCAAACACCCTGCATCCCTATTAACATACAACACTAAACCCTTCTAATCACTAATTCACATTCAAAAGGAGATACGTCCTCACTCCGTAAATTTGGCAATGACCAAAATTAGACCTTTCGGCCGTCTGAAGGTCATGTTGCCAAAATTTTGAAATTCCAACACAACAGAAAGATTGCTCGGTGAAAGAAGTTGTCAATCTATCTGTCACACGATAATTTCGAAATTTCGACGACTTTGACCGTTTCAAGGTCAAGAGGTCAAAATTTCAGAATTCCAACATAGCCAAAGTATTTTCCAAGGCTCAGCGGTGTGAATTTATATGTCACACGACCACTTACATACAATATTACGCAAGGTCATGTAAGCCTAGGTCACAGGTCACAGAATTTCAAAAGGTCATATAGCCTACGCCAGTTCAAAATTTTTAAAAGAATTTTTGGCTATTTCAGTTTTTTTAAAAGTCAACCCAGTAAAAAACGTATACCTTCGGTTTTAAACAATTAAATTAAACAATGTGCAATGTTTTTGAAACAACACCTGCACCTCCATACTTAAAGCCCTAAGAATGAATTTCTGAGGAGATTTCGATAATTTCAACAGCTTTAAAGGTCATGGGCTCAAAATTTTAACTTAACCGAAAGTCCTTTGTTGCCACCATTGTTGCCATCAAATGTTGCCACCAGTGATTTGTAGCCACCAAAACGTTGCCACCTTCGATTTTGTAGCCACCAAATGTTGCCACCATCGATTTTGTAGCCACCAAAACGTTGCCACCATGGGACTCAGAAAAATAAATGTGTTGCCACCATTGTTGCCACCATGAGATATGTGTTACCGCCAAGAGATATGTGTTGCCACCATCGTTGCCACCACCGGATTTCGAAAAAATAAATGTCATTACCGTACAGACCATCTCAAGGGTCACTGGGTCACATGCATGAGTCCAATGGTGGCAACCTTTTGGTGGCTACAAATTCGATGGTGGCAACATTTGGTGGCTTCAAAATCGATGGTGGCAACGTTTTGGTGGCTACAAATCACTGGTGGCAACATTTGGTGGCAACAATGGTGGTAACAAAGGACTCTGAAGAAATGGTCCCCTTTCCCTTACTCCAACCGAAATTTTGACGACTTTGACCATTTGAAGGTCAAGGGGTCAAAACTTCACAATTCTAACACAACCAAATGATTTCTCGGCGAAAGAAGTTGTCAATAGATATGTCACACGATAATTTCGAAATTTCGACAACTTTGACCGTTTCAAGGTCAAGGGGTCAAAATTTTAGAATTCCAACATAGCCAAAGCATTTGTCAAAGTACAACAGTGCAAATAAATATGTCACACGACCATTTAGGTACATTATTACATTAGGTCAGGTTGGCCAAGGTCACAGGTCACGGAATTTTAAATTGGCATATAGCCTACAGCATTTCCGAATTTTTTTGAGAATTTTTGGCTATCTCAGTTTTTCGATAAGTCAACCCAGTAAGAAACGCATAGATGGAACGTCAGTGACATACAGACGGCCACTCTTATGTATATAGATGATATGGGTTCAATTATAGTTCATTCAATAACTGGCTGATTTTAAACATTTTTTAACAGCTTGAGGCAGAAAATGAGGAACAAAAGGCCCACATCCGTATGCTAGAAGATCAACTGGAACAGGAAATAGAAGCTCAGAAAAACTTAGAACAGATCGTTGCCAACATCCGAGAAAAGGAATTCGAGGAACAACGAACGGCTCAGAGTCTTTCAGCTCAGAAGAACCAACTTGCCGATAACCTAATGTCCCTGCAGAATAGAACGTAAGTCTAACTTCATCAGTAATTGATAAGCTAATTGCTAATAATGCTAATAACAGTAATCAATGACTACTTGTATTATCATTTTTGTATTTTTGTAATAGTTAGTTTAGTTACTTATGTTAATATTGGTTCCTAACTTTGTAGGGAAATGCTGCAATCCGAAGTTTCGAGGTTCCGACTGAAAGCTACCGAACTTCAAAATGAATTGGATCGAACGAATCGACAACTTCAGTCAGAAAAATCGGAACGAGAGACAGCCATCTCTGAACTCCGGAGGTATAATGTCTATGACGTTGACTGATAGTACTGTTGCTAAATCTGGGTGTCCATTTAAGTCTGTGTTTTTGTTGTCGGTGTTTAACCACCAACCCGTTAAATCCATCGAAATGATACTTGATTTTTTTGATTCGGTGACAAAATGGTCCGGATAAAATGGTCGGGACATAATGGTCGCGGATAAAATGGTCGTGGAGGAAATGGTCCCAGGGATAAAATGGTCGGAGACAAAATGGTCGGGACGTAATGGTATCAGTGAATGGTCGCGGATATAATGGTCTGGACATAATGGTAGTAAGAAATGGTCGCGGATAAAATGGTCTGATTTTTTTAAATCACATTTCACTGTACTGATAGCCGCTGAATACAACCATCAATCTATGTATCTACATAAATTTTGTCATTTCCTATCGCTTACCTGTTGACCGTTTTTATTTCGCTGCATGCAGTGCTATATACTTTACGGTACTACACTAATATTATTATTTAGAATAGAATTGTACTGCTGTATAGTATAAATAGATAGCTGAATACGACTAGGACTAATATTTTAATTAAATCTACCTACTCAAATATTTAGGGTCTACTTTTGTCATTTCTTGCTTTTTATTCTTGGTTTATCCTTCACAAAAGACTACAGTACCTACTTATAATTTGTAACATTTTAAAAGCCTTACTCCAGCTAGGTCTACCCTTCAGATAATAAGGGTCTACTTGTATCTTATTTTTCCATCCGTTGTTCGTTCCTTTAAAGAAATCTGTATTACTTCCTAGTTTCATTATTCTTTGTTGTCGCGGATTTGGATTTGTTGTTTTTGTTTCTAATTCAGCGTTTAATAAAATGGCAGAAATACAAGAGATTGAAACGGTTACTGAAGGACTGAAAGTTATATTGAGTAGTTGAAAGTTATTATACTGTTAAATAAAGCTGTTAAACATATTAATTATTTTTTTGCTCACCAGACCATTATGTCCGCGACCATTTTTAGCTACCATTATATCCCGACCATTATATCCGCGACCATTTCACCCGACCATTCTATCCCGACCATTACTTCCCTGACCATTTCATCCTCGACCATTTTGTCTGTCGACCATTTTGTCCGGACCATTTTGTCCCTGACCATTTTGTCCCGACCATTCTATCCGGATACCGATTTTTTTAGAGTTCAACAGCAGCTGAACAGTTCAAGTACAAATGAACTTATGAGTAGGACACTTATGATGGGAGCTGCAAGTCCCGGTTCTGTTTCAGGACAAGGTTCCCCGGGACCACGGTTTGGCGGACCAGGAGCTCAACAGTCTGGGTCTCTGCCCTTCTCCCCAATGTCTGAAGGATATCTCGATTCACCGTAAGCACCAGTTTAGTTTGAATTAGGAATTATCGATCTTCACCGTATTGTTCATTAAATACCCGAACACTGACATCCAAATCTCAACATTTTCTTTAAAAACAAACTCTTGTTCATATTATCTAGATTGGAAGCTTCCACATCTCGTGATCCTGAGGACCGAAGCGGAAGTATGGATCCTCTTCTAATGGCTTCTCGATCTCACGAAAATAACTAGGAAGTCTGCCTTCCCAACGCCTACAGCAATTTTAACTGCCTCGACGTCCGACAGATTAAAAAATTTCGAATGACAGTTAATACTGTTAATAGACATCGGAACTTTGAAGTATGCCCGCCTGTGACTTAAATATGGAGTTATAAGATAGAGATGACTAACGTATTATAACTGGAAATAGACTATTATTCATATGTGTGTAGAAATTTGTAAAATTTTTATATGGATTTATTTCTGGAAAATGGACGACTATGATTTGGAAATAAGGCCATGAGTAATTATTGTTTTTAATTTAATTTATCAAGATTTTTAATGTGTAATTTCATTCATTTACAATCGAAAATATTGTGTCGTGGTTCTTGGAAAATACGATCCATAAACAACAACACAACTAATAATAACCTCGTTATGTAAATGTCATTTAAACTGTTTTTCTAGTCTCATTTACAGTTTCTCTAGAGGTTTATTTTAATTGAGCAGCACACAAGTCTTAAAACTAGGATTAATTACATGATTATAGTATGAATCGTAACTTAAATATCATCAAAATTTAATAATTACTTCCTAACTATGTATATCACAAATATCCAGAGTACTCATCAATTCATACTCACTATTTATTTAATATACAATGTATTTTATCACTTCTTAATAAATTATGAATTATAATAAATACCTACTTAGAAATACAACTACATACGTGTCAAATTAAATTATGCCGCATTCCATCGGCTCTTTTCATGGGGATTTACCTACCTACATTTATAAGGACAGCATATTTAGTGCTACTTATAACCGGCGTAAGTTAAATGCAAAACGGTTTTCAAAACTCAAACCGAATCGCATAAAATTATAATGACAGGATAGTTACTTCCCTAACTACAGTCAGCACAGCAAGTCTCTATTTTATACCGGAGCCGATTTAAGTTTTCGGGACCGAGTTCCCGTCTTCTTTGTAGATGACGAGCCCGTACTTCGATTACTTCTAGTGCTTCTTGTGCTACGGGTAGAGATATCCGATTTTGCATCGTCGTCGTCCACCAAAGTCGTTTCCAGTTCATCAGATGGAATGATCGATTTCCGGCTCCGTTTTCTTGGTTTACTGTCGATTTCCTCCGATTCCACTTGTTCCGAATCGACTTGTTCAGCTTTCTTCCTTCCCTTTCGACCTTTCGAAGTCGGAGAGGAGAGGAGAGGTGGGGGAGGTACAATTGATTTTTCTAAGATAGAAAGCTCGACAGTCGAGTCCTCCAGAACTGTTGATAAGTTCGGACAGTAATTGAATACTGTTGCGGGTCGACGGCGCTTTGAACGTCCTGCGTCAGCGGATGACCCTCCGGATTTTTCACTCTTTGTTGGACTCGGAGTTTTGGATTTAGATCTCGTCAACATTCTGTTTACACTGGACGGGGATGTTGATGGCTCTGCGTTATCTAGATTACGAAGAACGGCATACAGTCAGAGGTAGATTGTAATAGTAATGACGAAACCAAATTCAGTGAGAAACTTCAGTTTCTGAATTTATACTTACCTTCTTCTTCATCGACGACAGGCAACTCCGATTCCGTAATTATGGTTGGAGTTTTTGAACGAGTAGACCGTCGCTTAGTCTTGACAATATTGTCAGTCGAAATATCAAAGATTGAGGAGGTATCATGCTCATCCGATGCTTTGGATGGTTTAGACGTTCTTTTTGATCTTATGCTAACTCCGTCGGTTGAAGTTGTATCGTTTTGTTTTGATTTGCTTTGACGTTTTGCTTTAACTGCTTCTTGCGATTCGGACTTATGTTCCCGGGGCTGCTCCTCACTTTCGTCATGTAACCTTCTACCAGCACTAGATACCAATTTCGGGTTGCTATCGTCTTTTTCGATGCTCTTAGCTCTCACGGTGCTCGGAGCCTTCGCTGTTGGCTGCACAGATGTGGCCCTGGACCCAATCCGTTTTTCGGCAGGTTCGACTTCCGTTAATATTTGTTTGGCACTGGACTTGGATGTTGATGGGCCTGAGTTGCCTACATCAAGAATGCATTGGTATAAAAAATTGCCATGATCTATCGACGAAATCAAATTCATTTGAAAAATTGCTTTAGTTTTTGGTTACTCAATTTACTTACCTTCGTCCTCATCAACGCTAGGCAACTCCGATTTCTCCGTAATAGTTGGCGCTTTGGTAGACCGCTGCTTAGTCTTGACAATATTTATATTGTCGGTTGTCATATCAAAGATAGAGGAGGTATCCTGCTCTTCCGATGCTTTGGACGCAGTTAAAGGTCTTCTGGATTTTGTGATTGTGTCTATTCCGTCGGTTGAAGTTGTGTCGTTTTGTTTTGATTTGCTGTGACGTTTTGTATTAACTGCTTTTTGTGATCCTGACTTATGTTCCTCCAGGGTTTGCTGCTCATTTTCATATTCATACAACCTTCCACTGACATTAAACTCCAATTCCATGTTACTGTCATCATCCTGTTTTTCGATGATCATGGCTCTCTCGGTCGTCGTAGCCCTTGGCTCCATCGACGAGGCCCTGGATCCAGTCCGTTTTTCCGCAGATTTACCTTCACTTGTCGTCCTTTTGCGGTTTCCAATATCTTTCGTACTATCGTCCCTATCAAGGCTAACTCCCCTGTCTCTTTCTGTCGATTTTGCTCGTGATGAAGACCGTTTTCTGGGTTTTGGCACGCTTTCAATGTCCTCTGAGATTGTAGTTGCGACAAAGACTTCTTGCTTTTCCTCACTAAGGTTCAGTTGTGCTTTTTGATGTTGAGATGTTTGCTTATTGACGATTTCCTTGTCCAAGCTTCCAATGGATTTATCTCTTTCAGTAGATTTTGCTCTCGACGAGGCCCGTTTTCTTGGTGCTGGCACACTTTCAATAGTTTCATTGTCCTCTGAAATTAAAGTTGCGTCAAAGACATCTGATTCCTTTTCCTCACTAAGGTTCAGTTTTCTTTTTCGACTACGAGCGGTTTCCTTGTCCGAACTAACAATTGTTTTATCTCTTTCCATAGATTTTGCCCTTGACGAGGATCGTTTTCTTGGTGTCGTCACACTTTCAAGGTTCTCTGAAATTGGAGTTGCGGCAACTACTTCTGATCCTGGCTCCTCTTCCTCACTAAGGTTGAGTTTTCTTTTTTGATTTCGAGATGTTTCCTTATTGACTATTTCCTTTTCCGAACTCAGAATTGGTTTCTCTCTTTCAGTCGATTTCGCCCTTGACGATGACCGTTTTCTTGGTGTTCGCACACTTTCAATAGTTTCCATGTCCTCTGAAATTAAAGTTGCAGCAAAGGCATCAGATCCCTTTTCCTCGCTAGGGTTCCGTTTTCTTTTTTGATTTCTAGACGTTTCATTATTGACGATTTCCTTGTCCGAACTCATAATTGGTTTCTCTCTTTCAGTCGATTTCGCCCTTGACGAGGCCCGTTTTCTTGGTGCCTTGACATTTTCTTCTACTAAAGTTGCAGAAAAGACTTCTCTGTCGTCATCTTCACTAAGGTCGAGTTTTACCTTTTGATTTTTCGATGTCTTGATGATTTGCTTGTCTGAACTCACAATTGGTTTGTCTCGTTCTAATGATTTAGACCGAGATGATCTACGGACCACTCTTTCGGATATTGAACATTCCGTAGAAATTATTTCATCATTTATAGCTGGAGAACGTTCCTTGCTACGTCTTACAACTTTAACAAGATCATCCTGCTTCGCTGGACTTGTCCCAACTTGGTACTCTGTAGCAGAATCAACGGATTGTGGTTCCGAAACTCTTGTCTCGATAGATTCAAGACGATTCTCTAGAACTTCTTCAAGGATTTCGGACACACACGCAGATACGTCGGCATCTGTCTGTTCTTCTTGATTTATACTCCGTTCTAATTTCTTATTTTCAGAGTAGCCTTGGTCAACATTTCTATGGCCGTCGTCGTCCGTCATGGACAGGTTAAAGCGAGTTGGTAAGACGGATGAAGAATCATCAATTTCACGTCGATCTGAGGACACTACTTCAGAACTATCGGACTCAAAACTTTCTGACAGATCTAGAAACCGGAGTTTGTCGCGCCTTCGAGATACTGAGTCTTCCTTCTGTAATATAAAAAAATAAAAACACGAGAGTATTAAATTATTAGTTAATAATTTCGAGATTCGTGATTTCTTAGCGATAGTGAGGTAATAATTAAATAATCAAGCAACTTTGAAAGTTTGAAAACCATAAGCAAAGATTACCTTCATGATAGAATGAACCTGTAATTCACCATCAGAATTGAAAGGACCACCCGGTGTAAAGAACATTGATCTATTATTATCGTCATCATCGTATTCGCCGAATCTCTTTCCAATCGGAGTAGCAAACGTTGAAATGCTCCTTCTACTGACTCTATGATCAACTGACGGGACCTGTAAAAGGCGCTGCAAATTCACAGGACTTTTATGTGATCTATTCAGTGTCTCATTATTGCCAAAATTCATTTCCAAATCTCGGTCTCCTCCTAAGAACAAACTTTGATCTTGATTATCCGGAACAGGAGAAGAGTTTCGTTTAACCGACTTTTTCGACATCGACACGGAATCCAAGTCCAAGGAATTATTTGGAGATTGGTCAGGGCTCTCAAAATTCAGAGTTACATTGCCACGTCCAGACGCAGTGGGCGTAGTGAAATTTGAAGCACTTATGACAGTGTGGAGTCTTCCAACATATCGACGTAAAGGACTAAGTGGATTTGAAGGTTTGGATTGTAAAAGTTTAAGTCGGCGAAGTTGAGGTGGCAATTGTATATCGTCGACATTAAAAGTTTCCATCGGGCATTCTACGGCTGGCATTTTATGGGGTTTGATTTTTATAGCCGGCTTATTTTGCAAAACTATAAAAAGAATGATAATGACAAAATTAGTCTTGATTTTTAAATTGACTAGGAGGTAATAATTTAATTTCGCTTTCGTTACTCTCTTAAGCGTTTTAGTCTCCTAGTCTACACGATGAGGCCAATTTTACTTACCCATTTGAGGACCAGACGATTTGAGAAACTGAAGCACCATATTCGGTTTCCGCATTGTTCCTAGAAGATGTTTGACTAATCCTTCTCGTATCATCCATGTTAGTCTCTGGTCCATTGTTAATTTACCTTCGTATTTTTTCTTCATTTTCTGGTACTTTTCCTCTACATTCTTGTAGTCTTCTAGATGAATGTATATGGACAAGAGTTTGTCATCATTTTCAAAGCTCCGATTGTCTCCAAGAAATTGGATTAATGAGTCCACAACGATTGGAGGAGCGACGCGCAATTTGTTTTTAATGAACTCGCCCAAACAATTCCATTCAGTGGACACTGAAAAACCATATAAATGTAAAGTTGTGCCCACCTACTTCAAAAAGTAAAACTCCAAAGTATATAAATGAGATATAGATGAAGATGAATTTACCTTTAAAAAAGTTAGTTAACATCTCTTCCTCTTGCTCCATGTTGGATGTGAGGGAGCAAATGGAATCACAGAGTTTCTTGTATTGACTTGGAGATTTCGACATCAGATTCATGCGTAAACTGCAAATGGGAATACAATAAATGGTTTTCGACGTGGTGGAGATAACATTTATTATTTATATTTGGAAGTTTCAAGCTCAACTTACCTTTTTAACTGATGGGGGCATGATCTTTCTAAAATTTCTAAAACATCGTCGTCATATCCTAAAGCTGTACAAACCACAACCGCTGGACACCAAGGTAGCTCATCGGAATCGACGAAGCGGTCTTTCTGAGACATATAAACCAATGGCTCCTTCACCCCACCATGATCCAACACCCAAAGGTTATATACTTCCGTCTGCTCTTCCCCCGACAACTTCATCACGGATAAGAAGTCTCCACGTAGCTTAGATTTCATTCGCTCTCCACCGTTTATGACGTTGCTGACATCAAGTAGGAAATATGCTATGACTCGGGCGATATCTTTAGGGTTTTCATGAGCCCACATGAACATGTTGAGGACGTATCCCACATGTCGTGGTGGGTAAAGGTCTTCACCCGGGGCAACGTTCCATTGGTCTCGAACTAAATCTTCATCAAAAGCTTCCAAAAGGTAGTCTATCATCATTGGACGAATCTATGTAATAATGAAATATTTTGAGTAAGTGAAAATTAAAATCCACTAGTGGGTAATAGAATTGAATCCCAAAACCGTACATTTTTTAACGATGGATCGATAAAAGGGCACTGTTCCAGTGCGTCTTTAACTTCTTGTCGTCTGTCTCCGTGATTGGCTAATAAAACAGAGATTACATCCATTTCATCTCTCTCTGGTAAGATCTCTGACTTGTGAACCATCAGTAAAGCAGCGGAGTATTGAACCAGTTTCGTCAATCCAAACTCTAGGTCTTCTACATCTGTGCCACGAACTGTGAGAACGGAGAAAACAGAAATTCAAAGTTATATCTATCTACACATTTCACATTTGAATTGTTTCGGAAATATCACAAGCACATTGATTGATAATCATACCCGAATAGACTTCTTCAGGTCGCATTATAGTTGTCAAAAGCCCGTGCAGGGAGTTCCATAGATAATTTGAATAGTTAATAAAATGAGACGTTTCAGGAGGAAGAACCTCGTTCTTAAAGTTGAAAAGATTTTCCCAATGTTCCGTTGCCATCACCCTAACCGCAAACGTATAAGACGTAATCCAGTCTAATATCAGGTCCAATGTACAACCTACATTTGTATACGATCCATCCAGCCACATTGAAGCGAACTGAATTATTACTGAAGATCTTCGACTCTCCATGAGGACGGAAAAAATGAAATATCGATCCGCATCCTTTTAAAAAACACGAAACAAATTAAAAATATCTTTCGTTTACAAATAAATATAAAAAAATATTTCTATCATTATCTACAATCTACCTCTTGTGACATATAATTTGGATATCTAAGAGGGAACACAGGCTGTAGTCCATATGTTTTAAAGATCCTCCGAATTGTAGCTGGTTGAACCATTAAAGTATTCCCGTCCGAAATCAATTTTCGTATCAGTTTTTCTTGAAGTCCAAAATGTTGGAAGGTCGCAACAGCACTTGAAGTCACACAAACAGCCTCTGAATTCCCAAAATTAAATAGTAAAAATGATTACACCGTGGTTGGTTGGCTAGTAGCATATGCAGAATTAATATTTTAGACAATAGTTATTTTGTTCTTTTAAAGTTACTAACGAAAAGAAAGGGATGCGGGATACAGATGAACATCTAACTTCATATGAGGATTCTCCCATCTTTCTAATGATTTTGGAACAAGTCTTACATCTCCAACAACTGATTCAGGATCTAGAACCAGTTAAAGACATCTACTTTTAATTTGGGATCTTATCTAAATATACCTTTCATACCTATATCTAATATATACTTACCAAATGATTCAATTGGAATATAAACCCAATATGGACAAAGCCCAGTCAGAGGGTTATTTCGAATGAATTCTAAAGTGTGATTAGAGTACCACTGATTTAAATCAAAGATTCCCATATAGTATATCCCATTTCTCGATGACTCCCATGCAAAGAAAGTTAAATTGCTATCGGGTTGAGTCCACATCCTCAAAGGCCGAACATGGTATCGGTAGTCTCCTCCGTCCTCAGTTGAATCATCTGCATTAGGTTCATCAAAATAATCTTCCAACTTAAAAGTCAATCGTCTTACGCACTGCTTCAGTCCCTGTTTTCAAATATTTTATATTAGGTGGACAATTATTTACAGTATTTATTATTTGATTAGGTAAATAGTGAAAATGAAAAACCAACATCGTATGTATAGCCAAAGTTTTTGACTTCCGGCTTTTCTTCAAAATTCAAGCAATGAAGCTCCACGTAAGACTGACAAAATTCTCGCCCCCTTCTTCCAAATAGAACCCACAGATAACAGTAGTTCTTCGGATCGTCAACTGGCTGAATAAATGAAAATCCAAATATTTGATGTTCCGCTTCATTACGTGACCAGTTAGAGCTGAATCTGCATATTATTAATAACAACAAACATTTAATACCTCGAACCATCAACTTTATCGGTCGAATGACAGGATAAAAAATAGGTACATCAATACATCATACATTAAATTCATATCGTCGACTCTCCAAATCTGAAAACATCCGAATCCAAATCCAACAACCAGAGATCCAATAGAAGCGATATACTCTACAGACGTGACCGTGACATTTTGCTTTGCAGTTATCATCATTGTCTCTCCATTTGGCGTGCAATAGTGGAAGTTCTGCATTTCTACGTCCTCATCTTCCGCTTCATCTACGCATAAAAATAGAAACGATTACCTAATTGAATACCTAATAAAAAGCGCGTTAAGTAAGTCAACAAACATAAACTCCAACTTACTAATAACTGATAGGTAAATCAGCTCTTTCTTTGCCACCGCGTGGTGTCTCTTGGTTGCGATTATGTGTTCATGAGGATCCACCAAAATAAGATCGAACGGAGTTAAATTGGAGGCGTTGTCGGAGAAGGAATGATTTGATCCAGCCGAATTGTGATGGTGATTGTGATGCTGGAAGGTATTCAAATTAGGGTCATCCAGTCCCAAATCTATTATAAGAACTTGACCTCCTTGCATTCCTACGGCGGCTATCCCCACCATTGCCATCATCGCTTCGTTAAAAAATGGCCGATTGCTTCCTCCTTCTTCAAAATGACTTAGAACCGTCACACTTGTTGCCTTCGTTAAAGTAAATTGTTGCAAAAAAATGAAAATTAGCCCATTATTGACAAGGCTGAAATTAGAACTAGGATTAAAGGATTTGGATCAATTGACATTGACTCACGGGATGCGGTAAAGAGATCCACTTGAGGGGTTTCCCACGAATGGGATCAAAAATGACGAGTGCTCCCATATTGTTTTTAATGTTGAGGCCAACTAGGAGTTTGGAAAGGCCGGATGAGATCCTCTGATTATGGATAATTATTTCGGTGACACAGGAAACAAAGGTGTCTAAGGGGAACTGGTAACTGTCGGTAGAGACTGCAATTGGAACTTGACCCCTCACCGTTCCTTCCCCATACCGACTGTCCACTGGGAAACACTTGATTACCGACCCATTGTAAAGGCATCCCCATTGACAATCTGGAATTGAAATATTTTGTTTTAGTTACTGCCTACGTCCAGTGAGTGATAGTGACTTAATACTTAATAACTTGATTAGGAATAGGAATGATTGTTACCCTGCGAAAGGAATTGTCGCAGATGGAAGTTGTCAGGAACCGGTGGAGATCCGGGGTTTGTTTTAGGCATCGGCTCGATGTCACCATAGCAGAAGGGGGTCAGGAGGTTCTCTAGGTTTCCTAAATCTGCATCTTCCATTCCATCTCCCATTTTCCCCTATTCTGGATCTGGATTATGATCAATGACCGGCTTTTTGTGTAATTGCTGAATCTTCAATCTTTGATCTTGTGTCTTGAAAAGTCAAAACTGTCAAAAGTGAAGTATGTATGGATCGCCTTACATCAGTTCACAGTTACATCCTTATCTATTGTATTACCTAGATGAGAATGAGATGTAATCGTAATGTAATTTGTAAGTTCATGTTTTAAATATATATTTGGTTTGTGTAAATGTGAAATGCAAATATATTGCAAATGTGAAATGCAACAACAAAAAATATGAAATAAAGCATGAAATAAATTCCTGCAAAACACAAAAGCAAATAAAATGTGATATGAATTCTTAATTCTTCTTACAAATCCTGGTCGCGGATTGCCGGTGGATGTGCTGACGTCAAGACCCTGTTGAACCCTTAACATTAACAATTAACTATAAAGTAATCACAGTTCACAGTTAATTTTAATTCACAATTAAGTAATTTATTTAATCAAACACAAAGTGTGGGTGATTTAGTGTTGATGGAGAGTGAGGAATAGAGGAGTATTTCGTTGATGGCGGGCGCGGGAGGGTTCAAATACACTCAAACCTCAACCTCTCCACGTGCTCTCGCAATACCAAAAGCCAAAAACACGTTTTTTAACATTTTGCTGCTTTGCATTTATTTCTATCGGTTTTTAAGGACGTTTCAGAACTTAAGACCTCATCTCATCCCCTTTTTAGCCACAAAAGCCCTTTAAGGATCCACAATGCGGCCCCTCACGGACGACGAGACCAGGGCTTTCTTCGAGAAGTTGGCCAAATAGTAAATTATTCATTTCAATTTCAATCAAAATAAATATTAATATTCAATATTTGATATTGTGTATTGTGTGTTGCATGTGCGTCATGTGCGATAAGGCACAGCACAGGTGAGAGGGACTAACCCTGTGCCTTTGTTTTTTTTGTGCAAACAAAGCAAGCTGTGAGCTGTAAGCCGAACACCGAATACACGACGACGGACGACAGACGACACGACACATGCACAATATGCAATACACAATACAATACCATTTCACATTTCCATTTCACATTTGTACTTAATTCATGCTTATTTACAACCATGAACCGAAACTAAACATACTAACGACAAACGAAGAAATTAAACTACAAATTATTAAGCTATTTTGTATTTTTTGTCATATTTCAGCATCGGTGAAAACATCAAGATCCTAATTGACCGACCGGATGGACCATATTGCTTCCGGCTTCATCGGGAGAGGATCTTCTACGTTTCCGAAGAGATTATGAAGAAGGCCGGGAACGTTTCGAGAGATAACCTCATTTCCCTTGGCACTTGTATGGGAAAGTTCACCAAGTCTAAGAAGTTCCGGCTCCATGTCACGGCCCTCGATTATCTCGCACCCTATGCACAAGTATGTGCCCCCATTAGCCATCCAGAATTTATTGAATTTAGCAGTTTACAATAACCCCAACAGCTTATTTGACATTCTTCCATAAACTTTCAACTGATTTGTATTTGGCAATTGCAGGGCAAGATGTGGTTGAAAGCATCAGCAGAGCAGCAATTCCTCTATGGTCACAATGTTATGAAATCCGGACTGGGAAGGATTTCCGAAAGTGTGGACCGATACCAAGGAGTTGTCCTTTATTCCATGAATGATCTTCCTCTCGTGCGTTAAACTTACACAATTGATTAGTTTACATATAATGCACCATAGAACAGTTTTACATTTTATATTTTGAACGGACAGGGTTTTGGAACGGCAGCGAAATCAACTTCGGACTGCCGTCACGCAGATCCTGGAACCATCGTCTGTTTCCATCAGTCCGACGTGGGTGAATATATTCGAAGTGAAGACACACTAACGTAGAAGGCTCAAGATGTAGGAGATCAAAATATTATCTATTATGTTAAAATAAACCAAACAAGGAATCGAAATGGCTTCTTATCTTACACTGTGTTCCTTCTAGCTTCTAATGGACCACGGCTGCGGATTTACTTTTTTATTATCTATAAATATAAAATATATATAAATATTCGAACTAGCTTGAAAGGTCCCATTGGACGATAAAATCAAAACTCTTTTTAACTGACGAACGGAGTATATAAATTATGAAGTGATTTATTATATTGGATCTTTATGTTATTCTTGAAGTACCTCATAATCATAAATTAGCCTACATATAAATACCGTTGTAATTACCTTGATTGATTCGGTTTTCGTTGACAGTTTTATTTAGCAGTTTGAAAGGTTCCGTTATGTTTATTCATTCCATCTAAACGACAAACGAGTATATATACATTTATTTCGGTCAATTTGAATTCGACCCCTTCCTTTAAATATATTGATTGCCATGATTTATTATAGGTCGAATTTATAATAATAACTAGGTATTATAGGATATAGCTGTGTTTTTAATTATAGGGCCATAGACATAGACGATGAGATCGTCTGTAGAATGCATAGAACTAGATAAAGGTATAAAACTAAATATATCTATGTCTATGGTAGAATGGGACCGCTTTTTAATACCAAATACACCTCACCACAAGAGGGACACTCGCAGTGTCTAATAGGGCCATATTATTGACTTATTGAGTTGTCTTGATGGATTTACGGTGAATAATTAAGCGATATGATTAGTTTATTATTCTTCTTGATTATTAGTTATTCATTCTCACTCCCATTAAATTGTCCACTAACCCCCGGTTCGTTAGAGAGAATTCAGAACACCTGTTTTTCTCGGGCATTCAATATTATTGGGTATCAAAATTTTAGAAGGTTGTGTAACTGTTGTAGGTATCCTATTTTCATTCTCCTCTATATCGACTAGACGGAGTAATGTAATGATTTTATTTTATTTTAAAATGCCAATGCCAAACTGTAACTTAACTCTGAAAATATTAGAAATAAGGGTATTTTCTGGTTATGGTCTTATTTAGCTGTCTTAATTTTAAAATTCGGTTTGAAATTCTGAAATCCACAACTCCGTCATTTATTATTGTGCTGGATAAAGTTGGCTTTCCAGTCCTTCTGTTTATGTTCCCTATAAAAACATCGGGAAGCTTTACTCGGCCTAATACGTTTCCGGACGGGGGATTTATTTCGGGGATGACTTATAAAGAATTTACCCGCAAGTTCTTGTTGACTCTTGAAAAATTTCAAGTCTTTCAACCTCAAGTATCATTTGTTGTGTAGTTGGGCCAACAAAATCGGCTTTATTCCTTCTGTTTGTGTTTCCTAAAAAAATTAGGGAAGCTTTATCCGTCTTTATGTTTCCGGAGGATGTGACGTTGACGGTTGATGGTCATCTCACTGTCATAATCCAATGGGGAAAACGTCAGAAGATGAGCCGTAGACAACTAATAATACCCTTCATCCTATCCTACTCATATCCTGAAACACTCTGCCAGTTTTATATATCGACTTTGCATAATAATATGGATCCGTTTTTAATCTCAAGAAGTTCGTAATGGATTTAGGCTTTCTGGACCCGGGTTCATTCTATGAAAACGTTATCATTTCTGAAATCCATAAAAAACTAAGGAATCGAGGAATAATTCCTCAATTCCTTAGTTTCTCGTTAATTATTAACGAGAACTTAAGGAAGGCTTCTTATATTCTCTTTGATTTCTTGAAAATATTTATATCTAGCACGGTCATTGCAATTTTTCAATGAAAACTAAACCATAAAATCTTGAAAACCTAGTACAAACCGTTTAAAAATAAAATAGGTAAAATGTAATGTCAAGAAACGGGTATTTTATGCTCAATTGCATAAGTTAATGACATCACAAACCTTAAAATCGTTACCAAAATTTTTTCATGGTAATTACCTGTGATTAAAATTCTGGGGACAAGGAACAATGAAAAATAAAGGC
Source organism: Desoria tigrina (assembly GCA_906901685.1). Lineage (NCBI taxonomy): Eukaryota > Metazoa > Arthropoda > Collembola > Entomobryomorpha > Isotomidae > Desoria > Desoria tigrina. Next base: position 265,064 of record CAJQTU010000067.1, read on the forward strand.
ATAGCATGAGAGCATGAGGGGGATTTCGTATGGGCCCAAAACCTGCAATATTAAAATTCAATAAAACTGAAAACCCCCTTAAAAATGAACTGAATTGACCCATATTTGCCTTAAAGGAGTCTTATTTCTGAACGGTCCCCTCGTAAGCAGAGGTGGAAGATGTAAAGTAATAAAAGGAAGTAGTTTCTCTAGCAAAGAATAGGAATCCTCTTAAATATAAACCCGTATATTCTCAGTTCAGTTTTTTTTACTCCGACCGACTTGGTTTTTTCTGCAGGAGAAAGTTGGGAGTTCTGTCTGGAACCAGAGTTCCACTTTCCCACTTACAACATATAGTTTCTACTATCTTTGCGATGAGTTTGTGAGTCGTATTCCGTATATATTAAATCCCGTGTGAGCTAGTAGTAGATAGTGGCTAGTGAGAAGTAGTATAGGGAGATGAATGGTTTTGTGAGGGAGAATGTGTCCCGAATTCGGGGAGATCGGGGCGGAAGAAGTGAAAGAAGATGAGCCCAAAAGTGTGCTCCGAATTCTCGGGTTCTGAGTCCCAGACTTCAGTTACCTCCCCGACTTTCACCCGAATCGATACCTTATTTTTCACTCTCTCATAACATCTCTTCACCCAAGAACCTACTTTACCACACCAATTCTACATATTATTACTACCACAGACCACCACCACCCAAAAACACACTTTCCAGATCCAATCTCCTGACAGGTAACCTAGCAAACAAATCTTAAAATACCCTTAAAAGCCCTTTAAAGGACTTTGTGTATCACGTTTTTGGATTTATTACAATTTTGGGGCATTTTAAGACTTTCCAATAATGCCATCTAGCGACAAGGCCATTTCTAGCGTCTTTGATAAACGGTAGTTAGAACGTTAGAAGCCTTTGTACCTTTGGGTTTAGTAAGACAGTTATCTCGAGACACTGTTTGTCCAATCTGTCGCGGAATCGGCTTTCAAAGATACATTCAAAGAAACTGATGTTTTAGTAGCGTTTAAGGGCATTTGAGAGTCTTAAAAGTATGCCATCTAGCGGCGAACCGGTTCCTTAAACCTTAAGGGCCCAGTACGGTCTCAATGCCGCTTTTAAGACGCTTAATCGCCCAAAAATTTCTTTGTTCTAATTGAATCCCGAAGATTTATTAGAAACAGTAAAGGGCTTATATAAATGCAAATATAAATCAAATTGTTTGTATAATTCCTGCAGATAATCCCTGGTTCATCTCTTCGGATCTCGGAAAACATATCCGAAAAATTGGAAAGGTTTGCAGAAATGTAAAAAATTGTGCAAAATAGGTGGAATAAAAAAATCCGGGAGAAAGTTGAACGTGGTTTCCTGGGAGGCGTTTTTAGAGCTCCCTCGGGCCTTAGGATCAGATCCCCTTATCTTCAACTACAATCGAGATAAAAAGTAAGAGAGGCTGCGGCGGGTCCCAAATCTCATTAAATTAGCTACTTTCATTTAACAGAAGACCGTTACGTACTTTCACTCTGTAGCTACCTTCAGTTCTACCGAAAGAGAAGTCGAGACTTTGAAGCAAGGGTAAATAAACGTTGAATTAAAAATTAAACGCTTCCCAAATCCAGGATAAAAGAGCCTCTGTTTTTGTTGTTGGAAACGCTAGAAAGTACGTGTAGGACGGACAAATCGTGTCATCACCTCCAACAAATATTGTCCCCACCGATTTATCATCACATATGAACTGTCTAAAGTGTCTCTTTTCTCCCAGTTTCTGAAGGGCCCTCTATAAAAATAAATCTCGTCCCAGTACGGATGAGTAAAAACATGGGGACTTGTTTTGCTATTCGAGGACACTTCAAATCCTGTTTCTCATCCACTTCAATCCTTATAAATAAAATATCGTCTCCAGCTATAATGGAGTAAAAACAGACAAAATTCCTGGAATAAAAGATGTCAGTTTGAACTCTGAAGTGAATTTTGAATTGAAAGTTTGTTAAAGTTTCGAACGGTTCGTAAAGATGTACACGAACACGATAATCGGGAGTTACAACGCGATCGCGAACAGTGAACATCACGCTATGATCATGAAACCGCCCATTAAACGTCAGCCCAAGAAGAGTAACAGCAAAGACATCCCCACCCCCTCACAAACGAGGGGGAACAGTGAGGACTCGCCCATGGGCCCACCCACACTCGCCCCCATCAACCCTCCCGAGGGGCTCACTGTACTTCCTGGACTCGAAATACTTGCCTCCATGGACTCTGTTCATGTTCATCCCGATAAAAGTAACTAGCTTTCTTTTCAGCATTTTCTGAAATAATTAGTCTAAAGTACAATTTCCTCAATATACGGAAATCTGTGACTTCAAGACCGCCAATAATTGGCCTGTTTAAGCTTATAGCTAAAGGTTTTACAAATTGTGCATTTATGTTCTCCAAATAACTCTGTTTTCGAAGCCTATTTCTCTATATTTCCAACGAAAAATTTCAAATTTAGATAAATGTCTTGGGTACACACCGTATGCATTTTTTGTTAAAATTTATTCAGGGTGACCCACACGCATTTTTTGAACACGAAAGATAGTGACTCTCTGCCCTGGATTAATATGAATGGGATTTGGAAGGGAACGGAACCTTGAAATCATGATAGAATTTCATGACGATGTACAATAATATATTGATTTGTTTCGACGCCTTTATAACGTGGTTAGTTTCTGGAGTTTACAATCCCTTTAAAACAAAACATCCCTTCCGGAATAGATTCCTTCTCACACGAATGATTTTTAAAACATACTATCTAGAGATAGGGAACCGATTTAGCGAAAAGTTGTCGTAAAGCCAGTATGATTAAGCTTTATCTTGTAATTTAAGCGTTGTATAGACCGACTTAAGATTAAGGGCCTCTGTACTCATCAGAAGCGCCATCTAGCGGATTGATTTCCGTGACAAATATGAATAATTACATTTTGACTAATCTGAAACTAAAATAAATAAACTACAGCTAAAAAGAGACTTCTAAGTTGAGTCGCTCTCAAAAGAAGAAAACAAGAATAACCTTCAAGTTTTTAAAATACTTCTGTTTCTGAAACTACATTTGCCTCAACATGGGCCTCTCTCTCTCGTACTTCTTTAAAATGTACCTAGCTCTTAGATTTTATAGAATATCATCGTCTTGTTATTCAAGTGATAAAGACAGACTAGACATTTTATAATAATGAATTTGAAATATTTCAGCCAAACATGGTTTAAATAGTAAAAATTGATATGTTTAGGTAGTGAGGAAAACACGGGAAATGATCATAGTGGGTCTTTAATAATTAATTAATTACATATTCATTGAAATATTTATGCAAATCCAATACGAACACGATAATCATAATTACCCTGAGATACATGCCAAAACGGACTTAAAACTGAATTTCTCAAAAACTACTAATCTAATTTTGTGACTGAACATCCTGTATTTCGCTCTATCGTATGGTTTAATGCATCATCAGCACTAGAGAGGTGAGAAATTGAAAAACTCAGATAAGACTACCTAAATTGATTTTTTCAATGTCCTTATCTCCAAAAGATTGAAATAGCGTACATCGTCATACCCAATAGATTCGAAAAAATTGGTGATGAGTTAATGAGCTACACCCTTATAGAAAGGCTGAATATATTGTAGTGTTCGAATTCGGTTACATTTAATTATTTCATTTTGAAAAAACATTTTCTACGTTTATTTTATGAGTGGCGGACTCCATTAGTAGGATAATCTTTTGAATATCTTGTTATACTTTTTTGTATAAAAGGCAACGAAGTAAGCGAGCAATAACAGAACGATAGATCTATCGCACTGTTATTTTGCTGCTCCAACATGTTAATTTCATATTTACTTTTGGATAAAATCGGAAAAAATGCTTTAGTTTTAGCCCTTTGGTTAGGGCTTATGTGGATGCTGATCTCTGTCCGTATTTCATGTCGCGAGTCGCGACGATTACTGCCAGGCCAAGTTAGAGGATGGTACAAATTGGTTGATAGGTTGACCCGTACGGGTCATCCAAAGGTTTTGCCGAAGGAACGGGTTTAAAATAAATACAAAGTTAACGGTATAAAGGGTTAGGGAGTATTTTTGAAAGCCAAAGGGCCCTTTAATAGTCGCTTCGATAGGTTTTTTAATTAAACCGTAGGTTGGTAGCTGCGCAGTATACAAAACTGTATCTGTATAAAACCCGGGCTTTTTGGAGGAAATGGTGATATGCGCCTTAAACGATTCCCGTTAGTTATAGAACATATTTGAAATATATTTGAGACCACTCCCACTGACACCATGGTGCGAAACACGATGTTTTCAACACGTGATTACACCAGTTACATCGGTTTATTAAAAGGTAAAACCCTTTTATGGTTTGACTTGTGTACGTCAGTTCGTTCTCTGACTAGGGAACGGTTCAATTTGTCAATTTTTATTTGAATATGTAATCTACGGGTACTAACTCACGTTCAGTTCGAAGTTGGGTCATATCGGTCACACCCTCTGCGTTTTGGCAATTTACCAGTGTTGAAAAACCGCCATCACCATGTTATTTATTTATTTATTTTTAGGGATTCACTTACAAGAATGGTAGATTACCTCCAACCACAGGATTAGTTGTTAAAAAGTAGTAGTAATGGGTAATTCTGGTCCGTCGCCACCGGCACGACGAACGTTGTCTAGCACGTCGACTATATGTACGAATTTACTCTATGGTTGGGAAAATCTGAGATTCTTGTACAAAACTATATTACGTGTTGGATAGCGAGGGTAAATGTTATTTGACCGCTTACGTCATGGAGTTTCACCCTTTCTCGATGTGCATTTTTAGCTGTTTGTTATTTTAAGGTATTTACAATTTCTTCTCCTGGATTGAGGCCCATATTGAGGCAAATGTAGTTTCAGAAACAGAAGTATTTTAAAAACTTGAAGGTTATTCTTGTTTTCTTCTTTTGAGAGCGACTCAACTTAGAAGTCTCTTTTTAGCTGTAGTTTATTTAATTGTTTTAAGTGAAAGGGGCTTATCGAATAACCCGTTAGCAGTTATTTATTGGCATCAGCTACTTTACAAAGCATTTTATTTCAATTTGAAGGGTATATGTACCCGCTATGTAAAAGTATCCAAATACAGGGGCCTTTTATTTAAAGACATACACAATAAACCCTTGCAAAAGATTTTTGTAACTCCGAAGCGTTCTTGAGATATGTTCCAAATACTAACCCAAAAACCGGTTAAAAATCAGTTTTGCACAAGTTTTTCCCGTTTTAAGGTATTTGACACGTTTATTTGTGTAACATTGGATTGTTGTTCAATTTTGGTCATTTCCGCCCCGTACACTGGATAGTGTAGCATTGAACGCCCCCTTTTCCTGTCCCCGGTAGTGGCCCCACCGGTGGGCGCCAATAGTATTCGGGTTAGGAAGATAGGGTTAGGGTCTAATACCAAGCTATGTAAGGTAGGTGGGGGTAGGATGTCGAGCTATGTAAATTAGGTAGGGGTAGGATACCGAGCTATGCCATGTAGGTAGGGATGGGATACCTAGCTATGCAAGATAGAAAGGGGTTATTTGATTGGATTGTATCGTCGCTTCACAGAAGAGCTATCTCACTCCTGGCAAGGAGTGGGAGTCATATAACATTGAAATCTCAAGTTTCCCCATTTAGTGGGGGTGGTCCGGTGTCTATTGGGGGTGTCCCAGGCATGTGGGAGTCATTTAACATTGAAATATCAAGTTGCCCCATTGAGTGGGGGTGTCCCAGGCATGTGGGAGTCATTTAACATTGAAATCCCAAGTTGCCCCATTGAGTGGGGGTGGTCCGGTGTCTACTGGGGGTGTCCCAGGCATGTGGGAGTTATCTAACATTGAAATCTCAAGTTGCCCCATTGAGTGGGGGTGGTCCGGTGTCTATTAGGGGTGTCCCAGGCATGTGGGAGTCGTTTAACATTGAAATCTCAAGTTGCCCCATTGAGTGGGGGTGGTCCGGTGTCTATTGGGGGTGTTCCAGGCATGTGGGAGTCGTTTAACATTGAAATCTCAAGTTGCCCCATTGAGTGGGGGTGGTCCGGTGTCTATTGGGGGTGTCCCAGGCATGTGAGAGTCATTTAACATTGAAATCTCAAGTTGCCCCATTGAGTGGGGGTGGTCCGGTGTCTATTGGGGGTGTCCCAGGCATGTGGGAGTCGTTTAACATTGAAATCTCAAGTTGCCCCATTGAGTGGGTGTGGTCCGGTGTCTACTGGGGGTGTCCCTGGCATGTGAGAGTCATTTAACATTGAAATCTCAAGTTGCCCCATTGAGTGGGGGTGGTCCGCTGTCTATTGGGGGTGTCCCAGGCATGTGGGAGTCATTTAACATTGAAATCTCAGATTGTCCCATTTGGCGCGGGCACACCCCCGGTGTGAGTGGTGGTGGGGGAGGTCCCGTATGTGTTTGAGTATAGGATGTATATATGAGTTAGATAGGTAGAAGATGCATGTGTTAGATATATAGAATATAATATATATATATGTGTGGATTTCATCCCAATAACCTTTTTAAGGTATTTATAAAGAGTACGTGCTCTAGTATTGACATTTGTGATACATATTAAGAGCCTAATGACCGAAGTTAAAAATCGTTCAATTGCCCCCATTACCTTCCTAAACCCCCCTCATTAATCATTTGTAGTTGTAGGTATAATATTCGGAAGCTTTAGTTCTGACATTTTTAGTTTTTCGGTTATTATTACTTAAAAGCAATCGCTTTAAGTCACAACGCTCAACGCCTGCAACTGCAGGATTCTAAGGGGATAGGGTCTCTCTTTTAGGAGCTTTGATAAGTACTTGGTACAGTGTCTGGGCATATATGAGTGATACCAGGTTCATCGTTCATATATACTAATATCCGGTACTATAACGACAGCTATATGATATAGCAGTTACATGATATTGCCTATAAGGAAACTTTGAACATGCATATCTTGGTCAGTTTTCAACCGATTCTTTTGAAATAAAAAAATTGTATAGTTTTTAATATGCGAGAATTAATAAAAAGTTGTGCTATTGGTCCGAACATAGTGATTTGGCCAAAAAACGGCGATTTAAAATTTAGTCTTATATGGTTTAGCATGTTTAAATTTAAAAAAATTAAAATTTGAGATCAAACGGCACTGGCAAATTGAATTTTCCACCTTTTTTATTCTTTGCATTTTTTCGATACAATGCACCCCTAAGGCTGTAGGTCTGACTAAAGATTTCCAGGGGGGGGTGAATGCATACTAAGGTGAAACCGTTACCATGGCGAACACCATGTAATCTTTGCCTCAACTTAGAAAAATGTATGGATATTCGGGGAGAAAGTCCGGTACCCATAATAGCAGCTTTAGTATGATCCAGCTTCGTAACATTCGTAACTTGGGGTTTGACACGGACGTCAAGAAGTATGAATATTTAATGCAGGTGAGGTCACAGGTGGGAAACGTGAAACGGGGTTATAAAAACTAGGTAAAGTGTGACCGGATTTTTTGGGTCGGAAATTGTACATTTGAGGAAAGTGTCGGAGTGATCAAGTATTGATCCAACCATATTTCACCTACAAAGTTAAGCTCTGAAACGATCTGTTCTTTCCTCATAAATAAAAATATAGCGGAATCAGGAGCCTCTGGTAACTGGAATGCATGCCCTCATTCATCTTCATATCACGTGAACAACAAAAAATAAGTCTCTTTCTCAGTCCGTCGGATCGTATAAATGTTGCTTTAGTGTATTCTATGTCAGATATGATTTTTCATAGAGTTAGATTGGTTTTCATGAGTTTGCGTGGTTGTTTAAGCATAACGCGAAATCGGAATCGCAAGATGACGGCACAGTAACAAGTTTACAACCTTAATTACATATAGCGTAACCTTAAACCTATTGATAACCCCAAACTACCAAGGAGAAACCTTATGCATTAAAGGTCTCTCTACACTTTTAAGCGTCAGAGGAAATTATTTCAGAGAAAGACAAGTTATTCCGGGGAAACCTAACGATTCAACAAATATACTTCAATGTTAACCCGTAATCAAAATACAATTTAGGCTTGGTTATAAATGACATCAGGACTATCGGACCGAGACATGGAGAGACAGATATTGCTCATTTTCCATTAGTATTGAGATATCAGGAAATAATATTTTATTACCTCTACCTGTAGCCATTATACTTGTTTTCCCCGTCAGAAATCGTATCGTATTTCAATAACAATCATTCATTTCCTTCGTATCGGGATTTTGAGTCCTAACGAAGGAAATGCTTTTGAATATTAGGAATCCGGGGGATATTGATTGATGAAGTAGAAGCTATTAATTTTAATTGATGCGAAATTACCCAATGACTTCTCTGCCTCATATTTATATTTATAACTGCTTCGTTCCTACAAACAATTCCTTCCGTTCTCTGATGAATAATTATTCAAGCACAAGCTGATAATTCGCTTTAATTACTATTTTCCAAACTTTCCAACAACTCTCTATTCACTAACTTTTCCCTTGACATGTTATTCTCTGTTCACTATAATGCCTTTAAATTCAAATTATGTTTTCCACAGAATATTGAGTCCAAATGCTCTATTCTCTCTGACAATTTAATCCTTGGTGGAGTAATTATAAATGTATTCATTATTAGCTCGCCTATTGAAAATAGGTTTAGAGCTAATGAAGTCAACCTGTCCGTCTGTCTGTCTGTCTGTCGGGCCTTTTTGTGGATCAAAGTTAAGACAAAATTAAACAGCCTAGAAGCAGGCCGGATTAGAACCAAGACAATTTTTTTGAAATGGAAGCATAATATTCGCTAGTGTTTATCAAATTCCGAACACAGAATTAAGTTTCAACATAATTGTATTGGTTTTAATACCAAATTTATATATATGGTTTTATCCGCTTTTCCAAACTTAAAACAATTTTGAGGTTTGATATGAATTGTGCAACATGAAAATGGTTTTCGTGGAAATCGTATTGGTTTATATATAAAATGTTTTTTAAAGAATTTCTATTGCTTTAAATATGTAATTAAATCGACATTTCTGGAAACAGGAATGATATATATAAATCAATACGTTTTGAAACAATAATCCAATTTTAAAGGTATTTACGTATTTTATATGCAAAACAACAATCTAAGGCTCGTAAAAGCCTTAATTGAGACATTTCATAATATTGTTTCATGAACTGTTGAAGTTGATCCAAAAATTGAATCTAGAATTTAAAAACAGTGTTTTAAGTAGATTTTAACTGCATTTGTCAAACAACAAAATAATTTTTAACGAAATTGTACAGGCTTAAATAGCAAATTGGATGTACACATTGGGAAACAGTTGTATTCAATGTAGTTTAGGACAATTCTCAAATATACAGTTTCTTCAAATATTTGCTATGGAAACTATCTTTATCGTCTCAAACTTCTCGTAGTATATTATTGTGGATGTAAATCCATTGATCATAGAACAATTACTAAAGTTTTGGGATTAAGAATCGATCGTCTAGGTGAATGTAAACTATGATATTTTGATCTTTTACAATTGATTTTTAATAGTTATGATTGTTATATTTAAACCAACACGATTTCAAGTACTATTGAACAAAAATATATATTAATTTTGCGAGCTGCCGTTAACGTTTACAACGTTTTATTGGGAAATATATTGATTTAAGGAGCCTTTATTTAAGAGCTAGGTAAACGAATAGAATTCAACGATATTTTTACATTATGTTTTGCTGAATTAAACTTTCCTGGGGGCAGAGATAAATGTACTAAAAATTTCAAGGTTTTAATTTTCGATTTCGTAGCAAAATACATTGGATCGGAAAGCGTATGAAAATATTTGGAACGATACATTTACTGGTGGACAATGTGGATAAGATTCCGTTGGTGGATTTGTCGATTTGTCGCATAGTTCTATGATTTTTCGTGACATTTGACATTTTACTGGAAGAATATAAATTTGAAGAGTATTTCCCTTGGCGTAGGATCAACTAGACGATTAATCTGATTTTGTTTCTCGGTTGTCTAGAATTCAAGAGAATGGAAAAGAGGATTGGCCTAAAAACGGTCAAGAGATTTCAATCCTGATTTGTATGTCACAAGGATATTTTTTATCCTCTGAACTAGGCAGTTCCTGATCAATTTCTCTGATTGAGTCTTCATCTCATTGCAGGCGTTATAAGAGGAAAGAAAACGTAAATCCGGGTATTAGCCCCCTGAAATCAATGCCTCAAAAATAAATTCGTAAAAATAAGCCCCTTTCGATGGATACCTCGCATAAAATAAAGACAATCACAAATTCTAAAAATATTGAGAATAGCCATTTTCTTCAAAACGAAGGGTTTGATAAACAATCCCCGTTGGAGCTTATAAACATTTACGATGTATGTGTGGTAAAGGCAGGGAAAGACAGAAAAAGAAACACATTTCCCCAGCCTTATATTTAAATTCTGAGTTTGCCCCGCCCATAGATTTTAAATTATCACTCTGCCCCAACCATAGAGTTGAATAGATAGGAATGGATCTGATTATTAGCTTAAGTTTTCTATTCCGATTTGTTCATCGAGGAGTAGTTCATCGGATATATAAACCATCGGTCGAGTCGCGTGTTCTTTTTTTTAGAAAAAAAAAACTAAGTTGTTCGTGGCTTATGAAAGGCCCTCAAGGTAAGGTTTGAGGATTCGTAAAGTGTTTCCGTGAATCTGTCCCAAAGGAATAGATGGACTTCTCCGTCGAATACCAATCTCCAGTCTTCCTCCGCCTAAAATTGCGCAGACACTTTCACTTCCACTCTATTCTCGTGCACAAAGTTTATGCAACTTTCTCCCGACATAAAACATTATGGGAAATACGGTTCCCAAACTACTAGAATATTACGACAGACATTATATTCAGAAGGGACAGGTGGAGGGTAGACTTTAACTAATAACTGCCGACTATTCAAAATGCAGAACCAACGACCGTCCCAGTTTTTGCTTAAACGTCCAAAAATATCATTTCCGATACTATGTCGTACTACAGTTAAGTTTAAGATTATCATGTAATGATTCGAAGGAACATTGGTTCAGTTTTTCCATCAAAATAAAATTTAAGTCGAAAACCGGGCACCATAAACCTAGCTCTTCGTTCCATCGAAATAAAATTTAAGGATAGTAGAAATGGCGATGGAGGCATCTCCAGAATTTAAAGATGATGACTTGCTACAGCGTAAAGATATTACTCAATTACGTCTAATAAGGGTAGAGGATGGGTTCCGTGTACAATATCGATGAGAAATTGTATTATCGGTGAGTCGGAGTGAGTTATCGACGAGTTTGTCGAAAGTCGAGAGCTTTCTCTTAAAACCTACTTTCCCTTCCCAGAGAAGAAGCCTCGTTCCCATTAATTAAACTGTCGCCTCACTCTCTCACGAATAAATCTAATCTCGTCTAAGCTATAACCTAAGAATAGGCTGGGAATTAGGATATAGCACTTACATTTTTAGCTATACCTACATAGTCCCATAGATATAGACCTTGATTGCTGTTAAGTAATTACAAGTTCAGAGAGAGAGGTCCATAAATTGAAGTTAACAGGTCATTAACTTTCCTTGAGGATTCGGTATCTCTTGGGGCCGTTCACAAGTCCGATTTAAATCAATATTCAGAGCCTCCTATTGACCTTTTATCTCCTCCATTAGGGCACAATAGATTTGATTAGAATCCTGTAATTCGCTACACCAAAAGGTCAAGAAATTAGGTCAGAGGTCAGGTTTTTTGGTAGACGGAAGTGATTATTGTACATGAACATGAACTGGCAGATTTCGTCAGTTTTGTCTATTGCTGTTTTTATTTCTTCCAAAAAAACTCTCCGAAATATTATATCCCCACCCGGAATAGGTTCCTACGGCTTTGAACAGCGTTTGAAAACATATCCATCCGAAGTACAAGGAGCCTATACTTTTATTATCAGGGATAAACGGATTTTTTTTACGATTTTAGTGTTTTTAAGAATAGCTTAGAATTGACATGGGTTCCTAAGAAAGCATGTATTTTCAAGATAATGCATCAAAACCTAATTGCTTCCGGAAACAACCGGATATCGATTTGTATTGAAACGTTGTAGCTGATTTTAAGAGATTTCAATGAATAAAAAACTTGTGTTTTCACAGCCTGTTCACCGGAAGTGGCAAAGATCGGGTTTACAATTGACGGACCGGACGGAGCCCCGCTACTGAAATGCCTTCCAACCGAGAACACGAATACACGGTCCCTCATGTTCCAGACGAACGAAGGAGTTCATATTTTGGATGTCAAGACCCCAACCCCTTACTGCTGCTCCTGGTTTAAGGTCACTTTTATAACCAAATTAACGATTCTTTATCGCTTTTCTTGAGACATTAGTTCCACGAAACTATCCTCCCAATTCAAAATGTTTGTTTAAGTACAACATTTTATTTTGTACTTAAGTGTATTTTGAGTTTGGACCATTGAACCGATTCCTTACACATTTGTTCCAGTTTGAGCTAAGGGGCACTCATATAGTTTATATAAAAAATCTGGAAATAGTAAGAAGCGTGTTTTTAAAGACAAGAAATGATGTTTTTTGTTTCTAAACCAAACTCCTCACAAATATTTTTAAAAAATCCGAGTTTGTTTAAACTGCATATCCTTAAATTGGAGTCCAGTCTGGATTCGCAAATCAATACAAAATACGTACGAAGAAGCCCATCGAACTTGTCAGAGAAGTGAAGAGGATACTTTACGTCCCTACAAAATAAATCGTCTTCACGTTCTTGTTCCACTTGTCAAGTTGTTAAATATTAGATTTCCATGTAACTTACGTAGTTTACAAGAGTAAAAGGCCCTTTACGGAACGAGGAGCAATAAATCATGTGTTTTCAGAAGGAGGATGTATGACATGTTCTACAAATCATGGTCTGTCATGTTATTTCATGGAGTAAAAATGACATGACATCCCATAAATAAGTAATGAATCCTTGGGATCATCCACAAGGGACTCACTTTAAATGAGCTTTTGCCATTCATAACTTTTCAGTCGGAATATCAACGCAGTTTCTTATGATTCCTAATTCCTCCAGTCATGCTCTAAAGCGTTTCAAACTCAAATCTACTTAAATAAGTCCCTACCCTCGAAATAACTCATCCGTTTAGCAAGAGTGTACAGAGATTTTGAATTTTGAAAACTAAGTTCCCCGGAGATATGAGGAACGTCCTTATTCCCTGAAATAACTCCCCATATCTCTTCTTGTACAATGTTAAACTACAAAGATCAATATGTTTTAGCTAGTAATTAACCACCCAATAGGAGTCTGTTTCAGCAAAGGTGGCCATAGTTCAGCTAAAAACATCTCAAAATTAAAGAATCGAGTTGTGAGTGGTACATTCGGGAATGTTCCCTTGTCCACGTCTTGATATCATATTGTCTAAACTGCGGAAATGTGCGTGACTGGATTGGGATATCGGGACAGTTCTTTGTTATAAATTAGCTTTTGTTTGGTTTGTAATTTGCAGAATCACGAGGCAAAGATCGAGTTGCCAAATGGGAATAAGTTTGCAACAATAAATAAGACGGCTTTTGGTCCATGTAACTTCTACCGCAAGTTCACACTCACATTCCACAAAAACGAGAGCGAGAAGATCAGCTTCGATGTGGACCTCCTACTTTCACCCTCCGAGTTCATCGTCAGTCATTCCTTAATTACTAATTAATTAATTACTATTCCGGATGTTAAAAATTATATTTAATTCTGCAGTTAAGATTAAAATTGGTTGTTTAATTTTAGATAAAGAAGGATGGGGAAGTGGTTGGAAAAGTAAGCAGTCGCCGAATAGAGATGAAGACTTTGTACACAGTGAGCTTCGTGAAGCCATCGGAGCTGAGTCCTAACTTCAAAGCCGTCTTTGCCCTCTTCGCAATTATCTTGGTAACTTATATAGCTCCCTAATTAACTAAATAATTAACTAATTATGAATACCAATTAATTTATTTTGATTCACTTAACTATTCCAGCACATCGCATTTGCGGAAAAACTGAACACGCTTTTAGGAATGTGCCTGTGTTGTTGTGCCGGATCCGCCGTCGCTGCCTGGGTTCTCTGTTTACTCTAATCTAAAGATGAATAATTTGGAATTAACAAAACAGCTTTATCGATTTTAACTTTCTTTTATTTCGAAAAATTAAAATTAAGTTTAAAAATTGGTGATAATTCAATAGTTTTGCCGTTTAAATACTGTGTTTTATAGGACATCTCAAATGTCATGAAATTCCGTGTAATATTTTCACCAAAACAAATTTGATCGGCCATTCTTAGCTGCTTCCAACATGTAAGATGTAACAACTTGTAATTAATAACCTCTGACCTTTGACCCTCCAATGTGACCTCTGACCTTTTAGAACCTTCCAAATATCATCACTTATTCAGTAACAAAGTAACCAAACCAACTTTCTTCTCTCTACAAGTTCACCTCTCATCTCTGCACTTTCATAATGTAAATTCAAAAATATAAATGACAGTTTTGGATTGAAACAACAATTTCAACATATATAATTAATGTGTTCACAACTCTTAAAATTGATGACTACAAATAAGTAAAAAACTAAATAAGGATTCAATGTCTGGAAACGGTGACAAATCTGTGTAATAATAGGCGTAGGTTTGTAACATTACATCTTGTAGAATTCATATTTTTAAATAGAGAAGTTAGGATTACTTACGTGCAGATTTTATTATTTTTCTACGTATGACTTATAGTGCAATTCAAGGTAGTAAACTCCTTCCAGAGTTTAGTAATTTAATACATATTACAAATTACAATATACTCGGCTGAAATATAAATAATAACCCCTGAAATATGAATATCAAAATATCGAAAAACTATTTTTTATTCCTAATTTGTAGTTTAAAATGCTCTCAAAAGCCTGACGATATTCCGGCTGCAATTTAAATGATTGATATGAAAATGTTAAAGAATCTTTGAATATTTTTTTGTAGTCTGGAATTAAATTCAATTGTAAGTATTCTACAAATTTAAATGCTGTCTGAGTAAGTAAAGAATGTTTTGCATCTTAATTTAGAAAAGTGAGAATTGTGTGATAGTTAAAAAATAGATAACCTTGTTATTAGATAATTTTAATTAAATATAAGCAATAACATATTATCCGTGAAATATATGACAGAATTTAATAGATGTTGAGTGAATCCAGAAATGAATTATAATTCTTAAATAATGCTGTAATTAATTAATGGAAAATACTTCCGATGTTGGATGTGCATGTTAAAAGGTGGAAATGTTTATGGTGGAAAATAAAAATTTCGGATTTTTAGAATTAGATTTTATGTTTGGTAACGGTTTAATCCATCCGTATGTTCAAAAACCTAAAATTGGACCATGGTGCTTTAATTTTGATTTCAAGTCAGGGTGTGGTCTTAGAGTATATAATATAACAATAATATAGTTATATTATATACTCTAATATATTATCTTATATATTAAGGGTGTGGTCGGCGAATGCGAGCCTATATATAAATGAAGACGCTACGGTTGCTCGGCAACGCGCCCCTTCAGCTCATGTTACTTGTAATCTGGAGGCAAAAAATCTACGAAGGGTTGTAATCTTTGACCTTATGACCGCAATAACCCACTAGTCAAAGTTTAAAAAAATGAGAAGGTTATCGGAATGGGCTTATCGGCCACTTTTGTTTCTCATCGCCTCTTTAGGAATCGGAGTACTAAAGTTTGCAAGGGGAGAGTGGGAAGGATGTCGAAACACAAGAGAGGCACCTTCACAATGCCCACCCGATAAAGCAGATAGATATCCACTTCCCTGGGACTGGGACCCCAACTGTATGACTGCAAATACAACTATTTTATTCTTTATCAAATAGACCCTTACAAACGCACGCCAAAAAGGGTGAAACCCCACGAGCAAGGTGTCAAACACGTTTAGCGTCGTTAGTCGTTGTTTGACACGTTAGAGACGTATTATTAAAGAAACTCACATTTCCCCAGCCATAGAACATAGACATCGTTGAATAGCAGGTGACAGTCTGTTTTCAACGTTGTATCACACATGGAGTGTTGCAATTTAAAAAAAAATGACCCTACATCCTTGACCTAGTCAACACTTCCCCAAACAAACTCAGTATTCACAGAAACGTCATAAATGGCTTTATGAAAAAATATCAAAGCGATCGAGAGTTCGACAGCTCGAACGGACAGACAGACGGTCAGAGTAAAGCCATAAAGGGTTTCACCATTTAATCGCTTATTCGCTTGTTGCTTACTTCAAGTTTTTGGGGGTCGGGAGGCTGTTTTAAAAGCGCTTTAATATTTCGAAGACTAAATTAAGTTAAAAGTATTATGTGAATTAGGCACGCGTTTTCATTCCGAGTACCCGTTCGCGTGCCATGATCACGCCTGCAGTCCCGAGAACGAAGCGTACTTCCTGGGCAACCTCCTGGCCCAACATGCCCGTAACCCTGACAACGTCTCCTTCTTCTTCGGAGACGACTTCGACGACGAGAGCGACCTTCCACCAATTTGGAACCGCTTCGTTCGAATGGAAGGCCTTGCCGACAATACACTCGAACTCATTAAACCCATGAAAGTAGATACACCGGGTTTTTTTAACTCGCCCCTCGTACCCCGAATCTGTGACCCACGATTCCATCTCTACTGTGACTCCACATTCCTACGACACGAGGCCAATCTTAGCCCCAACACACCAAAGGTTATTAAACATTCATTTTTTACCTATTATGTCATGCGGCCAGTTAAATTTGAGTTAAAGTTAAACCCTTGAAATCTGATTGTAGCTGAAGAACATTCAGAGCTACTGTGACTGCCATCCACTCTACTCTGACAAACAAGTATCAAATCGGGGGCTCAATCTGATTGAATGCCTTGGCCGGCCTGGAGTCCCTTGTGCTTTCAAGGCAAGACCACTGACCTTGAGGATTTGACGCATATTGAGCTTACAAGGGAACATTCCCAACTGTACCACACCCATATTTTTAGAAAGAGCAACTAAAATATTAAAACTTTTGTATATAGGAACAATCGGTAACTAAAATCGTAAAGTAGATAGGAAGCATCCGGGAGGTATTTCAGGGATTCTTAATATAACAAATCTCAGTTTTAATTTTGCAATGACACTGGTTCTTGTTGAACACTATTTTTTGACTCCTCTAATGTTAACTTCCCTATCTCTTTCGTGACTATCCTGAAAAAGTGGTGAAAATGGGAAAAGTCTATTTTCGTTACCTGCCCAGTGCAGTCCCCTAACACAAAGTGCACAGTTCCTAACCTTTATAAGATCACAACGATTTTAGTCACCAATACTTCCTGTATTAAAGCTTCCGTGTTTTAGTTCCTCTTTCGAATAAAACCACTTTGGAAAATATTGAAGTGGTACAGTTGGGAATGTTCCCTTGTTAGCGGAACCATTGACCATTGAATTGACCTGTAACACTTGGTTATAACCGTTATAATAATTTTCGGATGCTTGTGCTTCTAGCACACGTCCGTTCACCTCGTAAACTTTACGGAAGACAGTCGAGGGCCTAAGTTCATGGACACGGAAGATTCCCTATGTATGGAAGGTACGAGTTGCATCCTACTGGAGAGGGTCTACAGTCCGGACCTTGTGAAGGAGTACCGGAAGGGGCGGATCTTCCACGGATTCGGCCTCTCCCCCATACTAACGCGCTATCTACTCCTCCAGGTCACCAAAGTGTGCAGGTGCGATACTGGTCACAACCCAGACGATGTCAGGCCAATGCACGACTGTCCCAAATAACCGATTTTATACCTTCAAATTTCAATTACTCACTATTACAATTTGCATTTACTATTACTACAAATAGTGTTATTACTTTACGTTCTTAGCTTGATTAAAATCTGAGTTTCTCGTTGTGAAATAGAATTCGGGGCTTCATACTCATTTAAACGACACAAGGTCGTTCATCTAGTCTGTTCTAACTGTATTACTAAATGTGGTTACCAGACGGACAGACGGAACAAACACATAAGAGGGTATGTTTTAGGATGTGTGTGGAAGTGTTTGAGGCGTTTATGAATGGCCCTCTGTACTTCTGAGTATGGATTTATACTGTGAAGTGGAGTGAAAGGGGCAAATTGATTCTCCTTTCCAAATTCCAATAACTCTACTTTCTCCATCTAAATAACATTTTCAATCAATCCCAGCTAATCCCAGTTTCATACTCCTATATTCCGCCACCTCTTTCCTCGGAGGGGCATCCATGAATTATGTTAAATCAAACCTAGAATTTAATATCCCGTTCATTTCAAATTTCAACGCTTTAGGTGGTTTAACTTCCAAAACTTTGATGTTGACGGAATGGAAAGGAAGTGAAGTTATGTGGAGAAACAGATGAACTGACAATGGATCTCCATATCCTGCCAACCCTACAACTGAATTTTAATTCTGCCTGATAAGCAAGAAAACCTGCTTCAGTTCTGACATTTTTTTGGGGACTGTCATTTTAAAGTGGGAGAAAGCTAGTGCTTTTGTTGAAAAGTCTCTCAGCTTGGGAATCTATCTAGATGGTTTTAGGGGCCTTGATTTTTTGGGGATGAATTCGATTCTTCTGCAAAATCGTGTAAGGAAATAGTTAAGTATTAATTAACAAATCGGGTTCCGTTAATTATTTGCATTTGGATTGTGTCAGTATCAAAATCCATTTCGCCAGTCTCATTTTGCCTCTACCGTCAGAAAGCTCATCTGACTTGACTTCTACTGACTACTCATGCTCATATGTACCGTAACTTTCTAATTAGATCCCCCCGTAATAAATCCCCATCCATTTGGAGAGTTTGGGATGAAATATGTGAAATGGATTTATCCAAAACATATATATTATGAATGTTTAATTCCATTAAAAACCAGCAACCTTTAAAGGTTTCTACCCCGAAATAACGCATCCTCATCTTCTTGACAGGGCTCGAAAACATATAACTCTCTAGAACCGTGGCATATTCAGTGGGTATGAAATAAACCCGAGATTAGTATTAAAGTCATTCCGAATTCCTTTGTTATTATCATGTCCTATTCTACGATCCGAATGTTTGTTTAATTGGGCCTGACATGAATTGTCTCCCTATTCGGATGCCCAGGGGAAAACGCATGGGACTCAAAACGCTCCAATCCCATGAATATTTGAGCAACTCCAAATGTTTACCGACTTAATTATGTTTTAAATGAAGGGCTGGGCAATAACAATAACCCACACTATTTGCACATAAGACTGGATTGTTAGCTGAAATTCTGCGTTTCAAATTGCAAATGGACCGGATTTCTGTCCATTTGGAATTAGATTCCCCTATTTATTTTTAAATCTTTTAATTGGCATTGAATGACAAATGGCAGAAGGAAAGAGCGCTATGGATTTAGACTAATTAGAATAGGAACGTAAATATCCAGGAAATGGTAAACAAATCAGGGTTCTCTAAATCTAAACTTAAATTAAAGTTTCATTGTATTGGAGCATGTCTGGAAGGGATCGTAAAATATAATTTTCGATCTTGGTTTTTTCGAATTCGGAAATTGTTTTTCAGAACAGCATTTCTTCTGACATTTATTGGTTTAGTTGACCTCAAGCGTATGTAATTGAATTCTGTTCCGGTCATACTCATGTCCTCATGTCTATGGGCTGACTTCCAACCATTTCTTTTTAAAAATAATGTCACATTCCTTCGTAATTGAATACGGTTTCTGTGCAAACAAACGGAGCGGGGTTCTCGGTATTAAAGTGTTTAAAGTCTAAGCATGAACTACCAATGACAACTGACAGGGTTTCATCTTTCATCAACCACGGGTTTGTGGGCATTTACAAAAATCTACACGCATGGAACTGTCCATCGCTAAAAATATTATATGACATTATATTCGATAACCAGGATGCCGCATGGAGTCCCACCCGATGCGCGATGTCGTCAGTCAGGCAGTACTAAACGCTTAACAAATTACTAAACGCTGCGTATTAAATTCCGCCTGATTGGATGCGTGTTTGGGACCGCACGATTTTTCCGTAAGAGGCAGTGTTTTCGGTTCCTAAATTTCCACTGTAGTGTAAAGTTGTGCTCCAATGCTCAATACCCGTAGAATTTAACATTGTGGGATAGGGTACGTTAACATTGAATGTATGGTAGGATACATATTGCAAGGGTGAATCGAGGAAATACGATAAGTTCTAGATAAGACGAACAACCGTCTAATTTGAAAATTCTGAAAATTTTAACGATTTTTCTAACCTATAAATTGTGTTGAGGTTCTATTCGTAGTTGAGAAATATCTCCGTCAGATGGGGTCCTGTTTTTGTGCTCGAAGCCTTAAGGGATCCGGTTCCATTTAACTCCGATTCGATCACGTAGTTTGAACTCTGACCTTAAGATTAGAACATGACCCACATTTCTAGGTTAGATCAAGATATGTAAGCAGAACTAGTGCTGATTTCATGGCTATAATATATGGTACTTGCACTGTTAACTCCTTGTCTATTGGATAAGAGGGCAGGGTGGGTTTGTAGCGTAATTGGGTTAGAATTCTGTCTTTATTTGCAGTTGTTCATTTGGTGGATGGGATTCCTTCACTTCATTTATTCTCAATTCCCTTTCCGGAATTCAAGTGAAATGGACTGAGGAGTTGGGAGATGAGAAAGGAACAGAATCATTCCACCTTCAACCTTAGCAGCCCAACGCAACGGACTCCTAGGACCCCAAATAAAACAACTTCACCGTTTCCAAATCCTAAAATCCCCGTGCAAAAATGGACCCTTCATAAGTCATGTCTATACAAATTCTCAATTTAAAACATACCGAGGGAAACAAATAAAAAATTCGGACTTCGCAACCCCATTTTGAACCATTTGAGGCTGATTTTGACTGAAACGATGGTCTCGAAATAATTCCCCACCTCTTCATCCTATGTCAATCTGTTCTGTCCTGTAGCTCTGCAACCTCAATGCAGCTCTTTCGTTGTCCAACCCAATTTTTGGAAAGGCGATTCATCGAACTTAATTGCATTTAAAAGAACCTGGGTTCTATTTTCTTATAAGTAATTGAAAGTTCATAGCTAATGAGTAGGTCATGATTAATGGTTCCATGAATTTCCATGTCAATCGGCTAGAAACGTGGCCTACGAACAGCTCAAAAAAGGGAAAGCAGTTGAAAAGCTGTGAGACTGACTTTATTTCTAAGAAAATGTTTTTGAGATTTCACCAGATTTCTCTCTCATACCTTCTCCCAAATCCTATAGATCGAATTCTGAAAATTCAATCGTCGAATCACAGTATTCGCAGTGGTAGTGATAGGGATGTCCCGTGGACGTAAAAGCTAACTTCCGTTTCCGTTCCGAGACAAAAAAAAAACAAAAAAGCATCGGTTCCAAAACTATCTAAAATAATTGTGGCTCCTAAATAACTGCCCAGGGCAGATATTACATGTGACCTTATTAGGTTGTGACTTAATCCGGCACTAGCGATAATACCTGGCATACATACATACGTAAGATTGTATGGGGCATATGGGGCAACCTTGTGCAGAGTTCGGAGAAGGCGGGGAGATGATTGTGTATGTGAGTAGATGTAACATGTAAGTGCATGGAGTTACATGGGGGCACATGAAGTTACATGAACCTCTCTTATATACAAATCCAATTTGCCATCTTCATCGCCATACTACTACCTCCTCTATTACAGATTATAATTACAGTTTTACAATCACTTGACCACCTACCTTCAACGTTATACCTCTGCTTTCCTCTGAATTTTTAACATCAGTCTTATGGGAAACAGTTAGCATGACTGGGACAGGAGTTAACTAGTTTGGGAACAATGTATCAATGAACCCTGTGTCCCATGGGGACTTATTTAGGTTTAAAGGTGCGACAATTGACTGATAAATTTGCTTTTAGCATTGGAGGGATAGAGCATGTAAACTGCCTAATATTGAGAGGAACATCCCTTAAGATACTTATAGGTTAACCAGATTGCGTGAAAAATTAGGGTTGTAATTAAAAATTAAGATGGGAAGGATAGGACAATAATTTGGTAATGCATGAGAGGGATAGGAGGATGATGGAGGTAGTTGTGTGGGGCTGGAAGTAAAAATATCGATCCCAGACTCGAAGAGAGGGTTCGGGAAATTCGGGTCTGCTTTTGATAAATTCCCGAATTTCGTCGAAATCGGGCTAAGTTTTTGGTCCGGGTATTTTTGTCGGGAGGTTTTGAAGGAAGGAGACGACGGTCCCTCATCATTTCTATCTCCTTCCTTACAGCGACAACAACACATTTCTCATTATCACCAACACCACCACCACATTCAACAAATATTTAAAAACATCCCACACCACTCCCAAAAATTACGCCTACTAATTGTAATTAACTCTTTAATTGAGATTAATCAGACTCCAACTTCCAATCCTAGAGAGATTACTTTAAATCGTTAACTGGGAATTCAAAGCCTCACATTTCCGATGAGTAATTAAGGATTAGGAGAGGCATTTATGTTATTGCAAATGTTTTTGAAATCCAAGGATTTTAAAAGAACCGAGTCCGAGGGGGAGATAAATAAGGATATATAATGGAGGATTAGGGATAATAAATGGTGAATGTGTGCTGCGAATGAAGTGTTATTAAGAGGGCGGGCGGTTATTTCGGAGGTTTAGATTTCGGGGGTGTGGTGTGACCTTTGACCTCTGGTTTGGGGGGTATGATGAGGGAGGTCATGAGAGTTGGAGATTGTCGAGAGGGTGGGAATTGACAGTGATGAATCTCTCAATCAAATTCTGTCAACTTCAAACTGTCATTTCTCTCCAGCAGTTTTTCTTGTGAAGTGAAAGTGGTGAAAGTTAAAAAAAGTAATAAAATAGGTTCCAAAGCTATTTTGTTGCAAACAACGGGATTATAGAGTTAAGATGACTGATCCTTACTACCCGAGGAATCCTTCAGGTAATTAACTACCTTAATTACTCTCATTCCCCTAAACTGGAGTAGATTTCCTAAAATACACCCCGTAATAGAGCCCCACCAGTTTACAGCGTTCAAATAATGCAACCCAAACTGCCAGGGTCTAATTTAGGGGATATTTTATGAAGTTGATTTTATTGTCTAACTTGAACAAACAAGAGCAATTCAAAACGAAAATAGGGGTTTTTACGAACAGCTAGTTTGAACGTGGACTTGAAGGAGAAGTTTTTATGTATTTAATTTAAGTAGATCATTGCATACCTGATTTTCAACCATAATTCTTTCTTTCGAAATTCCGTAAATCGCATATCAAAACATTAAAATTGCAAACGGAACAACTTTATAAGGACGCTTAATGTTCTTGGAACTCCTGCTATTCACATTTTATTAGAACCATTGTATATTGGATAGGAATTAATTGTCTTTGCGTCAGGCCCATTATACCCAAATTTGCATGGGGTAGAAATGAAATAGTGAGGTCAGGAGAGTAATTATTGGATGTAATTATAAAACATTATCTTGCATAAACAGGGCTTTGAATTGGTTGGGTTTATTATCAGAGAAACGATGCAAATAATGATTTGTATTATGTATATGCCAAATCCATCTATTAGTTCAGTCTAATTACTTTACAAAAACCTTTCAATACTGCCTTCCTTATAATTATCAATTAGCCAACCTTTCCCTGCTATAATTACTGACTGTCAACTGCAGGACTTCGGAGATTCAATTCAAGGAAAACCTTGAATTCGTGACATGCTTTCCCTCACTTGCAAAAACTGAACAAGGGAATAGTTTAGGTTGTTCAAATTACGAAATTATTTCATTTGCTTTCTTTTACACTTTTTAAGCTAAAATCAGCTATATTTACCAATTCAATGTTCAAAATATCAGCATTTTCAGGATGTCTATTTTCCGAGGTTGTACAAGTTTTCTCTAAATATATCCACACTATTCCCTTTCCGATTTAGATGGATAAAACTCACCGAAATACATATGGATGGTTACTTGTTATGTCACAACTGAAAAGATCCCCTTGTGTTTACAGACACAAGTCAGCGAAACAGAGATATATTACATCAAAGAAGCCTTAGAAGTTTGCATTCAAAATCCGTAATAACTGCTGAAACTATTATAGTGATCCTGATGTGTAATTAGGAGTTACGAGGATTTAATTATGCATTAGTACTCATAAAAATATTGAGCGTTAAATAATAATAGTATTCCTGCCAATATTCGACTTGGCAGATTCCTTTGTTGAAGCCAAAGATGAGTATTACAGGAACGAGGTCAATTTTTCTATTAGGTTGCGCTATTTTCATCCGAAGAAATTAAAATTTAACTATCGTTTTATTAGGGATATTTTTGTATTATTAAAAATGATAGGTGATGTGATAATTGGGATATTTCCGTAATTGTTGTGTAGATTTCGAACGGGGTCAAGGTAATTACGGTAAGATGTACCGACCGGAAGAGCACACGTCCTTCTCGACGGTTCCGCTGGGTGAAGTGATCACGGAGCAACCGATGCAATCCTATGGATCACAAATCAGCACAGGGCTCCCATCCAGTTTCGGTCGGGGTCACCATATGCCAACAATGATGAGTCCTCAGGTCACGGGAGGAATACCCCTCCCTGGATTTGATCTTTTGGACCAAGTACCTTCCTTCAAGATACACAACACATGTAAGTTACCACTTTTAAAAATACATTTTTCATATTCCAATACTACTGTTAGTAGTTCATTTGTTTCGCCGCTTGAAGGATAGAAACCCCGGTTAGAATTTGAATTTTGAAGTAGTGACTAAAACCCCCGCTCATGTTTAATCCGATGCCATTAAAACCCCGGGAGTAATCAAAATTTGAATTGGTGACGCGAAACCCAATTAACTTTTATATTCAACCTAATTTAAAACGTAGGAACGCGTCTTAAACTAGGTCTCGCATCTGAATTTCGAATGTCTTTGATTAGAATAAAATAGGTTTTGCATGTGGGAGTTCTCTGAATAAGTAAACATTACGACATGGTCGCCTCGTCACCTTCCTTTTGGAATAAGAACTGATTTATTATTTATTATATTGCAATTTCCTTATGTTATGATTGGATTACTTCACCGGAAGCTCCCGGCACGACTTCCTCTCTAGGGATTCCTTTACAAACGAGAATAATAATATTAATAATAATAAGAATAATAATAACTGGTGAAGTAATAAATTTGGGAAGGAATCCAAGGGGATTCCAGAATATTGCCAATCTCATACTTTATTTTTGTACTCCTTTTTCAAACTCTTAAACCTAGCTGGATTCAAAAACATGCAAATTTAATAACAAAACCGTACTCTTTTCTTAGACTTATGCTCGTATTTATAATGAAACATCAATTTTGATGTTGATGAGCCCCTCACGAAAAGGTGATGCCTTACTCATACTCAATTTCGTATTTTTAATGGATTTCGATCAATCCATTACGTAAAGCCTTACTCACACTCACAATCAAGCGTTGGCGGGCGGGAAACTTGAATTTAGTTGAGTTCAGATTTTTTAATCAGATTTACCTTGTGATGTTATGTAATACAACTGTAGCTATTATAACTGTCATAGTTGTCTCTTTTTTTAAGCGCATCATCTTAAGACAAGGAAATTTCCTCTTCAATATTCCAAAAGCCCTTTCCACCGTGTTCCTAGTACTAATTTGAGCTTTGTTGAACCTGAAGTTAATTAATTTTATAGTAACTATGTCAGTTTAATTTAGAATAATTTAGTTTATTACCTTATTTCAGCAACATTGTTTGGCCGTTGGAAAGGAGTCATTAAAAAGGGAAACAAAGTGTACCCGGCATCACCTAGTAGCATTCCAGGAGACTGTTCCGATAAGAGTTCCTCGTACAGTGAGCTATTCTCAAATATTCGCGAATCGTGGGCGGATCCATACCATCTTGCCACAATGTTCGTAAAATTCAATTCTGCATCGCAAACGGCTTGACAGTTGATCGAAAATTGTCCATGTCGATTCCTAAACAATTCTGCATCTTCTCCACCAGGAGATGATATAGGGACATGGGTGCAATCAATGCAGCCTACTACACCTAAAAATAATAATTGTAAATTATAATACGAGTCTTGGACAATACTTTATAACATCAATATATTTAATTTAGTACCTGGAAACTGTGCAATTTGGTAAAATTCGAGAATGAATTTTGATGCATTTTGAAATGTTGGAAATTTTACAAACTGTACACGATGCTTGCAAATACAGATCGAAATTCGCTTTACGAGCTGGCAAACCGTAGCTTGAGAGAGCTTGTGATGATCGCTATTGCACAGTTGAAAGTTTCCGGTCGAGTAAAATCGTAGTACCGTAAGAAATTGAATAATCGGAGGTATGTGCGTCCCTCGTTTAACTGGCCGTCTTAGATCGCTTTCTATCAAGGTCAGGACAAAAAGCGCTGTTTCCTTGTACATGTGGTACCGGTTTTTGAAATCGGTTGCAGAAAACCATTCAATTGGATTGTCTCGGTCTCGAATCCGTACCAAAGGGACTCTCTGAATGCGGCGTCGACGCTGCAAGCGTGTTTCTAAGTTGTGGAGACGGTTTATTGACATTTCAGATATATTTTCTAATAATTATCTGGTTAGAATCTCTGATCTGTCAAATCTGAGTGTACTCCTTGACCTCACTCAGAAATCTTGATTACAATCAAGATTTGAGTGTGATGGTTACATCAAAATCATCATTATAAATATGAATTGATTGGAGTGTGAGTGAAGCTTGATTTTGAGTACGCCATCATCATCAAATATCATTATAAATACGAAATTGTCTAATGTGAGGAAGGCATCATACTTAAATCGCTTGATGGCTCGTTATAAATACGAGCATTAGTCTTTCATACATAAATAGTTTGTTAACTGTAGCAAAATACAGATGGCGCTATATGAAAGTGCGTCTACCCTTAATTGTAGCGTTTGTACTCTGAGGGTCTTTTTTTTCGGGTTTTGAAACCTTAAATTGCGTGATAGCGAGTCTTTGCGTTTTCAATTAAATTATTTATTATGAGTTATGACGATGAGAGGGATACAAAAACTTACAAGGGAGTTTTTGATAAATAGCCATCGTAAATAAGTAAATAAATAGGTCTCGTAAATTAGGAGCTGACATGCTAAGCCTAAAATGCAGGTACTCCGTAAAGTTCCTTAATTTTGAGAATTTATTCTGCAATAAATATACAAATTTTAGCATTGGGCACTTCACAACTAAAGATGTGCAAATGCCTGGTGATGAAATGACCTATAGATTTAAATATGGTATTTTACAATTTCATGTTGAAATAAATATTTTGACACCAAAAGACAAAACTTTATCAATTACAGGTGTCAATTCATTAGTTTTTCGTAAAATGTCAGATCGGAAATAAAACTCTCGAAGTAAACTCTCTTGTTACGTCTTGAATTTGGGACAAGTTTAGAAGGTAAAGAAAGAGCAATACAAAATTGAAGCGAATGTGGAGCAACATTTGGAATCGTAATAGATCAATAATAGAATCTAACCAAAACTATTAAATTAAATCATAGTGTTAAAATTTTGAAATATACGGCGCTTTTGAAGTAAGGTCAGAATTACATTTTCCTCAATGTGTGGACCTTGTAAAGTAATATCTATACTAACATGAAATACTAAAACAAGTACCTCGCACTGGAATAATCCACGCAGCAGGACACAGAGCGGATTTGGAGGTTGAAAATCCATATTAACTCCTCATGGGGATTTATTTAAGTGCTTACAAACATATCTTTTGTACATATTGCATATTGTCAGAATATCCGAGTCAACAAATTTTGTCGAAACTCCTGAATATGGAAAGCGGAGCTCTTGAGAGTTTATTGGCATACGCCCTTCAACCCTCTACCTCTATCCCCATACGAATAAGAAACCTCCTCTCTCAGAATTTACTATTTTTTATTATTATTATTATTTCATCAAATTGATATCGGGAAATATTTGGCCTGTCAAAAAGCAATTTCCGATCCTCCGGAATTTCATGTAATATGAATCAGTGGAATTCGGGGCAAATATTTTCAAACTTCAGCAGCTTTTTTACATGAATCCGAATTTGGGATTTTTACGGTTCAATACTCATCTCTTGAGATATTACATCCAGATCTAGTAGGAAAGTATGGATTTGCATTTACTAGAGTAAGGAACTAATAAGGGAACATTCCCAACTGCACAGCAGATATTTTTCTAACCTATGCTGTACCTGTCTCATTCGATAAAATGTATTTCACCTAGTAAAGTAGTTAAGCATCGTACGATATACGTTAACATTATGAAAGGGCGACAAGAGCAATAGAAGAAGGAAAAAAGTCGAGTTTTCTTGATTTCAAACCTTTTTAGATTTTTCCTCGAAAGAGATAGGAAGTTAACATTGGAGAAGTCGAAAAAACCAGTCTTTTTGCCAACAAATAAACGGGAATGTACTGTAGTGGTCCTTGAAAAGCTGTCGTACTTTTTGACCTTTCGACCTTTTTTACTAGATTAAATAAGATTTAGCGACCCCTAGGCCAATGTGTTACATTCAATCAATTTTACATTTTCGTAGCTCCTCCGAGTTCAGACCGGTTTTTAAAATGTTGTTATGTTACAATTTACAATTGAAGTAGTTCCCCTGTAAGACTTTCCTCAATCGATTTTAGTTAATATTGTCTTAAAGTCTAAAGTGTCTAGGGGAACTGATTTCGAATAATTTGGGGAGCCGTGAGGATTATTTACGAACATCTCCCATAGTTCCCACTCTCCAATAATCCATTTCTCCGGAAGGGTTCCTTAATTATCTCGAAAACAGGGTTATGAATACGGACTCCAGTCCAGACCTTTGATCTTACAAAATTTCAGAGGAAGACATTAATTCTATCACCATCCTTCTCAGTACGATTTCTCAACTTGAGCAAGGGATCGTCCAGAAACTTCTAAAGTTTCAAAAATTATGCTTCTTTTGACGAGAACAATCAAATCACAGTAGTTAAGACTGGTGAAATTTAAAAAAAATTAAAAAGTGAAGAAATATTAGTATAAAAAAATTCAAAAAATTGCAAGCATTTTTGGTCTTTGTATTCGAAATTGACAAGTTTCCAATTCAGTTTAGACCTCCTTTGCCAATTTTTAACGCTTTTAAGCTCTGAATTGTGGTAACTCTTATAGCAATTTCATTTCAATTTTTAGCCCTGAAATGTCATAAAACGGTTTCTTTTGCTAATATTTGCACGGAGAGGAATGGTTTGTGAAGGGACCTTTGTCTGCTAATGGAATTCCGAGATTGTGAGGTTGGGTAATGTGTATTTAAGGATCATGATTTTGATGATCCATCTCCATCTTCAACACATTTCCTTTACTTACAACCTCTTCAACGTAGACCACTGCAACTGACGGAGATTGAATAGTCATTACAGTATAGTTAGACTCCTACATATTTATTATTAAAACCCTATCAACCTCCAATTCCCCAACACCAACGTCAAACGTCAACGGGACTAGTTCAGCAAAGAACTTTCATTCCAAATTACAATATTCTGAAAGACGAGGTTTTATTAAAAGCAAAAGGCTCTTACAATTAGTTTCGCAGATTAATTCATCATTTCGACATCCTAGCTCAGATTGATGGGACATGGTCCGTCGGCCGTGTGTTTGCATGCATTTTGTAACTGATTTTAGTGTTAAAAAAGTTAAAGAATTTTGACCTGTGGGGTTCTATTCACCTTGAAGGAATTTGTGCTCAAATTTGACCCGTTGGGTTCGATTCATCTTACAATCAGTTGGGCTCAATTTTGACCTGCATGGTTCTATTGAACTGACAGAAATTTGGCCTCAAATTTGACGGGTCGGATTCTGAAAAATGTTACTGATAATTTGGTCGTGTTATCGAAACACATTTCAAACGCTATTAGGCCGTTTTATGAATTTTGAGTCTGGACCTATCTGTCGGTCTCACTCTCAAAACTATGGGCTTGGTTTTTAACGATTGTTATTGTTGTTGTTAGCAATAACGGATGGATACACGACGTGTTCACCAGGGTACAAGATCTTCAACGCTCAAGGAGAGCAGATGCTTCGGGCCACCTCGGACACGCTCTTCTGTCCATTTGACTCCAAGCAAAAGTCCGTCTATGTCAAGGACTCGAATGAAGACTGCATCTTTCAAGTCAAATTCACTCCTTCCATTTGCGAATGTGATTCAGAGGTAAGGACAAAAACCACAAAAACAATTCCTAGAACTAAAATAGGACCTCATTAGCACTATTCATTGTAACAAAATAATAACTAATTATGCTAATTTCCGAATGTTTTTTAACAACAGGAGAAGCGGTGCTTTGCAGTCTTTTCGCCAGTCTTCGAAAACCCATTCGGTGCCATTCTATTCGAGGCTGGTCAACTCAAGTATTCTCTTAAAATCCTTAACGCTCTCGAGGCCGAGACCTTCGCCGTTCAATTCATCGGCAGCTCCGACATTACGGTTCGTTTTCTATTACAAGTCGTTCAATATGGTCCTCGAAATAAGTCCCCATCATTTGGTGGTGGTTTCATAGTCACGATTTAAGATTTAGGGCCACCAGAATAACTCCCCACCCTTTTAAAACCCGTCGCAGCGTTAGTTTCCCTGATGCTTGTAGAAGAGTACGTACTGAAGATCATAGATTTGTGGGATATTAAACAGCATATTGTTGGAAATGTTTTGGAATGATTTAAAGTGAAAGGTTTTAGTAAATGTGCTGTGTGAAACTTAAAGAATTCCAACGAGGAAAGATGTTTATTTATATGAAGAGGTCTGTTTGGTGTGGTGTGTGGTCCCTTTGTTTTTGGGAAATGTCTTTCCGGGAATGTTGGGAATTAAATATGGAAATTGTGAAAGAGGAATAACAGATTTATTAGCCACTGTTTTTGAAAGGATCGGAATTAAGTGGTAAATTGCAAAAGTGTGCTTTAGATTAGAATATGAATATTAGGACCATTCATAAATCATGGCATTCATAGCCCAAAAACTCAAACTCTCATTCATGAACTATCCATATACCCTAATTCTTTAATTGAATCTTAATCCCCCGAAATAGTAGCTTAATGCGAGCCTGATTGGAATTAAAGGCATATACGCTAAAATTACTCTAATCTATCTCGATCATGTAGACTCATTCCGGAAATTTTGAGCGAACTTGATAGAAAAAATTCAGAATTCAACAAAGTGTCCTGTATAATTCTCAGCAGATTATTAGTGACTTGACAATAAATAAATTGATTTTTTTCAATCCATTAATTCAAGTCAGATTTGAACTTTAGATTTATTTCCTTGAAGCCTCAGATGTGACAGAGATAGAGTAGATAACATATTGATTATGGGATTAGAAATTTAGGACCTTCAAATCGACAGGTCGATTTATGTCAAGAAAATTTCGCCTATCATTTAAAAACGTCCCATTCTGAGTTTTATTTTTGACAGAACTTGAGAGGAAATGAGGTTCTCTCGAGATGAATAAAACTGTCGTCAAGTACTTTATGGCTCTCTATTTGTGGAATTGTTTGTGACGGATGGACTGACATTTTTCCTTATTCTTTTATTATTTTCGTACCGTAACTATCTTAATAAGTCCCCGCCCCCCCTAAATAACGCCCCACCTAAAGTCCTTAAGATATACTTTAAATCACGACCATTATTTTTGTCAAAAGAGTGCATGCTTTCAGCAGTATATTTTCTCAGTTACAACTGAATTACCAAGTTGCTAATTTTTACAATAGTTAAAATTAACACCTTATGGCGGAGAATGACAAATGCTCAATCGAAAGCTGGAAACACATTGACTTTAAACAAACACTGACGCTAAATTACATGGCAGGGCGTGTATTTAGAGAAATGGGTTATAGTTGATGATCTATGTAGGAGGGGGTGAGAGGTGAAATTGAATCCTTATCGTAGACAATAAAAGTTGCGATAAAATGTTGTTTTGTTGAAGTTGTTGTAGTAATTTGTTGTTGTTGTTTTATGTGCTTAGATAAAGGGAGCAGATGGTAGCGTGGTGGCGATAATAAATATTCACCGAGAACGTTGGTCTCGACCCAAATTCACACTCACTTTAATGGAGGAAGTTAGCACGGCCAACAAGGCACTCTTCATCGGATGTGTCATCACTCTTGTAAGTTTAATTAGCAATTATTAAAATAAACCTACAATCCAACACTTTTATTTTTTCAGCCTCTTATTACCCCAAAAATAATCGGGTTTGCATTCGTAGATTTTCGAAAGATTGCCTGTGAAAAATATATTACATAGATCGAATGGCCCAATTTGGAAAAGTAATTTACTCCATTTGCGTCATCGTCATCTGTTTGCATTGGTATTGCCAAAAGCAATAAATCCATGGGTGGCACTGCAAAACAAATTGAGTAGAAATACTTGTTCTTTGTTGATTTAAAAAAAACACAAGCTATTCTTGTCATGCCTAACAATGAAGCTATTATACCTTATCAGGAACTTTTGCGATGAATTTCACATTTACCAAAATATTCGGGACAAAATAAAAAAATAAAAATCTCGAACTTATTACTGATTGTACATTGTACAGCGAATTTTGAAGAAATCTGAAATGAAAGCATCGTTATAATTTCCCATGATACTTCCCCGTTTGTTTTTCACGAAAATACTCGTACTAACGCAATGTCATTTTTCGAGTTATCCAATGTTAACTCCCTATCTAATTTCTGGAAAGTAGAAATCGTCGAGTCGTCGGTGCTATATCTTGCCTTGCAGCCCTCACCTCGGTCTTTTGAGGTTTAATTAACGTTACTAACTAGTTTAATTATTAACTGCGCAATTAGAGAATAAATGCTATATACGTCGCTGATAAATTAAAAACTCTTATTTTCTTGTATTTCTTCTTAATTTATTTTACATCATATCCGAATGGTGACCAGAAAAGCTACCGTTGAAGCCGTTGTACAACTGGTGGTTAAAATATTAAAAATACCTATTCCTCGGTGGGTAAAATCAAACTTATAATTTTTTTCAGGACTTGGTGATGTGCGAGGCGGTGTGCACGCGTTGCATCTGCATGGCCCCCGTCGCCCTCGCCTGCCTCGCCATACTCGGACTTACAATTAGCTCCTATTCACCTACAAAGGGACCCACCATATGAAACTAACTACTTTGGCTAACCGTCAAACTACAAGGATCACTTCCTCCACTCCTTTAACTACTAAAATTTAAAAACTAACCTAAGCAAACATTAACTCGTACAATCCAATCAATCACAACCACCCGAAAAATTAGAAGAATCCATCTTCCTCAGCCTGAATAATATCCGAAATGCTGATTAAGGCCCGAAAAAACTGTCCCGAACTCCGACAGACAAGCCATCATCATAATACACCCATACAATTTCCTTCGAGAGGAAAGAGAAATAAAACAAAGTGTGTTTCGAGGAAGGAAATAATAAGTATACGGACAAGGGAACGGCACAAGTTGTCAATCTCCCTTCTGACAGCAACGACTCTAAAATTTCAGTACAACCAAAATACTGTATAGGATTACACTACACTTATGATAAGATAATAATAAAAGTAAAAATAATCTGAAATACTCAAGACGGCCGGTTGGTTATGACGTTATAACGAGGTCTGACTGTACTAATTATAAGGGCTGGGTTGAAAGGGAATAATTCATCGGAAATGTTGAGTCTCGGGAGAAATCTGATGGAAATCTGGAGAAATATGTCAAATTGGATTTCTTATTATGAAATATAAATTGTGAGTTTTTTCTCATCGTCTCGAAAACCGGATCTCCTCTCTTAAAACAACAAGGAATACTAAGAATATAAAAAATTGTGTCTGTGAAGCTATTTCTGAACTATGATCTATTTATCATCAATTTCCAAGATTTATTCCATCGTGAAGTTCGGAATAACATAACATTATTTCTCCGACGCCAATCTTAAAATAATTGGAAATTCCGTCGAAACTTGTGTTCAACAAATCGTGTAAGGTTGAAAAATGGAAAATTTATAATTAATCGAATCCGGAGATTTAATTGGTTTTAGAAACAAGTGAAATTAAAGTGAAATTGAGTGATTTATAAATAACTTTCTCCTCTCGTCTCAACACGGACAAAAACAATGAGAGAGCATGTCTATTCATGGAATTTTAACGAAGGGATTACGTCGGAATCAAGTCAATAAGAACAATTAAGTTAAGCAGGAACTATATAGTTAAAATATGTGACCATGTATATATAATATCTTAAAACTTAATTGGAATATAATTACAAAAAACACAAAGACGAACAAAATTGGGTAAAATTTGACCTGGAATTCTCATCATAACGAACAATTTACGGTCATACGACTTTTTTTATTTTGGCTTTAAATCCCCCTCATAAGTTCTTAATTCATAATTCTGGGGGAGGGGTTTAATACAATTTAAAATGCTGTTTTTTCAAAACCCCTAAATTAATTGAATAAAATTGCAACTGCTTTTTACTGCCAAAATAAAGTATAGTCAAGGAATGAAATGGTAGAGAGAAACAAGAGCCAAATGATAAGTATTAAAAACTTTCCTACTTAAAGAAAATAAACGCTACCTCTCTCTCCTAAAAATCCGTACATTCATCTGGTAATTAAATATAAAAATTAAACTAATTCATCTACACGACCTTTTTACCGTTGATACTATCAACTAAAATTCCTAGTTTTACGGTTCGATCTTTGACCTTTGGAATGAAACAGGGAGGTTTAATCAGTAAGTACAATCAGTAAATTATAACGAATATTACATAAGGATACTGGCCCGTTTTTAACCAAACCTAGGCCACTTTTATACTCATCATCGGTCACTTTAAACTACTGCAAAAGGTCAGATCAAGAAATTATTTCGACATTTTTGAAAGTGTCAAAACTCAAAAAGTTCGATATAAGTATTAATATTATGATATAAAATGCCGAAATATTCCAGGTTGGGTTTTCCGACAAAATATACCTACTTCGGATAAGAATAATTATTAAAGCCTGTTTGTATAATTCGTAATTCGTAAAGGTGCAAGTTGGGAATTCATCAATTGTCAATCAGTCGGAGTGTGCTCATCTCAACATGTTAAATTTAAATAGGATACTTAAATTTAAAGGCTTAGAAAGCAAGTAATTGAGATTATCCTAGCATCGGACATGAGATTATTTCACAATCAAAACCGATTTGATTTTGAGGTTGTGCTTTCTGTTCAATGTAATTAAGTTTCGCTCATGACAAAGTTTTAACACATTTGTTTGTTCGTTTTGATTTTGTATTCTGTTAAACGATACATCAGTTTGTGCTAAATGATTAAAATTAAGATAGAAGAACAATTCGACAATCTAACGGCAGTTTTAGTTTTTTAATATAAAATAAAATTACCACCACCGACAACAGTGACAAAGCGAAAAAAAGTTTTAATGAAAAACCCGAATTGCAGATTTTCCAGATTTTAATTGTTTGATTGTATGTGCAATTTGTTTATACATTTTAGGATCCAAATGCTGTTTAAGCTTGAAGTCCCTTCGTTTAATGCCAACGAATTATTAGTTGTAATTGTAAGATACTACTTGTTTAATATGTTTAATTTGATTATGTGAAAACGGTGCTGAAAGATACGAGCCATGTTTGTAAGAATGTTAATATTATGACAAACAATTTTTTATTGAATAAATCACTCCCTTGACATTTTGAGCAGCTTCGGCTTTCATTTGGCACTTAAAGTCTGTACAGTGTCAATTATCTTCACAGCCTCTAAATTAAAGTTTTATAACGTATTTCAGGTTGAGAGAAGAGAAGACTCTTTGGAAATATTTTAAATTCCTTGGGGTCAATTAAGAAACCAATTTACAGGCATAATAATCACTGATTTTAGTCCCACGGGGTGACTAACTCCCCCCCCCCTGCAATCTTTAGCTCTGATGATATACTAGAATTTTAACCAACACCGATTACATTCCAAATCGTTCCCAAAAGCGTCAAATAATTATAAGAACAAGATTTTCCATGGAACACGCTTGCATTCTAATTTTGAAGACGAATACTTTTTGTAATTTATGCAGCTAGGATGTTTTTTTTTATTTTGTAATGAACTTACCGCTCCAGACTTTGTTGTAATTAACTCCGAATGAGACTAATTAAATTAATTAGGACATGAGGAAGACATCTTGTAAAAAGTAAGCGAGCCTCAAGCCTGCAAAAGACGGTACTAAAAATTCTAAATTCGATTCAGAGTGGAACGACTTGAAAAGTAAGGCAAAACTGACAAAATATTAATTTTTTACTAATTGTTCCAAGGATTTTTTTTGTCCAACATTTTCAGAAAGAACATAACTAAAAATAATGTTACAGGTTATAAATTAAATACAACCCAAACACAAAAGGACGAAGGATTTGCGTGTGGGAAAACAAATTCAGAAAACAAACAAAATGAATTAACCAACAAGGGTATTTTACAAAGTGACAAACCAAGTACAACCTAAAATGAGTCAACATTTTTATGCCAATTCCGAAATAGTAATCAAGAGGTTCGGATCCCATAATTGATCAAATCTTAATCTAGTCTTAGCATTTAAAAAAAATGACAATCACTGCATCTAATGTTCGCATCAGATCAATAATCCGACCTAAACCTGTCACCATTTCATTGTCTCTAAACTAATAAATCCGTTTATCCGGGATATAAATGAATTTTACGGAATTTCCATACTTAAAGCCTATGAGATTCGTGATTTACTTAATTTTGTAAACTTGAAAATTAGGGCCTTATTAAGCAACTCTATAAATATATTCTATGAATGGTAGTGCCGGAAAAAAATTGTTTTTTTCGTGTGCAAGATTGTGAGGTAGGTTGGGAAGAATATTAATGTAAGGAAAAGGAGAGGAATATAAAGAAATATATTGAAATGGCGTTTCCGAGAAATGTGAAAGTAAACAAAGGATTTTTTTTTGGTTCGAAAGTGTAGAGATCCGTAAGTGCTTTTTCTCATGTCAGATTACAAGCCTTTTATTCGGAAATAGAAAAAAATGAATCCGCTCTACCCAACATTTACTTCTATTTCCATACCAAATCCACATTTCTACAAACTCATTCGGTTCTCTGAATGAGTAATACAGAGCCTTAAGGCTCCAAATCCATTCATACACTACGCTTTTACCTTTACAACAAACTTGTGACCGTAAATTGTAAGGGGACTTGTTCGGGAGAAGCCTTATAATATAACGTACTTGGAGTATTTTAAGGCGCCTCGTTGTCTTACGAATTAGCCATCTAACGGACTTTTTTTGCATCATGAATTTTAACGCAGTTAAGCATTTTAATCTTTCTATTTCCAAGATATTCTGAAATATCTATCCAAAATGACTGCCGTAAAATCAAAATGAGTGGAAAATCCCGTACATCAGCGACAGAATACAAAGGTGAAAGTAAAAGTTATGAACGGCCCCACGACCTGAAAAGCAAACCCGTGAAATCATGAATAGTCACGGAATGGGAGTCAGAGATTCATACTTACACGTTTTCATAAATATATATCTTTATTATCGGGATCAGGAGAGGATTCATTAGGAGAATAAAAAACGTAATTTCTTTATCCAGAGGAAGGAGAGAGATTTGATGGAAGAATAACCAAACTCAACCACTTCTGACGTTACATTCCACTTGATTTACAAAAAAATATAACCGAAATTCGGAGAATTGGGGCTTGTGAACGTGAAATGAGGTCAGGAGAGGAGGGGCTACTCTTCTTCAGGAATACTAATTTTTTTATAAACCTGGTCGGACAATGTATACCGAGTCTCGGAATAAGCCCCCTCCGACAATCATTTTTAAAACATACGAAATTCCCTGATAGCAAGGACATCATTTATTGAGGGGGCTTAAAGCGGATTTACAGTTTATCTGCGAAACCAATGAATTCCTATTTTTATGTTAAACCATGAAACTCAATAATTGAAACGCTCTGTCTACCTGTCTGTCTTCTTCACTATTCAACTTTCAAGCATTTTTAAACCAGGTTTCCAGTTTGCAAATTGTATTTTCGTAGGTTCAACCCGATTTTTTTTACCAATTTTTTTTGCAATGATAATGTTATATTAACAATTCCGGAAGGATTTTTTTACAGATGTTGCAAGTGGGTTGCACACCTTGCTTATGTGCGTTTCCTACGGGTTATTTAATCATTTCACGAAAGCCACAGTCCAGATAACTTCTTTAACATCGTAGGAAAGCAAGATGAAGAACAACAGGATACAACTTCATATTTTGCTTTGTTTCTTATAAAATTTCCATAATCTCCAAAACCAGCAAAACCTCTAGCCTTTTTATTTCTGGTTTCGGAAAGCCTCTTTTAAATGACTGAATTTGTTTGTCTCTAAACATAAGTGGTTCTATTTCTACAATGCAATGATTTTTAAAGTCTTGGCCCTGGTCTAGTCACAAAACAGTAAGAACAGACAAAATAATCTTATTTTTATACACCTTAGCATATTTACTTTCAACCCATA
The DNA here is from genome assembly GCA_906901685.1 of Desoria tigrina. Taxonomy (NCBI): domain Eukaryota; kingdom Metazoa; phylum Arthropoda; class Collembola; order Entomobryomorpha; family Isotomidae; genus Desoria; species Desoria tigrina. Next base: position 303,590 of record CAJQTU010000067.1, read on the forward strand.
AACCCTGTAAGCTACTTCCGATATCAGTTGAATCGTAACGTCATAAGATGACAAAAATTGCCCCACCACAGACAACAGACAGCCAATCTTAATTTTGCTAAAACTTAGGAGACCCGAGTTTTAGTCATTAACTGGAAGACTAACAGCATAATATATTATATTATTAAATATAAGAGGGAGCTAATCCATTGACAGTTCTAATTACAAGTTCATCAGGTTTAGGAACGGTCCACCATAAAAGACCTTTAAGATTTTTTTAAGAAGAGTTCAAAGGAAATTAAATAGCTGCTTTAGCGAAGAAAAAACTTCTCTGTGTTTGATTGGAATAATGATACCGAAATGATGGGAATCGTTGATCTAAAAAAGAACAAAGAATTCTTTATACTACAAAAACAATACAAGGAACAAAGAACTTGTTCCTTTTTTATTTATGTCAATTGTCTCTCTTGAAAGAGGGCCTTTCACGCGTAACGTTCCACTTCAATTTTTTCTAAAAAATAAGTACAACTTCAGATATTTATTCCTGGAAAGTCTCTTTAAAATTATTCGACTCTTCATGTGGATTTGACGTCTGGCGACGTGTAATTTTGGACACACGATTCAAGGGGAAATGATTTCCACCCTGAATTCATTGTAAAAATTGTGACCTTTACTGATCATACTCGACGATACTATATTTTGTGAAGAAACGGCGTGGATCGGTGGATGGCCTTATGGACCAGAGAAGTTGCGTAAATGAAGGCAATTGGAATCAAATTGTATTATTATTAAAGATCAAAGTTGGGAGAAAGTCTTTGGAAATTGGGAACTTGTTTTTTTCGTCTCCGGCCTAACTTTACTAATGAGGTCCATCCCTCTCTTAACACAACCACAATTTTTTACGACTTGTTCCTCCCAACTTGAAATAATAGGAATGGGCCTACGCACAAGAAGAGAAAGTACAATTTTTGTTCTATTTCCGATCAAATACTACCTCAAAACGATCGTAATGATATAATAATTTAATACACACTTCCCCTATTATTATCCATCTCAGGAAATTCCAGAATTCTATGGACTTTTAAGGTAAGAAACAATGACTATAAAGTAAGGCCAAGAACCTCCATGCTGTCACAAATCCAGATTAACTAAGAATGTATACTAAGTACTCTAAAAAATTAAGCAATTCCTGGTTAAGAGAAATACTGACAAAACTCGTGAAGCCGGAAATTGGCAATAATGTCCAAGGTGGTGGAATTTTTAAATTCAAGGTCCGTAACCTGTGGTTATTCACATTCACTACTGGCTTAGGGTTCATGATTGATGATTAACTCCTAATTCATCTAGATATCTAACACAATCAGAATATAGCATTCTGATCTTTGTAACGCCGATTTTAATCATGTAATAAGTAAGATAGGACAAGTTTAATGAAGATAATGAATTGAAATAAATTTTTATTTTGCTCTTGTCCCTCTGCTCTGATTTTGAAACCTTATGGTTCGTCGAGAATAAAAATAATTACTTTTAATTATTGAATTGATTACTAGGTTCAAGGTTAAAGTTGACCTACTACACGTCAATTGACAGAACTAAAATTATGATTTTCGTAATCGCAGTCTATATTAGTCTATTTACGTATGTCACATACCTTAACAGGTTGGGCATATAATTATTGTTCGTGGTGAGGGACTTGACTTCCATATTATTCTTATAAAGAAGTAAAACACGTCAACAGCTATGACCAATAATAACGTAATTAAGTAATAATTATTTAACAATTAAAGTTGAGAACTATAATTTATGCTCATGCATCAGAGATAAAAATGCCCATTAGGTTCATATAAATAGTCTCAACTCAAAATGTACCGTCACTTCTCTCCTTTGATTCAACATCTGAATCTCTCAGACAGACCTGTTACTGTAATTCCAAATTCATATACTTTGCAGTTTCAAAAAAAAAATCAAAAGCATACAATTATGAAGCTCGCACCGTTTTTGGTAATTTCAACTTTAATTTTTGTTGGTTGAGAAGGAAATGTATAAACTCATTGGCAATTAAAAAATGATTCTAATCTTAATCAATCGTAGATGATTGCTACCATTTGCGGTTTAGCCAGCTGTGGAAATGCACAAAAACCCCCCGGAAGAAGCGCCAGGTATGTTGAAAACGGTATTTCCGGCGGCACTAATGTCGGACAAATTGGACGTGTGGCTCGATCTCCAAATCAGGTACGCAGTGTTGTAAACAGCGGGGATATTTCTGGAGGATCAAATTCTGGACAAATCGGACGTGTGGCACGATCTCCAAATCAGGCACGCGGTGTTTATAATAGCGGTGACATTTCTGGTGGATCAAATTCTGGACAAATCGGACGTGTGGCACGATCACCAAATCAGGCACGCGGTGTTTATAACAGCGGTGACATTTCTGGTGGATCAAATTCTGGACAAATTGGACGTGTGGCTCGATCTCCTAATAATTGGGCCTCCGGTGTCAGTAACAGTGGGTCGATTTCCGGTGGATCAAATTCTGGACAAATTGGACGTGTGGCTCGATCTCCTAAAAATTGGGCTTCTGGTGGTGTTAGTAACAGCGGAGCTATTTCTGGTGGATCAAATTCTGGACAAATTGGACGTGTGGCTCGATCTCCAAATCAGGCACGCGGTGTTTATAACAGCGGTGACATTTCCGGTGGATCAAATTCAGGACAAATTGGACGTGTGGCTCGATCTCCTAATTGGACTTCCGGTGATGTTAGTAACAAAGGAGCGATTTCCGGTGGATCAAATTCAGGACAAATTGGACGTGTGGCTCGTTCTCCTAATTGGACTTCCGGTGATGTTAGTAACAGCGGAGCGATTTCCGGTGGATCAAATTCAGGACAAATTGGACGTGTGGCTCGTTCTCCTAATTGGACTTCCGGTGATGTTAGTAACAGCGGAGCGATTTCCGGTGGATCAAATTCTGGACAAATTGGACGTGTGGCTCGATCTCCTAATTGGACTTCTGGTGATGTTAGTAACAGCGGAGCGATTTCCGGTGGGTCAAATTCTGGACAAATCGGACGTGTGGCTCGATCTCCTAATTGGACTTCTGGTGATGTTAGTAACAGCGGAGCGATTTCCGGTGGATCAAATTCAGGACAAATTGGACGTTCTGCCTAATTGTCTTATGGTTAATTAATATTTCCCATTGTATGAAAAATCTTTAATGGATGAATAAATATTTATTCTATCGATTGATGAACATAGTTATGAGTATATTAAGATTTAAGCACCATTCGAATCTCCTTGAGACATTAAAAATGTGTAACAAATTAATTGAATATTTACGTAACCCGCTATTTCGGTAATTTCTTAGGACGAAGAACAAATACTTGGTATGGTAATGAAAGAATGTTGTAGGAACGGCAGTCTTCGTGTGGAAAGATGAAAGAGGTTTGAATAATATGTCCAATCATATGGTTCTAGGGCTACTGCCACCCAGGCTCAAGAAGACCTAAGTTCCTTTGCATAGCTCGATACCCTACCCCTACTTACCTGATCATCAAGACCCATCAGAAGCCATTACTAAAGCCAGCTAGATGCAAAATGCATGTTGAATGTATATAAACATGTCAGAACGAAACTAAGGAAAGGTGATAAAAACTAAACTAACTTTTAATGCCCATTAGAAATCAATTATTTATTCAGTCTTTGGTCTTGTCCAACCTTACCGTTTTTTAAGGGCCCTACATCGATGCATTGCACAAAGATTTATTGTTGCTTTATAGAAACTACCTATTATTCTTAATTTTACAAAATACAAGCTGGGACATTTAATTTAAGGTAAGCATTAGGTTAAGGCTTGGCCAGCGACACTTTGCCCCATCCGTGTCAATGAAAAGATTAATACTGCGACATAAGGTCGTGTATGTAAAATTTTGTTTTACTAAAAAATCAAAATCTTCCGACTAGTTTAGATTAGAGTTCTGATTTTAATTTTTAATTAAAGCCAATTAATGTATCTACAATTACCAGAGTGGTTTTTTTCAGTTTGGGTTATAAAAGCGGAAGTTATGACTGATTTTGTACTTTAAATGATGACCATGCAAAAATTTGAGACTGCACTGAAAAAAACCACTCTGGCAATTGTAGATACATTAATTGGCTTTAATTAAAAATTAAAATCAGAACTCTAATCTTAACTAGTCGGAAGATTTTGATTTTTTAGTAAAACAAAATTTTACATACACGACCTTATGTCGCAGTATTTATCTTTTCATTGACACGGATGGGGCATAGTGTCGCTTGTGCTGTCTTAAGGACAAGATATTCCAAAGTTAGGTAATGGGGAGGCGCTGCAAGTGCAGAGTGCACCGGCGAGAGTGCAGGCCGGCAAAGGGTTGAGGAAAGGTCCGTTTGTAAATGTAGCAGGACCAACACACGCCAGAGCAGTGGGTCCACAAGTGAGGGGAGCGGGTGCGGCTACGTTAACACATGCGTTTTGACAGCAATTTGGTGGACAGCCAGGGGGTGGCGTTGAGGGTGTGGTCGATGGACTGGTCGGCAAGGTGGCAGCGGGTCCATTGATACCAGGCAGTGGCAGCCAAAAACCCTTAAAATATTAAATATTAAAACAACTTATTTTACATCGTAACATGGCAACAAAACAAACCATCGACGGGATTTTGAGATAAACCCCGAGCGAGAACACTGTATAAATGCGGATTTTCGGGTTTTAAGGCGCGGTAATGATGCAGACACGCGGGGCGATTTCGCCATTGCTATTTTGGACCCCAAATATCCCCTAAATTATATTCAAATTTTAAAGTCCGGGCAATAAGATGCAACCGTTTGAAACTATAAGTATCTCAATGACGACAATGAGACTTATTTAACGATAAGGGTTAAGTAACTAAACTTACAGGTCGAATCCAGGCGTTTGTCGTTGCAATGGAAAAGGCCAAGAGGGCTAAGATGGCCAACTGCATTTTAAAACCTTTGAGATTGTTGAGGAGGAAGGGTTCGGTGTTCGGTTATCAATTGACTTTAGATTTTAAAAATAATTCAGAATTTATACAAGATTTCAACCTTGGATCTATAGCCATTTCTGCGGGCTTAATGCCGGAACTTGGGACGAGTCCTCACATTAATTCATCTGATAATTAAATTATAACAACGGGACTTCATATCCTCTCCAGATTCAAGTTGAAGTTGAAAGTCAAACGAAGCCAAGTGAATGAGAGTTGGGGAATCGGGTCAGAAAATATAAATTAATGAAACATGCTAAATGTTTCACTAATAAAAATTATGTCAGCCTTCAAAGGAGTTAAACCAGTAGCGACAAGTTTCCCGTTTCCCTCAAATCATATTAATTTTTATTTACACAATTTTAAGTTGTCCAAGGTTCACAGTTCATACTATATATAAAGCAACTGCCCTCTTCAATAGGATTTTCCAATAATATTTAAAATGGAAAATGGTAGGAAATATAGACTCCAAAATTTCGTGTTTTAAAGTGGTATTTTTGGATAAGTCAAGTTCAAGTCGTGAAGTCGTGCTGTTCCTAACAATCGACACTTAATTTCATAGTCCTCTTCTCTGTTGATAAGTAATGTGAAGTTCGGCATTTGCTTTTGAAATATTCAGTTGGATTTCATTGCTAGGATTACAATTTACAATTAAACTGTCCAAATAGTGTGAAAATGCGGGATATGAGAGTATAACGGACTATGCTATGGAGTAAAAGAGACAATATAATAAATCTCCACTATATTATCTAATTCTATGAATAAATAACAATTTAACTCACGAAATAATTCGACATCTACATTAACACAGTCAACAGTTGCGCATTAACCATGTCCTCTAAAATCCCAAACAATTAATTCGGTCGTAAATACAAACATACAAAGCCATCCTTTTGTTCAGATTAAGGAATCAAGTAATTTAACCTAAACCTAACTAAAACCAAAGCCCAATCACCTTAATTTCAGTTAATTGAAATCCAAGGACTAAATAGCTTGTAGAAATCCCCACAGTTCGTAATCGCATTAATCGTTATATACAGTCAACAGGCAAGTATTTAACGAGTGTATAATACTGTCAGTGTCAAACTGTAAATCATAAGGATTTAACTACTTATTTAAGAGAGCACTAGAGGTGGATTAAATTATGACATTTAAATTTGCATATTCCGGATTCCGGATAGTTCGGTTATCAGAATCAGATCAAGTCTTACAAGTGAACGTAATTTTTGCAACTTATTTTATTAAATTCCATTTATATCAGTAGTAGTATAGAAAGGATAAGTTATTATTTTGTTTAAGCGCAAGAAAGTCCGTTAACAGGAACGGCTGTGGTGGAGCAAGCGCAGGCGGTACCAGCGGCGGTGCAGGCAGCGATTGGGTTGAGGTAAGGTCCGGCCTGGAATGTGGCCGCAGGTGTAGCGGTGGCACAAGACGCGGGCGCAGCGCCACAGGCCGTTGGCGCGGGCGCGGCAGCATTTACGCATGCGCCTTGGCAGCATGTCGCAGGGCAAACTACTGTTGGAGGTACCACTGGAACGACGACGGGTGGGTTGAGGCCTGGGAGAGCCAACCAGAACCCCTGCAAACGTTTTTATAAATGTCATTAATTAATTAACTTCAATTAAATAAGAGACAAAAATAAACCGAATTTTTTTCGACGTGGGGCAAGGAGTTAGATTGAAACAACAATAATATTGCTTATAACAGGCATATGTAGGACGGAATTTTAAATTTTTTTCCCGCCCCCAATGTTAGTTCATGGGAGAGATGAAAATCTGCCAAGAATTTCGTCTTACGTAAGTCTAGTATAAGCAAGTAGGCATGAGAATGGGTTAATTCCAACGGGATATTTTTCAGTGTTTTTTAGCTTACGGGTCGAATCCAGGCGTGGGTGGAAGCCGTGGTGAGGACGAGGATAGCGACAATGAGTTTAAATTGCATCTTGACTGCTGCTTTTCTACTGACGGAGACTAATGTGTTGGTAATGAGTGCTGGAGACTGTTGAAGATGAACTGATGATAACTTAAGAATTTTTAAGATTATTTATACTCAATTTCTTCTATATAGATTTAGTTGGGATTCGAAACGAAGCATTGTGGAGCTTGATTTACGTTTCATATGAAATAAAATCAATCGCAGTCAATTTGTTCAGCTGTGGAATTACATCTTTTTGTTTGATGATTCAGATTTAAAGTTGAAGTTTAAGGTCAAATCTGCGCCCATTGTTCATGATTGAATGTGTAAACCGTTAACGTACCACAAATGGAACTGAAATTGTCAGACTGTATGTTTCCTGGAAGAATCTGTACCCTCTTCTTTGTCGATGGAAAGTACTTTAGATTTTTGGTATGTAGATTAGGTATACGAAGTTTATTTTTTTATTCACGCATTATATTTACAGATATAACAAGTTAAATTTGTTTTTTTTTCACGCAATATTAGATTTGCAGAGGTTGAGGTTAGAAAAGTGACATCATTTAATCTGTTTTAGATTTATAACAACTTGAGGATAAGATAAGGACAATGGGAAATATTATTATAAGGCTTGAAATAGGGTTTGTAAAAGTACGATTTAATTTGTATTAAAAACCTTATCGTCATCAATTACTCAATAGCAGGAAGACCCGGATTTGAATTTAAAATCCAACCTTGCGAGAACTGATTCTTACGACGAATAACGAACCGCTCATTGTAAATAGCAACTATCAATCAAGTTTAGCTGGAAATAGTATGGGTGTCAGGGTTGAATGTTTTTGATTATTACTTGGAAATAGTTGAGAAAATGGAAAATGCCGGTTTTGTGTCAGATTTCGATGAAGGTATATTTTGAGGTGGACCTTGAGCACGAGAATAATTAGGCCATTAGTGGAAATGCAGGTCCGTTTGGTCTTGGCAAATAACAGTTACTCGTTAAGAACTTTTATTACTTCCAGCCCTTATAATATTATCGCAGCAACTACGACCATTTCACTTTAAGGACTATTCATACGCAACAATTTAATTTTAACTGTGAATCGACCATATATACTCAAGGGAAAGAAATTCAGTGACGTCATTGATGACTCATCAATGGGGCAATCAATGATGCGTCTTAAACAATCGAATACATAAAATAGTCAAAGCATAATGAAAATATGGAATATCTCATAGTGCCCCAACCATGCAGCGAAATCGTGCTCAAATTTGAGGAGAAACCATCGGCGGTGGCATAGCATAGGTATAATCACAGAAATGTTTATTAGAGCATTTATCTTGAACATATCAGGGTACAATAGAGTATCAAGGGTGCTTATAATGGACTCGCAATGGTTATCATCCCACAACTTCATCTTGGACCTTTGAAAACCCTGTCCAGGAACCATTGAAATATTATATTCCGAAATTCTCCGAAAATTTGATCACTCAATCTAATGGAATAATTTTTATAGAGAATGGAGGGTCAAGAAAGGTGATTCGGGTCATAATTATGAATTTGGATTTTTTGCTTAGTGTGGGCAAATTCACGTGGGGAACTTACGACTTTGGGTGGGCAATTTTCCTTTTTGGGTGGGCACATTAATATACTTCCCTAATGAAAGGGATGTGTGTTGAGTGATGATGAATTCATAATTAGTGATCGGCCCTTTCCAACCCAGGAGATGTGCTTTGGCTATATCAGTAGATGAGGAATGAACCCGGATTTCTGAACCCATAAAATAAGAGATAATTGTAAGGTATTCCAAGATTCCTTTTGAGATCTCAATTCTGCCAATAAATCCCCTCCGTAAATCTTTCTATCACGTCATAATAGTTCAGGGTAATCGGTACTTTTTCTCACTTCCGTTTTTAGAAAATCTCAAATGATTTATGTGAATATTGTGAATACTGTCCGTCCGTCTGGCGCCACCCGGCACTCAACCGTTTACCAAACCAATCACTAAACCTCCGTTTCCGATTCGTAATAATTAGAATAGTTAAGAATCCTAAAATTATAATTAGATGTAAACTAATTGCAATTGTTAGAATAGAAAGAAAATATCAAGGTGGAAATAAATGCCTCAAAATATGACAATGTGACAAATTCAACGGATACAACAACAAACAACGTAAAATAGCAATGGAACAAAACTATTTACGATCAACTAATGTTTTCGGATTGTTGTTCTACAACCTCATTTGGTAGTTATTAAAATTAAAGCCATAATAGGAAGAACTAAAAGTGTGTTTACTTGGTTTAATTGTTATGATTCTTATAAATAGAAAGCTAATGAATGAGAGTTGTAATTAACGTATCTCGACGTGCAATGTGTACAATATATCAAGTAATTTAAAGTAATCGCGTAATTTCACCAGTTCTACAGTTGTAGTTTTTGTTTCATTCCAGATTTACTAGCTGGATATAATATACCCAATAATCGATCATTAAGGTTGCTGTCAATTAGTGATTTAGCGTTACTAACAAAGACTTGTAAGACTTGCTCGGTGAAATGAAGACTAAAGTCCTAAAATACGTAGCAGTTATTTTCCTGCTAAACTTGTCCACAATTTTGGGTAAAGTCGTACTCGAAGTCGAATTTCTAAAAATTCTTACACATTAATTACATCCGGATTTTTTATTCAAAAGTGGTTCGGTTAAAACACATAGTAATTTAAGAATTATTGAAATCTCAAGAGTGAATGATTGGATTTCTAATCTATAAAGAAAATCCAATGACACTGCAAAAATATCCATTCTAGTCGGAGTGTTTAAGGATATGTTCATTTTAAACAGTAATTACTACAATCCAATATTAAAACATTAAAAACCAGAAGCAAAAATGCCCATTACTATTACTTTTGTAAAATTTTGGTATATACGGAAACGTTATGAATGAGACACCAAATTATTAATTTGATTAATTGGCATACCTGTTGCGTTTTTACTCCTTTTGTATGTGCATTCCGAACTGCGACAGTTTATTAAGTGTTGAAAACACTTTATGCAAATGACCAGTCCGTCAGTCCGTCCGTCTGTCCTTCGGTCCAAGCGATAACTAGAGAACGGCTTGACCTACGGTCACCAAATTTTGTACACTTGTTCCTTGGCTCATAGCGGAGGCTAAGTTAAGGCAAATCAATCACACCCCCTGCCCCCCATCAATTAAACCCCCAACAAAAACCATTAAATGAATACGAACCTCCTTGATATTCTGAAACTGCCGCTTACGTTGTTTAATGTCTATGTCTCTCATCTGGACATGGTAACACCCTAAAAACTACATTTCAGTGTGCAAAACCCGTGCTTTTGGGGGAAATTGAGATATTGGTTTCAAATGATTCTTGTAATATAACATCATTTACTTTACATTTACGGGACCACTGCCGCTGACACCAGGGCAGGGTGCAGTACCCGGGCTTTTTGAGGAAATTGAGATATTGGTTTTAAATGATTCTTATGTGTATTATAACATCATTTACGTATACGGGGCCACTCCCACTGACACCAGGGTGCAATACCCGGGCTTTTGGGGAACATTGAGATTTAGTTTGTTTATCGTTATGTTTTCAACACTTGGTTACACCCGTTACATCGGTTTATTAAAATCCGTATTTAATCATAGGCGAGACATCATCAAGTCAAGAAACCACAACGGTGGATTCTGAGTTATTATCAACAACGCCACCAGAATCCGACGCTGAAACAACGCCACCAGAATCCGTCTTTGAAACTACGCCGTTAGAATCCGACGCTGAAACTACGCCGCTAGAATCCGACTCTGTAACAACGCCACAAGATTACGCTTCTTCTGGGACAGAATCCGATGATTCTGTAGCGACAACAACAGAAGATGCCGTAGTGAGCGGTACAGAGTCCACAGTACAAAAAATGGAACTAGCAACGCCGAATCCGAATCTAAAGTACTTCGGCACCAAAATCCACCCCTTTCCGCCATTTAAATACCTTCCGTTTGATCTGGACTCACGAACAGAACACGCCAGAAAATTGATTTGGTTGGGTCATTTCCAATACGATTGGCAAGGTCAGATTATATTTTTTGCATTTCTTACATGGAATTAAATCTGTACTAATGAGAAAAGGTGCATAAATAAGACCTACTCAATTTTTAAATGCTGCATACACACATGATAAACTACGTATTAGCTTCAAAAACCCCTTACAATTGGGTTTACAATTTTCTTTAAAAAAAGATCCGTTGTTATAAATGGAACATCTCTAAAAAATGCAAATGTAAAAAAGCATGGTCATTCAAACTGTATGTAAAAAATTTGCTTTTAGATTCACGACCGGATATTGCAAAGGAATATTTCAATGGGGGTCAAGGAGCTCAAGCATGGGTTGGTGGACCATTTAATATAGGATTGTACGAAAACTCAACGTTGAGCTGTCGAAACTCAATAAGGCCGGATATGGATAGTCCTTGGTCTGGTGGTAACTTTTATACTCACATTCATATCCATATCAATAAGAGCAGATAGTATTCCATCGCTTAAAAAAGCACCGTCAATAGAGTATTTCTTGTTGCCTTCAGTGTCAGTATCTTTGGTCATTCAAAGTTTCAAAGCAACTCTTACTGCTTTGGTTGCTGAAACAACAAAAGGGCGAAACACTCTTATGATTTCGCCCTGTCGGTCTGTCTGTCCGTCCGTTCGTGTTCTAGCTCGGCAACGATTAAACCTTTCCCATTTGTTTTTTGAATATTTATTCTACGAGTCCCATCTCCCGTTCTGTTCGAACTTGGGTCAAATCAGTTACACCCTCTGGGTTTTGTTAATTTACCCACAGTTGAAAAACCACCACCTCTGTGTTTGATTAATGGTTTGACTTTTATGTATAATTCCTCATTCAGTACATTTCTAGACAACCACTATGTTTGTGATAATATATTGTTGGACATGTACTACCAAGTATGCGAATTTATTCTATGGTTGGGGATATTTAAGATTCTTTAATATTTCAGATACTCATAAATACGATTATACGGGATATTATTACGCTGCGTATTCAAATAAGACTGATTACGATTGCACGGCTAGTGCTGGTGCCGTTATGACGACACCGGATCCCTCCACTACTTCCGAGTCCCCTACGACGGCAGAGCCGGAAGTAACGACGGAAGAAGTGTCGACAACTACGCAATCCACCGGATCAGCCGAAAGTACTTCCCCTTCCGATGAAGAACCCACGACACGAGAGACAGGTGAAGATTACAGTGGAATCGACCTAACTTCTTCGGAAGAAGCTAGGAGATTGAACCGGACCGCAGTTCCATACTGATCAACATACAACATACCATTGTTACAAATTACAACCATTCTTATATATTTCATCCTCCAGCAATCTATGGATTATTTTACATAATAATATACGAAACAACCACGATATTAGTTTAAACTATAATTTTACAATAAATATAGTAGAATTGTTACACACCTTTTTTATTCAAGGGTGAAACCCTTCAATGCTTTTACCTTGTCTATCTGTCTGTCCGTTCACAGCATATAACTCTTGAAAAGTTAAATACTTTCATTTTTTTTTGGGAAACTATTCATTGATGTTCAGCGGAGGCCGAGTTTGTTTAAGGACCGTGTAGGTCAAAGGTCAAGCTGGTTAGGTCCAAGGTCACATTTTTTGAAACTGCCTCCGCACGCGTGTATTACATAGTTGGAAAGGTACAGATATCAACGATATGACTATACTCGATAGTTGGGGTAATGCGAGAATCTTGTAGAAAACGACTCATGTGACAGACAACGATGTTAAATGTAATTTGGCGTCTTGCTCGTGTGGTTTCACATTTTTTTATGTTCGTTTACAACGCTTTGTTAATGTGATGAGGGGATTCCCTAGAAAAACGTCTTTCATCCAAACGATTTACGATAATGTAGGATTTGAAATATTAAGGTCCCCTGGGGATTTATTCAGCATTTCCGGTAGCTTAACTCCGGGGAATTGATGTTTGTTGGATCTGGATGGGACGACTTCCGTTTCACGGAATTCTTAAAGTGGGGATCTACTCTTGACTGCATTGTGGAACCATCAAGTTCTTCAAGATTCTATTTAAAGAACCGAAAGGTGTGAAAAGTGTCTCCCTAACTTTTACAGTTTTCCTGAAATTGAATTCGCAAAACTTTTCCATTGTCCTGTCCATCCTTCAGTAACAGTACTTCAACTTTCGAACATTTATACAAAATTGAATGATGGATTGACTTGACAGGGAGACTTTTCTAAGGACCTTTTCTATTTTCTACCGGTTTGAGCCTATAAGAATGAAGAACTTTTTCAACTATAAATAGTCCCCTCAATCAATCTTAATCCTCATTTTTTAAACGATGTTTTTCCACATTTGTCTCGGCCATAATGTACATCTATTTTATTGGAAGCAACATCTTACGTCATCAGACAGACGTTAATCAATGCAGTGCAAGTCTAGAAACGAAAGTCGACAGCCCTTTGTAATATTTTTATCAAGACTTACAAGGGAACATTCTCAAATGTATAAGTACGATATTTTTCACATTCGAAAGAGCAAATAAAATAATGATACTAACATTCAAACTCTATGCAGCTATAATATATTTGACCTGGTGCCTGGTGAAGTTGGTCGGAAGAAAGGGAGAAGTGCGAGATATTTTAAGCATTATTTTCTGCGATAGAGCTGGTTCTGGTGCAATAGCATTTTTTGATTCATCTAATGCTAAATCTTTCCTGTGATAAAACCGAAAATAATAAAAATGGATAAAACCGTCGACTTTTTGTTTCTTCCCTTTGCGTCAATGCTAATTTTTAACTTACACCGCGCAGTTCTTGACCTTCCGACAAACTTTACATGGTCAGATATATTTAATCGGCCTATTCTTAAAATGTTAAAGTTTAATTAGTTTACTTTCTCATGATGCAATGGATAGGTTTAAAAATTATCGGGGTCGTACAGTTGGAAATGTTCCCTTATCTGCAGGACTAACAAGGGTTTTGGAATTTCTCTGGCTTTTTGCTATATTTTGGATGAAATTACACAGACTATTGCAACAACAACGCTGCAAAGTGACGCTACGCTTTCAACAATGTTAATTAGGGCAATTAATTATCACTATTTTATATAAGCCTTTTCTACAACTTTGTTTGGTAGTTGATAAAACTATAATACAAAGAATGAAATTGAACTGAAAGTAAAAATAATGCTCGATATTTGCGTGGTCTTAATTGTTTTGGAATGATTATAAAAAGGAAAGCTACTGAATTGAAATTGCAATTAAAATTGTCAGTGGTTTGTGTAATTTCACTATTCAATAGTTGTTTCATTCCATGAGTGACAGTCATTTTTAAAAGGCTTGTTTTCTGTAGGAAGTAAGCTAACGAATAATTTAAGGGATGTACTAATTTATAGTATTTATTTATAATTTATTATTAGATTTACTTTGCAAGTAGTACTCTAGATGCTAATTGATAATTAAAATTAGTGAAAATTCGTTAAAATATTGTGACTTACTCGGTGAGATGACTAAAAAAGGTGTGAAATACGTAGCTATTCTTTTCCTGCTGAACGTTTTATCAATATTGGGTAAGTCCTGACTTAAATCTCTAATCATTTAAAAATATATAAAATAAAATTATACATTATTATTGTTAGCTTTAATTTAACAAACGCTAAGAAATGTACTAATGGGGGCACTGCGTCATTTGTGCCATATTTAATTGTTGCGGGGCACCTGTAATTAATTGTGAAACCACTTGAGATTTCATTTCTTTTCTAAACACGGTTTATTAACATAAATATTTAAATACAGGTGCGTCATTGACAAGTCAAGAAACTACAACTGTTGATTCTGAGCTATTATCCACAACGCCAGAAGATTCGGAAACTGAAACAACGCCCCAAGAACCCGACGCTGAAACAACGCCACAAGAATCCGAAGCTGAAACAACGGCACAAGATGACGCATCCTCAACAACAGAACCGGATGACTCTGAAGCCACAACGACAGAAGATGCCGTAACGTCAACAACGGCAGAAGAAACGTCAAGTGCTCCTCCGGTTAAACAGCATGGACGAGCAGTAGCGGCAGCGGCTGACAAAAGTAGCCCTTACTACGGGACCAAAGTGCATCCCTTCCCACCCTACAAATATATCCCCAATAATCTCGACACTGCTTACGACGATTTCGAAAGATTGAAGGTTTCACTCGGTTATTTCAAATATGAATGGCTTGGTAAGACCACGAACAACATGTTATTTTTACATTTAATTAAAACCGTTAAACTTGCTTTTTCTTATCGCGAAAAACAAGTTTTCAACCGAGTTTACGGAACCTCGAAATCCTATCCACACAAGAGCTTAATTTTTTATTGAATTTTTGTCTCTGCCATTTTTAAATGAAATTGACTATGCTTGTTTACCGTCAATGTCAATATGTCAATTTTCCGTCCAGTTACCGACTTTTTTATCCCATTTTTAGAGTTGATGTCATTTAAATTTTAAACCCAATCATCGATGGTCATTTACAAATCAGATAAAGAATTTAAAGTAAACATGATTTCTAAATTGTAGATTCACGACCGGACCTAACAAAGGAGTATATAGGTAATGGATCGAAGTATGGATATTGGCTGGGTGGACCACATAATATGGAATTAAAACCAAACTCGCCCTTACTAGCTTGTCTAAACAATACCGAGGGACCTACAAATAGTACAAATCAAGGACGATTTTTTGGTAACTACTCGACATTACTTTAACAGTTGACCTAGCCTATATTACTTAACCACACCGGGTGCACTGTGCACTTATCAGAATTTCAAGGTTTAGCCAAAAAATCCCAAAGAAGTTTTTGTCATGCTTTTTCAACACATTTTTAACGATTCATTAGAGACAAAAAATTGGTTATTTACACAGTATTTTCACTTATTTGGATTTTTTTCCGTTATATCGAAAGTTGAAAACTTCACGTTTTGTCCTTTAATACATGTGTATATTTATTTAATTTTTAAAATAGGATTTGGACATGGAGGGGGTAAAAAGACCTACTACAATGGAATCCCATTAGACGGGGGTAAAGCCACGGGCTGGCAACCCGGGGGTTATCTGCCCAGCGGCGGGTATGGACACCGTCGTCCGCGTCCCCGTCCGGACAGCAGTGAAGAAAGGCGAGAAAAAAAGGACACGCGATTTTTATTGGCTTACTATCCCGATAAGACGGACTACGAGTGCAATTTAGAGGAGGTCGTCGCTACCACAGCGGAACCATCCACAGAATCACCCATAAGTACCACAGGGGAACCATCCACAGAATCACCCACAACTCAAGAGCAGGACCTGGAAAAGCAGGAACCGACCACAAGCCCAGAAGTGGCAGAGACCACGGAGGTGGCAGCCGAAAGTACCTCACCTTCCGATGAAGAATCGACGACGCGAGATTCAGACACGGATTACAATGGAGTGGACCTAACCTCTTCCGAAGAAGCCAGGAGGCTGAACAGAACTGCGGAACCGTTTTGATACCAATTTACCGCTAATTGACAAGCGCAATTAAATGTATCTGCAAATCCTATTGAAGCGACTGTTAGCAAGCACCCGTTATGTGCAAAATGAAATATTTTATTAAAATCTAGTAATAAAAACAGCTACAAGCCAGTAGAAATCTCGAACGGTAGAATATTTTCAAATTTGTTTGTTCGGGAAACCATTTATGACCCGTAAGCGGAGGTTATTCGTTTGAGGCCCGTGTAGGTCAAAGGTCAAGGGTAAAATAAATGTGGCCCGACGCCCTACATGCATGATACATCATTGGGAAGTGCAATTCAACGTGGTTGGGGAAATGTGATATTCTTGAATACAACGTCTCCAACTTGTTTGACAAGGATGTGAAACGTTATTTGACGTCTTGCTCGTCTGGTTTCACCACTTTTCAATGAGCGTTTTTGAATTATGTTCTGGTCAGACGGCTGTAAATAAAGCTATATCTGAACATTCTGGACACAATATTAGAATTGGAGAATTGAATAATTAAAGTAGTCGGTCTCGGTAGTCGTCCTAGGCTAAACCCATTTTAGATTGTCACTGTATCCAGAAATTAAATATTTCAGTCCCAAATTTGTACTCCACTAATCATACATTTTTAGAACGTCACATTCTTAACTGTTGACAGTAAAACTATTTGCATTTCTCTTCTATTCTGCGCCTCCATTCATTAATTATTCACAATAACAACAAGTAAGACAATAAATATGTGGTTCATTGTGAATACACTACTCAAAATCAGCAGCTTTCGCCTGTCTTTACAGTCTTTAATTGTCCATTTAGCCATCACCGAACGAATATGAGAGACGCCTGTTCAATGGCCAGTAATATAATTGAACGATACTATAATGATTAGGTGGGAATGAACTAAATTTAGACGGTTTGAGCGAATTATATGTTTATTTAAGAGTTCGGGATTTTATAGTTAGTCCTCCCCCAATCCATATGCATTTTATGTACAAGTTAGAGTTGTAATCAAAACAAATAGGAATGTCGCCAAAAACAATTTGGAATCTAAATTGAAATCCCAAGTCTTGTTTGAGATCCTCTCGACAGAAACCCCTTTAGTTTTGGGACTGGAGATGAGATGATAGTCACAATAGGACATGAGATTTGATAAGATTGCATAGAAATGAATATGTTCATTGTATATTGGTTCAAGGCTTTAAAATCATAGGCTTTATATACGTGCTGACTGACTAGAAGAAGTTATCAAGAACCACCCACGGGAATGATAAGATATAGGACATATTATTGGGATCTATCTTTCTCCACTCGTAGGGAAATTTATTCAGAATCAGTTTTGAAATTCAAGGATCATCTATAAGTAACTTTTACTCCATGAAAACAGAGATGAACCGAATTTCGTGATATTAATTCAATAAAAACTAAAATCAACTAATTGCTCTCTGCAAGTCTAATTGCAATTCAAAAATAAATTATAAAACAACTCATCTTGTCCTCTAAAATTTTGCTTCTGGATTTTTAATCATCGAACATTTTCAGTAATCTTCTGCAAGCTTAAGCAAGCAAAATCAAGTTTTCATGCATTTCCTCCGCAATTACCTTAATAAACACCCGACGGGCACATATTTTTCCTAACCATTCGGAATTCGGACGCATCAACGTATTTGGAGTTTTAATAATTTTTAAATATTTGGAAATCAGAAATCTTTCAAATCACAAACAAATTAAGCTAAGTAATTTTGTCATATTTTTGACATCCCTTCTCCTCGAGAGTTGCAATCCACATCCGTATTCGCTATACCCGGTAACCCGGTTTAAAATTAACCGAAAAAACGCATATGCTTTTAGAGTGTTGGATTGATGTTCGTTTGGGATGGGGACTTATTCCAGAGGCAGAGAGAAAGTATAAAAAAATGCAAAAAAATTAAAATTTTTGAATAATGAAATAATATGGAACTGATTTTCATTCAGATTTGGGAGAAAATAAATTGTTCTCTTTAATGTGAAAGTTGGTGGTGAACGGGCCTTATAATCTGTCTTGGATGACTTTATTGATTTGTGTGGAGAAAGTAGAAAGTGGTGTGGGTGGCCGGAGTGCGCCGGTCGATGTGCCCCGTGACAGCCACCGACCACCACCACCGACCGAAACCCACCACCACCACCAGCCAGCCACCCGACTTTCACTCACTTTCTCCTTCCCAACCCAACACGGACTTAGAGTACATTATTATTTCACTTTCTACAGAATCAGATATTATTTACTATTCCATATTCCCTCCAGTACAGAAACTATATCAATTATTCTACGACAGATAAGAGAGACACTATATAGGAGATTACAGAACGAAGCCCCTCCTCTCTTACAATAACAACATCAAGGAATATTTTCAAGTTTTAAAGCAATTGACCATCATAACTGCATCGATAAATTGCAAATTCTGGTTTAAAGGTTCATTTTTTAATCAAGGGATAGAGTAATGGAAGGGCCCCTGTTTTCCGAACCTCCGGGTAAGAATTGCCTTAATTGTATCAAATATAATATTGTTGTTAATCATTTTTAGCGAGTGTTTTTGCGTCGTATAAGAAGAGGATGAGAGAATATGCTCAATTTTGTTCTCAAAAACTCTTACACTAAAAAATTGGACTATGAGCGTATAGATGTTGGAGTGGGAGTTAAAGTAAAGATATATACAGGATGCTCAGATTAAAACCCAACAGTCCTGAATTCTTTGATCTTGCAGGTTTTCAATGCATTGCGATTTTGAGAAGCTGATCCTACCTCAAATCTAAGAGTATCGACAAAAATTTTAAATTTAATTCAAGCCCATTTTAATTCGAAACTTACAACAACGTTTCAGAAGAATAGATCAGCATGGGTTTTACAGAAGGCATGTTCCCTATTCATACAAATTTATGAACAGTTAGTGTTAAAGTATTACGTTAGTCTTAGCAGTTTCGATTTCTGTAACCACTTTTCAAGCTATATTGCAAACCACGTAGTTTTTCAAATTCCATTAGAAATTACTTTGCCAAATTGGCAAACCCTTTAGAAACGATAGAAAGTTTTAACACTAAAATTACATGTTAAACTTAATATATACTGATTCTACTGCTGCATTTCAAATTTTCAACAAATATGTCAAAAAAAAACGTCGAAAACCTCATTAGAATTTGAAGACTGATAATTTTAAAGGTCTGTTGCAGTTGAAATAAATTTACATCTGGAATAAACCCTATCGATTTCTTGAAAAATTGAATCCTAGATAGATTCTATGATTCTAAGTCTATTTAAAGAAAGATGGTCTAGTGAGTGAGGCAGCTAGAGTTCAAGCGCAGGGTGAAGGTCTATCTCATTACAAAATCTTCTTAATTAACTTGTCAATTAGCTGGAAATTAAGACATATAGTTTTAATTACTACAAGACAATTTGATGGTAGAAGCTAGTAAATAATGAAATGTAAATTCTCAATTAAATAGACGTGACGAAGAGGACAGGAGGACCTGTTGAGCAATTCCCTCTGGAATTGGACAAAGAAACCGGACCAACAACAACAACAATAAAAACAAAAGTAGAAGGTGAAATAGACATTTCATCGATAAATTTGTCGAATTGTGGTGTGAATTCGGTTGTGAGTCTCCTGACCTCGTCATCCTCCCCTCCCCCACCTACTAAATCCATCTTCGAAGATCAAAACCAGAATCGTCTCAAGGGATCCTTAGTCATCGACATTCCTAACACCAATCAGAACCATCATCACGTCACGAACCTGACGAGCAATCCCAACCCTGTGACGACGACGATGACGAGGGCGATGTCGAATCATGGCCAATTAGGAGTGGCGGATCCAGTCCAACTCGATTCCATCTACGAAAGCAATTTAAAGTTCTTCCCATCCTCACCAAAGGATTTGGACTTTATGAAAAACGTTCGGAAGGTCTATATCTCTCGTTTAGATGGTACGAAACAAATTGACCCTAATTCAAAACACTGGATTTTTACCCCTTTTTCGGGGTTTATCTCGAAATGGCTTAATTTCCGTACATGTGCGAGGTTCAGGTTCTGCTGTAGCGATTTATTGTATTATATTTTTGAAATTTAAAATTGATCTGTATTTTTAGAATCCCCTTGCGGCTATAAAATCACGGATGAAACGGGAGAAGGTGTTTTCGAAACTGTAGAAGGAGAGTCGGGTGGGAGTTTCTGGTCCAAATACTTTAGTCAACAACAGAGACTCCTTTACATGAAAGACAAATATCAGCATGGGATTCTCAAATTCGAATTCGGACGCAGTCGAACCGTTTCCTGTTGTCAGGTATTTTAGACATTTTTTATTTCTCGCATAATTTCATGTAAATTAATTTTGCAGTAATTTTGAAGAAACTAGAAAAAATCCATGTTTTTTTATCCGGATTTTTTTGATTTCATGGGATTTTTTAACTATTTTTCATGTCAAATGTCAATGATTTAGAAGCATATTTAGATTTCGTGTTTATTTTTTACATGATATTTCATTGTTCTTTGGTTTACCCTGCATTTGTAAACACTTATGAATAAACCTGTTTTTTAAATAAAAAATCATCTAATTTTTTCGTAAAATCCAGACACTGCGATTTGCAGCGATGACATCCCATTTCCAATCAAAGTCGGAAGAGCCTCTCTGCATAATTTTCAAGGACCGGGGTTGTTGCATTTATTCCTGTTGCTCTTCCGACGTCACTTACGAATCCGTCCCTCAAATGGACAACATTCATCCTTTCACCGTACGAACGAAAAGGCAGTGGAAAAACAGGGCCGAATTTATGGCAAGTTCTAACTCATTTATTTTGAAAAATTAACTAATTTTTTAAAAATCGTAATTATCTTAATAATTAATTGAAATTATCTGTCTAACTACAGGTGAAGCATTCTGACGGGTCGATCCTGGCCTTTATCGACAAGGAGAAGAAGTTCTACACCCTCACAATGGGAGAAAATCTCAAGCCGCCCATGAAGTCTTGTTTGATTGGATTCGTTGTCACGATGGTAAGGTCCTACTGCTATTTGACTCGCCTGGTAAAACGCATTTCTTCTTTATATATAGCAGCATTTATGAGTTTTACCCGGCGAGTCAACGAGCATATTCATCTTCTATATATAGCAGCATTTATGAGTCTTACCCGGCGAGTCAACGAGCACAGGGACTCTAAGCTCAATAATTTGTATAGAATTAGTCACTCGAAATGATCCACTAAAACAGATATAGTAACACCATAATTGTTTTTTTGTGGTGATAAACATCTATACATTAGTCCAGCCAGAATTTCCAAAAATCTGGTTGCCAAAACAGTAATATATGATGAGTAAGAGTAAGAGATGACAATTGATCTAAAAATTAATGAAAAACGAAGTAAATTGGATTTCGAAATAAGTTGAAGTAGGGAAGCACATTTGTGATTACTGAAAGTACCTAAGGCTCCAGTTGTCCTTAATTAAATAATCCAATCCTAGACTTTCCAGGAACAGGTATAGCTCAATAGTCCTAACTACATAGAAATCTCATTCAAACACAGAGAGAAAACAAGTTTCCAGACGTACTTAAAAAACATTGGAAAGTTTGCTAATTAAAATGTAGGAAAGTTTTTTTCAAAGAAGTGGGTGTTATTTGGAGTGGGATAGTTATTAGCTCGCCTATTAAAAATAAAACTAGAGCTAATGATCTCAACCAGAATGTTTGTCCTGCTATGCAAATGCAATAGATAATACATACTAGAACAGTTGAATATTCGGGTTATAAACAGATGTGCGAGCTTTCTTAAAAGTTTATAACGTTTGTCTTGAGCGTTCTGGTTTAATTGTAATTGTGAATTGGTGTATTTTCAGGACATAATGGATCGAGAAGACACGGGTCGTCTGAACTGTTACTTGCGTCCAAGTACGTACGTGACTCTCCTGTTCCTCCTGATGTTGTTCCTGATGATCGGGGCCTTCCTCTTTCACTTCATCACGGCAATGGTACTTGCTTGGCCCGACAAGTCAGACCGACTTGGCTGCTCCGACGGAGTCCATGTCCACCACGACCCTGACTCCGCGACCACAAACTTCAACCACACTTCCGAGACTTTCCCCGCTCTTCTCAGGAACACGACCTACTCTGCCAACCAAATTACCATTTAGAAGCCCTACCTAATTACTATTTAAATAAGATAGCTTTTTAGCTTCCAGAGTAATTCCGTTAGATACAACACTTTTAGTTCGATTCAGGTAACCAGAACTTGGGTTTTGGGGTTTTTGGAGCATGGGGTGAATGATGAACAGGGCCATTAAGGTTTATCGCATAGGATTTGGGTTTTTTTGGATTTTCAAGTTATAATAAGATTTCTACAAGCATCAAATAGAATTATACCTTTTTTTGGGGTCGGGGCTTTTATAATCTTAAGGGTGGGAAGGGAGACCTGCCACACCACCTAGTGGGTAGGACCCTGCTAAGAGGATTGAGCTTTGTTAGCTCATTGTCATTAAAACATGAAAATTGAAACGTTAAATTTTTTAATCTGTCAAAGAACTGTGTTCTAAATTATTTTGACAAAAGAATTGATAATAATTTCCCAGTAAACCAGGATTTTAGAATAATTTAAATTTTTATTCGGACAGACCTCTCATATTGCTCCTCCGAAACCCCAAAAACTCCCTCGGTCAAAGTTTATGAAAAACCCGAAGGTTACTTTCTTGAGGTTAGCATTAGCCATGGAATTTTATTTCCAAATTCTTCATTAGAGTTGAATCGTGAATTTCTTCTGAAAGTTACTATAAACTCTGCCCCTAAAATACACGATGTGCAAAATAAAAATCGTAACTGACACTGCTGTCTAGGCATACATTTTCAAAGCCTCACAGCATCGCATCATGTATACAAAATGCAATTAGTAATTTTTATGAATTAGTAAATTATATTGCAAACTAGAGTCCATTAGATTATGGATTATATAAATTATCATGAAAGGTGCTATTACTATTACTACATGTATACTCACTTCCTTGGCTGAATTACCTTCAAATTAATGTAATTAGGGAAAGGTAGTTATGTACAGTAACTAATTGACTGTTCCATTTCAATTGAGGTGAAATTGATGAAGATTCTGCTGGTCGGCTTCATCTAAACAATTCCCAGTTCATCACGAAAAATTAATATTTGAGGCTATAGGTTGGTTATTGGTTAGTACTATCCGACATATTTAACTTAATTGTCTACAATTGTATTTGAACCTTAAATTAAAACCTAATTGCTAGTCAATTAGTCTACTGTAATAATTAAGAAAATTCTGATTAAATTTCGGCCACTATTACTACTAGGACTAATTACTGGAGGACTTGTACAATTTCAGGAGTTTTTTAACTCCATAATAAAACCCCAAAGGGCAATTGTTTTAGATTATTTAAACCAACATGCTCGATATTTGTGGGATTTGTTCATATACTATTATTCAAACGTAATTAGTAGTGGACGTGTTCTCAAGTTGGCGTTTACTATAGTTTATTATTCAAATTGTATGAGCCTATATTATAGCATGAGAGAATTGCTTCAGATCAGATATCTCGTCACAAACTAGCCTTTCCCCAAGTCCGTAATTAACATTTGTGAGAGTTCCCTTGTTCAGATAAAAAATTGTGTTAGTTTTTACGGTTAGTCGTATTTGTGGAAATGATCCTTTCACAAATCATTAAAATTCAAGCTAAAGTATAAATTAAAGTTTCGACAAAACCGATGAAGAAAATTGAAACTATTGTTTGAATTACAAGTGAAAAACTTCTATTATAGTATTTCTACGCTCAACCTCTTAATTTTAAATATGATTAAGATGATGCATTCAAATGAATACACGGCTGTGTGTAGTATTTCTATTACATCGTTCAAACAAACTATTGCACGGTCGCGTATTCAGGATTAGTAATCAACTTAAAAAACACTTAAAAAACGGTGTGGAGCATTCCTAGTCCCAACTAACTTTAAACTGTTCAATTACGCAAGAATTAATTGTATAGTCAAAGGTTGGACTTGAATTTAAATTAGTATTTGTGTACCTCAAGTCTGTAACCATGAAGTATATAATTATATTGTAGGATATTGGATATGTAGGGCCGATAAAGTAAATTTGTGAAACCACGTACAATGTGCAATCAATATTTTTAAAATCAAAAGTGATAAGACTCCGATATGAATTCGTACAGGTCAAAAATAGCTAATGTTAACTCATGTCCTAAATAGCTGAGCAAAATGCTTACTAATTCCCTGACTATATTAAGAGTTTAAAGAGGTAAACTCTAGACTCTGCAAGTTGGAAACGTTCAAGCAAATGTTCAAGTTTCGAATGTTATGTAAAGCCCTAACTAAATACAATAAAAGACAGAACAAAAGTTATTGAGTTTTATTCTAAAACCATAATATTCAATATTTTTTAAAAATAATTTTGGTTTAATACTGCATGATGAAACCAATTTTAATTCAGTAACACTATTATACTTTACAATTCGATGACCACACCACATTACGACTATCTAATTCGTTGAATTTTGAGGCGGATGCAATTTATTTAGACTCGACCTATCGATTGCATTACGATTTTAATGTCAAAATCCGAGGGTCGAGACTGTGAAGTCCATTGTGAGTCCGGAGTACAACGACAAATGTGCCGACTGACGCATGTGCCCCGACATTTTTTGCGACATATGCACCTGTAATCGTGTATGCCTTCAGAGACTTGAGACATTGAACCAACGTGAAACTTCAATAGTTGTCATGTTGTCAACTTCTTAAAATTAAAAAAAAAACATTTAAATACTTGATACTTCTCTTTTCTATATTTGCAATGATTTTTATTGCATGATGTTACTTTTTTAATATTTCCAAAACAAATCCACTATACAATCAGTTGCCCAAAACGTTAGAAAATGCGCATGAAAACGGATGAGATAGGCGTGAATCCCTACTGAACTAGAAGAAAAAAATTTCAAGAGTTTTTCTCTCCCTATAGTCGGATCGAATGCACTTAACTAATAATTAGAGTAAACAATGATCCAATTCTAATTATAAAAGTCCACTAAATTCATTAAAAATTATTGAAAAATTATTATTCTTTATTAGTAAGTATATATTTTGCTACACAAGTGCGTTTTTCGACAAGGGGCTAACGAACAACATTAACAAGAAAACATTCCAAAATTGAATGTATTTTATTTTATTTTACGAAGCCGACATAAAGAATCGAATTTTTAAACGTTTAGTTGTTTCGTGTTACCTTCTTATTTTAGAATCGATGCGCAATACAATGTGCTAGGGCTATATAAATCCGAGTACAAATAGATGAATTCCACCTTCCACCAGTTAGTGGTTTTCGTGTTGTGAATAAAATATCAGTTAAACACTTAAACTCAAATCAGCAAGGCTTATTTCGATTCCGTGAAATCGAATAATAATGTTAATTATCTTTAGGTTATAACTGACCTGACATGTTAGAAAACAAGTATGCTATAGAGTTTATGGGTTATGAGTTGCTAGCTAGGTCTACAAAAGTTAAGTTGTTCAAAAGAGCAGCTCAGGTTCGCAAAAATCGCAACAATCTTAACCGTTGACCTTTTGTCCACATTTATATACCACCCCCCCCCACACACACCCACACATCCGTTTCTATTAGTATTATTCTTTGGAATGTACAAGTGGAATGGTTGCGGTTAACATGGTGGGGTGGTATTTTTACCATATGGTTGTGCCCGATGTGACCCAAATTTGAACTGAATCTGAATGTGTGTTAGATCGGAATGAACAAATGTCTGAAAAACAACTTTTAAAATTTGCAGCTGTTCTCAAGTTAGAGCGCGGATCGAGTCTTCCCATTAAGGGGGTTTCACCCCTTGATGACCTACGCGCAGAACGGAAACAACAATTTATGTAACGATGTAGCCTCAATTCGTAAACTAAGAATACTATGGCAGAGCATATTAGAAAGAAAGCATAAACTGCAAATACAGGCACCAAATTAAACGTATAAAGTAGTTCTAACTCCTCTTCTGCCTTAAATTTTGCAACTTTTTTCTTAAAAGTGAGATTTGAGCTAAATTCCTTGAGTCTTTCCCAGAATCTAGCAAGCCCCGTGCTTATAAATTTACTCAAAGTTCTGTAAATCAATTCCTGATTACTGGCATCGTATATCATCAAATCTGGTATCTCGCGGATCTTCTCTTGGAGGAAGAAACATTTGTCGCTATGTACAGCGTGTTGGAGACGGAATAGTTTAGTTTCCATACTACTTTGCCTTATAATAACCATTTTTGCTCGTTTATTCCGAGGATCCCCATACAAATTCATCTCGTCCGGATCATCGTCGTCCAGATCATCAGCAAGGTCAGAAGATCTGGTGAAGTAGTGCGATTTAATAAGAATGCCTCGACTCTGAAAAATCGGTTCCCAGTCCAGGGGAATACCTCCTTTGATTGACTTGTAGTTGTGACTTCGAATTAGTCTAAAAACTACGACCTGATAACCTGATAGTACTAAGCTTACCACGTCTTCAATAATTGCCAGAGGCGTTGGGGCAATGAGTTTACCAGTAATTGTGTTTTCATAAAGGGAAGTTACGAGGAAAGAAAGGAAAGTAAATGACAGCAACAGTTTCGTGCCGTCGTCTTCATTTTGCCGGAGAAGGGCTCGCAAAACGTCAAATGACGTTTTCCACATTTTACGGACGTCAATTTTCAAATTTTCCCGCCCAACTGATAGCGTTACGGAAAGTAGGGCCAGAGTGCAGCCGAGCAAAATCCACACTTCAACGGTGAGAGGAGACCACCAGGCAGAGAAGGCCACTTGATCCAATTCTTTGCTAAAGTCGCAATAAGCGACAGTGTGGTCTTGGGCACCGACGATGGACACACCGTTCACTTCTGTTATCTTAAACGATGGCAATATGAGATTAATTCGAAATTCTCCAAACCGGCTGACGTGGTCATCCCGTGGGCGATGCAAACTGAAGTTGAGCGCCCTCTGCAAATTGTGAAGGAGGAAACCAGTGAAGGTGCATTTATTCTTTACGCGACGCCATCTTAGCAGCTCACACTCCATTTTTGATTTCAAATACATGGATTTACCGCCACTGAAGTCAAACTTTAGCTGAATCGCTCTTGACTCGTAGTAAACTTTAGGAATTACTTCGTGAATGCTCATGTTTTTGGTCATCGAAAAAATGTCTTGGCCTTTGTTGGAAATATAAAACATGTTGGGGAACCGTGACTTATCAAAACGTTCGAAAAGGAAAGAAAACAAAGGACAGTTAACGAAATGAAAGAAAAGACGATGCGGCAATTTAAAATGACCTTCATTTATGGACTGGTCGCAATCTCTTCGGATGATTATGTAAATGGAATGATCCCGACTTCGGAAAGCGAATTGAGATGCATTCGTGTACTTGAATACACGGACGAGATCGGAATCCGTTAAATCATTTTTCGGTTCGTCAATGAGGATGTTGATGGAGCAGAACTCGAAGAACCGAATCTCTGGAGTGACGATTTTCTTGTGATTCGATGACCATAGGGTCCAAAGCACGTTCTCACGGTTATCAGCTACTACTTTTTCGTATATTTTTAGTGACGAGGGCACTTTGTGGAAATACTTTAGGTGAACTGTGCAAATACCATTCGGATGTGGATCCAATCTGAAGGCCACAGATGAAGGGAGAGGAATATCGATGGCGAAGGTCAGATGTACAAATATGGCTAATAGCATCATCTTGAAATATTGGGTCTTGGGTCCTGTTTTTTATAAATTATATGATACTTCTCTCTGTCCTATTTTTAGATCAATTTCGGAGCTAACTAGCAAACCCCACAACGTTTACTACCGATTTCATGAAGGTGTTGTTTCACAAACGTTCGATAAAAGAGGTTCAATGGACAAACTGAATATATATTTTCTTTGCTAACTAGTTATGATAAGACTGGTCACAAATTGCCCTAACGGAAGCAGCGAAGGACAGTGAATCGGCTTTAAATGGATTTTGGAGATTCTAATGTTCCAAACGGTAATTTAGCATCTATAGAAAATGGAGGAAGAGAGGAAATGACAGGTTTAGTAAAATATCAGCGATTACAGTATCATTTTTCATATCTTATAGATATATACAGGCACTACTTATTTATCTGAAGTACCTACAATTATTTGCCTTAAATGCCATTTCTAGTCAATTTACTTTTAGTCTATTGTAATAATATGGAAAAATATCAGCGATTACAGCATCATTTTTCATATCTTATATATATACATACAGGCACCACATGCATATATTCATCTTAGGTACCTACAATTATATACCGTAAAACATAACACTAGTCAATTAGTTTTTAGTCTATTCTAATATTATGTAAAATTCTGGTTAAAATGTCATTAATTTCGGTCAATATTACAATCAGGGATACCATGTACCATGCACTTTGATATATTAGATATATTTTGGGTACCATCTAATGATCTAACCTTTGAATAGAGAAGCATTTCCATTGGTTTCGCACCCTGCCTGGTGTCAGTGGGAGTGGTCCCGTGTACGTCAACGTTGTTCTAATATACATGGGGATCGAGGATCATTTAAAACTAATATCGCAATTTAACCAAAAATCCCTGGTTTCACACCCTGAAGTACAGGTTCATGATGTTATTATGTGTGGTTAACTGGCGTAGAATACATTGTAAACTACGTCAGCGGCAGTTTCAAAATATTGAAGAGTTTTGCATTCATTTAATGGTATTTTATTGGGGTTTAATTAATATGGGGATCAAAGAGTGTGACCAATTTGACCCAAGTCGAACTTAACCTCCGTTATGACCAAGGCCATATATGAGTGAAACCTTGCCATCACTCATATATGGACCCAAGCGACAAGTGTACAAAATTTGGTGACAGTGGGTCAAGCCGTTCTCCAGTTATCGCACCGACAGACAGACGGACGAGTCATTCGCATAAAGTGTTTTCAACACTTAATAAACGGATCTAATAGGTGTAACCAAGATTCAAAAACCTAACCATGAATAAACTCATATCTTCATTTCCCCAAAAGTCCAGGTTTCACACCCTGGTGTCAATAGGAGTGGTCCTTTTGGATGTCCTAAATAGATAACTGAGACAAAAATGTCAAAAAGTTAAACCATTCTGTTACTGTGTTTACGAAAGGACGGACACCGAAAAATGTATCTATGATACATAACAATTGCAATTATCAAAAAGTAAGCGTCGAAGCTGAAGCCCATTATGAATCCGGGGTACAACAACAAATATGGCTACCGATATGTGTTTCGGGACATATGATCCTAACGGTGCAACGTATATGCCTTGTGACATCCGAACTGAAATGAAACTTCAATAAGCGTCAAATTTCTAAATTTTCTAGAACATTTAAATACCTTCAATTTTTATTTCCATATCGGCAATGATTTTTTTTATTACGCGATCTAACTATTTATTTATTTCCAATAAAAGAGCATTTATACAAACACTGTTGCTCATAACGTTAGAAAACGAAATAGATTGCATAGGCTACTATTAGGGATTGGGTGACAAATGTGCCTTGCGATGCGACGTATGTGCTTAATTTGAAAACATGTGGGTTAGGCTACGGTATAGTAGGTACGAGTTTTCTGAACCCACTTAATCATTAATATGTCTTACATGAGAATAGTAAGCGTTTGAATGTATACGTGGCTAAAATTCACGACAAAGAATGCTAAAGGATGGAATTGGATATTGTAGAGGAGTATGAAAGTGCCGAGTGGTCAAGACAAAAGCAAGAAAGAGAACGAGATTAAAATATTTAAATGTCCAAAATATTATTTAGTTGATTGCCGAGTTTATGATGACAAACATAAGATGTTTAGTACGATATTACAGTTAGATATTTTTAAGCATATATATTATGAACCTTGTCATAACCGCATTTTTAAGACATTAGGGTCATGCGTCGCATGGCATATATACGTCGTGGCACATAATATGTCGTTAACCCCATGTGCCGTCGTACCACTATTAGATCTATCAAAGCCGTTTAATAATCTTAATTAATTTAGTTTGCAGTTTAACATACGACAACCGCAGGTTTAGCAATAGTAACCTACGCGCAACACTGATACCAAGGATTATGCGACGGTGTAACCTCAATTCAGCCACTAAGAATAACATGGCAGAGCATGCTAGAAAGAAAGCCCAAACTGCGAATATAGGAATCAAATTAACCGTAAAAACGAGTTCTAACTCCTCTTCTATCTTCAATTTTGCAATGTTTTTCTTCAATTCCTGTATGCTGCTAAATTCCCGGAGAGTTTCCCACAATCTAACCAGCCCCGTGCTTTTAAAACTCTCCAGGGTTCTGTAAATCAATTCCTGATTACTGGATTCGAACATGATAAAATCTGGTGTCTCGCGAACTTTCTCTTGGAGGTAAAAGCATTTGTAGCCAAGGATGTAGTACTGGAGACGGAGTAGTTCATATTCCATGTTACTGTGCCTTGTACTGACCATTCTTGCTCGTTTCTTCCGAGGATCCCCATACAATCTCTTCGGTTTCAGATCATTGTCGCCAAAATCATCAGCAAGTTCAAAAGGGTTGGTGAAGAAGTGCAAATTTAATGTAATATTGATGCCCCGGCTCTCGAAAATCGGTCCCCAGTCCTCGGGAAAGAATCCTTCAATTGGTCGTTTTTCTAATCCAATAATTACGACCTGATAACCCGCCAGTACTAAGCTTACTAGATCTTCAATAACCTTCAACGGCGTAGGGGCAATGAGTTCACCAGTAATTGTGTTTTCATAAAGACAAGTTACGAGGAAAGAAAGGAAAGTAAATGACAGCAACAGTTTCGTGCCGTCGTCTTCATTTTGCCGGAGAAGAGCTCGCAAAACGTCAAATGACGTTTTCCACAGCTTATGAACGTTAAGTTTCAAATTTTCCCGCTCAAGTGAGAGAGTTGCTGAAAGTACGGGCAGAGTGCAGGCGAGTAGAAGCCAGGCTCCAGGACTTAACGGAGACCACCAGGCAGAGAAGGCGATTTTATCCGATTCTTCGCTAAAGTCACAGTAGGCCATATTATGCTCCATGACACCGATGACAGAGAGGCTATTCACTTCCGTTATGGTAAACAATTGGAGAAAAATGTTAATTCGAATTTGTCCAAAATCGGATTTCCTGTCTCGACGCAATGTAAAGTTGAGCGCGCTTTGCAAATTGTGAAGGACAAAGGCCGTGAAGGAGCATTTTCTGGATTTCCTCGTTTGGCGCCACCGTAGCTTGTCACACTCCATCTGCATCTTTGATCTCAAATAGTCGGAAGTACCGCCAAGGAAGTCAAGCGTTAGTCGAGCCGTTTTTGCCTCGTAGTAAACCTTAGGAATTACACCGTGAATGCTCGTTGTTTTGGTCATTGGGAAAGTATCTTGGCCTTTATTGGGAATAAAATACACGTTGGGGAACCCTGGCTTGGAACGTTCGAAATATGGATAAAACCAAGGGCAGTCAACGAAATGAAAGAAAAGGCGATGCGGGAGTTTAAAATGAGGTTTCTTCATGGAATCGTCACAACCTCTTCGGATGATTATGTAAATGGAATGAGCCCGACTTCGGAATGCGAATTGAGATGCATTCGCGTACTTTGCTACGCGGACGAGATCGGATTTTGTTAATCTTTCTTCCGGTTCGTCAATGAGGATGTTTATGGAGCAGAACTCGAAAAACCGAATCTCTGGAGTGACGATTTTGCTGTCGTTGGATGACCAAAGGGTCCAAAGCACGTTCTCACGGTTATCATCTACTACTTTCTCGTATATTTTTAGTGATGAGGGCAGTTTGTGGAAATACTTAAGGTGAACTGTACAAATACCCTTCGGATTTCTATCCAGTTTGAAGTCCAGAGATGAACGGCGAGGAGTATCGGAGGCGAAGGTCAGATGTACAAATATGGCTAATAGCATCATCTTAAAATATTTGGTCCTATGTATTTCATTCATTCTGCGACACTTCTCGCTTCTTTTTAAATCAATCTTGAATCAGTATTAAATTACTTTATTTTGATTTAAATGATATTATTTCAGGAAAACGGGCACTCTGCCCCGACACCTAGCGGGTTCTAGTGTGATATTCGGGAACTTTCGAAACTGCGCATGTGCAGATGCTCATTTGAACAATATTTAAATATTCTTGTCGTGAATGATCTACCCTTAAGAATAGAAATAAACTCTGGAACGATTTTTTTAATTTTTTAAATCAATTTCCGTCCGAGATAACTAGCTAAAACCCAACAAAGTTTACAACCGCGTCCATGAATATGGGTTTTAAGATACTTTTAATAAAAGAGGTTCAACGGATGCACTGAATATGTCGGTGTTGCCGTGTAATATACAAACACATAATCCAATTTAGGTTTTTTGCCATAATGCGAACTCGTTTATAGCAAGGCTATGTATGGTCACAAATAGCCGGATAAAGGAAGGAACGAAGGATATTGAATCGGCTTTTCTGTGGATTAAATTCTAAAGTTCCAAACGACAATTTCAAATTTAGCATCTATCGCCTATTGAAAAGGTGGGGAGAGGAAATGAGAGATTTAGTAAATTATCAGCGATTACGGTATCATTGTTATTGTTCATAACTTTTTATATATAAGAATTTGCATTTACAAGAAAAAACAACACATATAACACATCTACACAACATAGAAATTACGGGACCACTTATTAAGGGGTGAAACCTGTTACTGTGAAGACTTTGCCTGTCGGTCTGTCCGTCCGTATTTGCTCTAACTCTCGAATGGTTGACTTTTTTTAAATTCCTTTTTCGGGAAACCATTGATGACCATCCAGCGGGAGCTGAGTTCGTGGGAGGGTTATGTAGGT
The DNA here is from genome assembly GCA_906901685.1 of Desoria tigrina. Taxonomy (NCBI): domain Eukaryota; kingdom Metazoa; phylum Arthropoda; class Collembola; order Entomobryomorpha; family Isotomidae; genus Desoria; species Desoria tigrina. The sequence continues at coordinate 336,945 of CAJQTU010000067.1, forward strand.
CAAAGTTCAATGGTATATACGGTCAAAGGTCACAATTTTTTTAACAGCAACCCTACGTTTGTGATACATTGTTGGAAAGGTACGTTCAAGTGCTATTTAGCAATGTATGTGATTTCACTCTATGGTTGGAGGAATGTGAGATTTTTGAATAAAATAACTCCCAGGTGTCGGACAACGATGTGAATGTGATTTGACGTCATATTGCGGACGGTTTCACCCCTTTTCGATGTGCGTTTGCAACGGTTTATTAGTGACTGGCACAGTTAGTTATGCGGGGCATTAATTCGTGTCAAACCCCTGTGAATGTGAGTTGTTTAGTTTAACATTTATTTATGCATATATTATTATTACCAATACCTCTACAACGTGTTTAGCAAACTTAAGTATAATATAATTTGGTAATCGTGTCTCTCTGGCTCATAATTCCGTCCAGTTCTGAGTTATGAAGCTACTGGAAGATGAATCAATATTTCAAATTTCTTTGAGGAAATCGTTCCGAGACATGAATAAAATTATATACGGTTTTTGGAAGGTTGTTAGTAAAGAGGTCAAGGGTGTGAGGTCAAATGTCATGTTTTTAAAAAAGCCGTTCATCTCTCCTGCATGCATGCTCTGCAAGTAAGGTCAAAGTCTATAGAAAAGGGTTGAAGTAGCCCAATTATACTAATAAAAAAATCCTAGTTCCAGTTACAATAAGTTACGGCTATTTATTACAGTTTTTTCTCACGCTTCTTAACCCAAAGTCTTGTGAACTATAGAAGCTAATTGCCCCATTAATGTACAAGTGTGAGAGTAATTAGGACGGATATTGTACAATTTCTTCGTTTCAATTCCAAATGTCCGAAGAAATTGAATGTCTAAAATACTATATTTTGAAACCTTTGGAAACAAAAGCTGAAATTGTATGCAAACTTTGTTTAAAAAGTCTGGCTTGCTTATAATAACCGTCCAGAATGCACATCCGAATTTTAATAAAATAAACTAGATTAAAAACTCTACTCGACAAAATTTCAGCTATTTGTAAACATCGTCAATTTGAAAATACATTACCGTTAACGGTATTTAGAAGGGCTTATTAAAAGTCCGTTTCTTTAATAATTAGAATCAATCTAAAGTATATATATAGTGCCTTATATCAATCGTACACGAGTACTGATGAAAATGCCATTCGAAATACATTCACTCTTCTTATAGATTAAAAAATAACTGTCCCAGGGCCCAGCATACCCCGAAACCCCAAAATCCCCAGGAGGGTCTAGGGAAGGGTAGGACAGGAGGGTGTCGCGTGGGACCCGGAGGGGCCTAAAATTTTTTTGAGGCCACGCCCACTTTTATTGATTTTTAAGCCCCTCCCACTTCGTTTCAGTTAACAAAATTCTTGACAAAACTTCTGCCTTGGAAAGTGCATTTCTCATTTTACAGATTATTCACTAAACCTCTAAGCTAAATATATTTTATTGTAGTAAAAAAATAAAAATTTACGCGAATTTTTTGGTGGTACGATTGGAACAGGGAACGGTACCGGCCGTGTGCCGTGTTGGGCAGCATACCGGTAGTATTGCGGGACAGTCCCGATTTTCAAGGCCTGTCCCAACTTCCCAAAAATGTCCCGATTTCAGAAAAAATGTCCCAATTATTAATCGAATTACAAAGGAACGTACCGGATTTCATAGTATGTTGGGCCGGTCTTTAATTCCGCTTTGCACGGAGTGATTTCAAAAAAAAGTTGTATGATTTGTTCTTTTCAAGGAAAAAAATTGTAAATGAGACAAAAATGGTTGCCGACTTATGGCTAATCTGCTGGACCTGTTTTAACATTACGATTTTAATGAAAATATTATATATAAGTCATAATTTAGGTCATTACGATTCTAAGTCCAAAATCTTGATTGAGACATTGCCACAGCTAAAAATAAAAATGAGCATTATCGGATTCCGATCATCTAAAATCTAGAAATCCCATTAACCCATACCCTTTCAAGCCATGGAAACAAAACGTTTTCAATTCTATGAAATAGCTAAATCGTTTTGAAAATGTTTTTGATTTGTGACATTATCATTTATCATTATTTATTATTGTATTTCAATTCAATCGTTCACTTATCCACTGCAGTCTAAGTTTTAATTTATTTTCAAACTATAATGCAAATCAAGTCGCCCACAGCTATATAAAACTCTAGCGGGCTAGATCACTATTCAAAATATAACATACGACGCTTTAGTACGCCACCATTTTTGCCATCAAAAGTTGCTACAGTCAATTTGTTGCCACATGATTTTTTGTTGCTATCACACGTTGCCGCTATAGGATTTCGGAAAATAAATGTGTTGCCACCGTCAGTTTCGTTGCGACCATGGAGCTTAGAAGAATAAAAGTGTAGCCACCATTACTTTGTTGCCATCAAGTAACTTAGAAAAAGTGCTACCGCAAAGTATTTTGCCATATCCCGTAATTTAGAATTTAAAATTTTGCCACCATTATTTTGTTGTTACTACAGCAGAGGACTTATTTACGTTGTGGCAACAGTCAGTGGCAGCACTTTAATTTTTCTAATTCACGTGGAGGCAACAAAATAATACTGACAGGTTTTCTAATCTACGTTACGGGGTGGCAACTAAATAATAGTGGAAGTCATTTGTTTTTCTAATTTACGTTGTGGCAGCATTTTATGGCAACTAAATAATAGTGGAAGTCATTTATTTTTCTAATTTACGTTGTGGCAGCATTTTGTGGCAACTAAATAATAAAACGTTGTAAACGTCGAAGACAGCTCGCACAATTCCTACACATTTTTATTGGATGTTCTTTGAAATCGTTTGGAAATATTAAAAATTAACGATTATAAATTTCAAAGATCAGAATTTAAGTTGACTATGACAACTGCATTTAAACCTTAAAGCCAAGGTACGTGAATTGAGGTCGTAAAGGGGTAGCGTCACTGAGCAACATTTTAAAAATTAATTAAAAAATTATCCTTGGAGAACAGTCCTCCAAGGAAAAATCTCCCAATCTTATATATAGCAATTGGGTAGTTCATTGGAAAAACCTGACTCAATTAAAATTCAATTCGATTTCCATGGTAATTTTTAATTTTGAACAAAAACTGTACGGGGACTGCACTGTATGTTCTAAAAGCATTTCCACTTCTTTGCTTTGCTTTGTTTTTGGATTTCTTATCACCCTGTACATATTGTTTTCGGTAACCATGCGAGATTTTTAATTGAGTCAGGTTTTTCCAAGGCCCTAAATCCTTAGCGACAAAGATTCATTTACAAGGTTGGATCGTTTGCCTTTAAAAAATTCTCCTCACTTCTGGGGGATTTGTTATTATGGAGGATAGGGCACCCCCCTTAGCAACGCTTAAATAGGAGCAATTCAAAAAAAACCCACGGGTCACCTATACCTATTTTTTCATAAAGGTAAGTGATCCAACCTGGTAAATGAATCTTGTCGCTAAGGATTTAGGGCCTTGGGTTTTTCCAATGAACCTCTCAATTATCATACAAAATTGTAAAATCATTCACATCAAATCTGCAGCCGGAATTGTTAAGGTACTTATTTACCTTGATTTCCCATAATATTTGAAACTATTTCATACATATCATCAGATTATTTGTCGCACAAATAATCTGGTACTTGAGTACTTGACGGTTTTCCCGATTGCTGAAAATGTACGATTTTGTAACTGGATTTTATGAGCTAGATCACCTGTAAAATGATGCAGTAGCTGAATCAAAGGTTGCCATGACTTTGAATTCTTCACTTTTGAAAAAGTGACAGTTTTTTCGAAATGTTGCCCAGTGACGCTACCTCTTTATTCAATTCCTTCATTTTAAATAAATGTATAATTATTAAGACGTTATTTTTTTTCTCAATTCACGTAGCTTGCCTTAAAGCATTAGTATTTTAGTAATTATTCTTTGATCAAATTATTTACATCTATAAGTCTATGCTATAACTCGACAAAGATAGTTTCCATAACAATTATGTGAAGAAACTGAATATTTGAGAATTGTTCCAAAATACATTGACTTAAATTCTATATATTACTGTTTCCCAATCTGTGAATCCATTTTGCTATTTAAACCTGTAAAATTTTGTTAAAAATTATTTTATTGTATCACAAATGCATTTAAAATCAATTTTATCAATTGGTTTAAATCCCAAATACGGCTTTTAAATGATAGATTAATTTTTGGATTAATTTGAACAGATCATGAAACAATATCATAAAATGTCTTAATGTATTTATCAAACAGACCTCAAAATTTCTCAAAATTGTTTTAAATTTAGAAAATGAGATAAAAACCATAAATATTGATTTGATGTTAATACCAATGCGATTTCCCCGGAAAATGTTTTAATGTTGAGCAGACGCAGTTAAAATTTACTTTATCAATTTGTTTAAATCCAAAACGCTGCTTTTAAATGATGGATTCTATTTTTGGATCAATTTGAACATATCACGAAACAATATTATGAAATGTCCCAATTACGGTTTTACGACCCCTAGTTTGCTGTTTTGTATATAAAAAATATAAATACCTTTAAAATATGATTATTGTTTTAATACGTTTGAATTTGTATATCATTCCTGTTTCTAAATATTTTAATCCACTTTCCTATTTAAACCAATACAATTATGTTGAAACTTAATTCTGTGTTCGGAATTTGATAAACACTAGCGAATATTATGCTTCCATTTCAAAAAAATTTTATTGGCTCTAATCCGGCCTGCTTCTAGGCTGTTTAATTTTGTCTTGATTTACATTGACAAAAACGACGGACACGCGAACGAATGAACTGGTTGACTTCATAAGCTCTAAACCTATTTTTAATAGGCGAGCTAATAATGAAAGTCATTAATTTTTCTAATTTACGCTGTGGCAGCATTTTGTGGCAACTAAATAATAATGAAAGTCATTTATTTTTCTAATTTAATTTGTGACAGTATTTGATGGCGGTAAAATATTAGCCTGGCACTTATTTTCTAATTTACATGGTGGCAATAAAATAATAGTGCAGCATTATTTTTATAATTTACTTAGTGGCAACAACAAAATAGTGCAGCACTTGTTTTCTAATTTACATGGTGGCAACAAAATAATAGTGCAGAAATTATTATTATACTTTACTTGGTTGCAAGGTTGCAACAACAAAATAGTGCATCACTTATTTTCTAATTTGCATGGTAGCAACATTTTATGGCAACAAAATAAAAGCGCAGCATCACTTAATTTCTCATTTACGTGGTTCTAAATTAGTTATTTGATTATGAATTTCTCTTCAATTATATACTATTGCTAGCGATATTGTTGAAAATTAAATGTTTTTCTTAATTTTTAAAGTAAGTAAATAACGGGTTAGTAAAAATGTTAGAATGATTTTAAAATTTGAAAAGACAAATACTTTTTTTAGAATTGTGCCAATTTTCGGAGAATCGAGAAAAATTACAATTTTGAATTTGTAACGCAATAAACCGTCACATCAAACACGAAACAAGACTTCAAATACAATGATTGCTAAGTGACTTAGCCTAAGTCGCGTAACGACACACGGGAGTCATTTTTTGCACAAATTTCACGTTACCTTAAGACCTCAACCATAGAGTATAATCATGTACATTTTTTAATCGCACTTTTCTGTGCCTTTACAAGATTTGCGGATCTTTGCTCCCAATTATTTGCTCCCCATTATTTGCTCCCCTAGAAATTTTTCCACCCTGGAAATTATGCGATCTTATTAACACGGAACCGGCTATTACACCGGCTATGCACTGAACCCACCGTACCAACCAAAAAACCTGCACAGAGGTAGACACCTTCTATAAAAAGGTCAAAAAGACTAACCCCAGCCACACCCTCCATGTCAAAAAAAATAATAAAAAGGCGAAAATGATGCATGAGGTTTGAACGAAAGAAAACAAATAAAATGAATGCAGTTTGTAGATGAATTTGGCATTTGGCTCACAAATTACGAACCAAATTACTCTATGCACTGCATAGAGTAAATCTCATCTACAAACTGCATTCATCTATCATTTCTTTTCTTTCTCATGCACTCCTTTTGGCCTTTTTTCGAAGTGGAAGAATTTTGGAAAAATTGAGACCCTCGGCGAGATTTTGGCCGTTTCACGGCCAAAATCTCGCCGAGGGTCTCAATTTTTCAAAATCCCGAGGAGGGTCTACGCGGTAGCTGGAGGTGGGGGGTTTCGGGGTATGCCAGGGCCTTAATAATAATATAAAGATTTACGGCAATGCAATGTTTGGTTCCCATCGAACAAATATGATAGACTAAAGTAAGTACTTTTTTAATCAGTTACTTTGATCGCAAGTACAATTTACTTTTAGTGTGATACATTTAATTCTTATTGCAAATGATTTATTTATAAAAAATGATTGAGAAAGATGGAAGTTGGAAGAAGTTAACTTTTTGATGTCCTTGGCCAACTGATAAATACCTGGCTAATTGTGAGTCTAATAAACTAAGTCGTCTCGACTCGACTCCAATAAAGCTAGATTTTTTTCCTCCAGACTTGAAATGAATTTTTTAACTGGACATATATACCTATTTACAATTAGATCCAGCATCCAGCTCCTTAAATCCAGCAAAGCTAATGATTCTATAAAGAAGAATACGATCTGGAGCTTGTTCTTGTGTGCTTCATATTTCTACTTTTTCAGTCCAATTGGATGGAAGGACCAACCAAGTAGTTTTTTCTATTAATTTTTAGGTCCAGAAAATCCTGAAAATTACTCCGTAGTTGTTTATTAAAAGGTTACTAAAGTGGCTCCCATCGTGAAACCCGAGTGTGTCCAGTTCTTTTAAATCGCAAGGAAATCGATTGTGAGATATGTCCCATGGACGGGGTAAAAATCGGGTTTTTTAGAATTTACCGGAATTTCCGATAATAAGTTGCCTCGTTCTTCAAAGACTTCAAAATGACGAACAATGGATCAGCCCTGCGATCTCTCCTTCTCGTAATTCTTCACAAAATCTGTGTCTATTTCCTGTCAATCCTCCTCGTTATTTTTGTAATTCCTATTGCAACCATAATCTTTCTCCCAATCTATGGATTTCGGCTGATTATTTGTAAACTCTGTCCCATACTCCGTCCCGATCTCGGCAAGATCCTCTCCACCGGAAGTACCCTCTTCAGTCTTGACGAGCTCGGGATTCCAAACCCACCCTACCTTATCGTCTCAGTCAAAACGCTGGAGGGAACGCCTTCAATCCAGGCTCTTGAACAAGCGATCAGCGAACGCTGCCTCAAACTGATGCTTCCAACCGGAGAGCTCCGTTATCCCGAACTGAAACAGTACCCCGTCAACTGGATGGGCTTCAAGTTCTGGAAAAACGTCGACAATTTCGACATCCGGAACCACGTCCAACTTTACGAGTCAAAGGGACTGATTTCTGAGACAGAATTGGAGAAAGTGAGGCAAGAGGCTCTGGAAAAAGCATTTCCGAAATGTCAGAGTCCCTGGTCATTTCTTGTCGTCAATAACTATTTTCCTAAGGGAACTTCCGAGCCTCATTCCCTCTGCATTATGAGAGCACATCATTCCATCGGAGATGGTTACGCTTTTATGAAGTTCGTAATTGAGGGCTTGTATGGGGAACCTATTATAATCGACGATCCAAATGTCGAAAAAATCGACAGAAAAGTCGAAGAGACAAGATTTGTAAATAGGATGAGGAGGATAGTGAAACGGTTACGGTTCTTTGCAACTTTCCCAATTCGATGTGTTTTCGAGTTTTCGGAGATGATTTTGAATTCTTTGAAGAGCGTTCCTTGGGATGTTCCGGTTTCGAAAAGGACTTATAGTGTTCATGCTGTAACCAATAAAATTTCCATGTATGCATTCATTATTATTATAATTAAAAAACTGGTTGGAGTGAGGGTGACTATAGGTCGAAAATTTATGATTTCCAAGTACTGTAAATCATCAAATAGATACCCGTGGGTTTTTTTGCCACAGTTTTCAAAGTTAACAAGCATGCCAGCAGTTTAAATTTTTTGTTGCTTCAGGAATGTTTACAACAAAAACCACTCGGTTAATTGGCTGTTCAGCTTTATGGGACAGATTAAGTCGTAAAGTCATACAACCTGTTCGGCTCTCAAATAAAAAAATGAGATGTTAGGATTGAGATTACATGGATTTTATTCTGTAATTCTTGCATTTCATTTCATTTTCGTTAAATACATTTATGGGGAGAAGGGATCATATCAAGAAGGTATCGGCCCAGACCGATGTTTTTTATGCTAATTCCATAAGTTTATCGAAAAAAGTTGCATATTATAAAATGTCCTTATGGCTTTATATTTTAGGGCTGGTCTGAAGAGGTTTAAAAGCTCGATGGGCGTGAGTTTTAACACGGTCATTCACTCGGCTTGCGCAGGGGCGATAAAGACTGCGATGGACCGGAAGGGGATCCTCCTACCCGATTACATTCCAGCAGTCCTCCCATTTCCAAAGCCAAATCATCCACTCAAGCTACGAAATCATTTGTAAGTCAATGATAATAGCTCACTAATTGTTATTATAATAAATTGTTTAAAAATCCCTTGTGATTTTATTGCAGAACCCAAGTAATCATTAACTTGCCAATAGGGGCCGCCAAGTCGTCGGAAGAGCGCCTTAAATTATTGGACGCATCATACAAAAAAATTGTAAGATCAGTTAGCCCCGCCCTCAATGCTTTCTTGAGCGCGGTTGCTGGGGGCCTCTTTAGTCCTTTGACGAAAGTCTTGTCGGCATCTCTCATTCCCCCCGTCCTTATCTCAACTTTCCCCTCACCCTGGAACTCTAGTTACATGTCATTCCAGGGGCATCGTGACACGGACTTTTACTTTTATTGCGGACTCTTAAATATGCCCGGTAATTTTTGAATTCCAGTGTTCAATTTTGACCAATTCTGATTGGGGACTGATTTTTGTTTTTTACGGTTTAATTTCAGCAATCTCATTCTTCCAATCAAGTTTCGATGAGACGATTCGAATCGCGGTTGTAGCAGAGAGTTCTATTCTGACGGCTGACGAAGTTCGGCAACTTGTTGACCATGTTGAGAAAGAACTCTTGTTAAATGTCAACCTTGGGGATGTTTGAGACAAATATTTTGCCAAGAAGCCTAACAAGCTTTTCTTGTTTTTTTTAACTAGCATTAAAATTAAAATGTTTTTTTTAATTGATGAACTGGTGTCTCTGTGATATTACACTTTTTTGCTTGATTGTAGTGGTATGAAATATGTTGGTGGAAAATATGAGTATCTAACGTCAATTTTGATTACTAAACTGCACCGTAGTAAACGGTTTGGGGTATTTTTAAGAGGATAGGCAGGATACCATTCTTGCACAATCGATATAATCGGAAGAATCAGAGACCGGACTGACCTGATGCAATAAACTCTTTAATTAATGACTCTAATAAAGCTTTCGATATCGTTGTCTGGAATCTGTAATTACAACCACTTAAAATTACGCTAAAATTGTGAAACACTATATAAACCTCGTTGATTGTTATCAGAACTCTAATCTTCCTTGTGATATACTTGTTCTCACCATTTACATGTAACATTTATTTTCCTTAATACTGATAATGCTACCTTACATTCAAGATTGCACGGAATAGGAATAAAAGACTATAAAGTACAGCCACAGAGTATATTTTATTTATAAAACAATAGCATGTTAAAAATCATTTTATATTTTGTATCCTAAGGGTACAAGGTGGTGTCAAGCGTCAAAAAGCTAATGATTACAAACTAAAAAGATAAATATTATTATTTAAGCAATATATATTTATATATGATGCGAGGAATCATCGTGTAACTTTTAAAAATCTATGTTAGCATATCAATGTTTTTCAACGGATTTTCTGAAATACTAAGGTAGTGGTTAAGATATGAGACTGGTTCACTCCCGGGCCGGGGGTCTTATTTTAGAAAATATGGTAATTAAATAATAGAAGAGTCCTCGCTTAAAATCCTGCTTTAGGGTATATGAAATGCGGATGCAGCTCCAATGATATGATGCAATTGATTTTGAAGAAATCTAAATCCAGTCTTCATGAGAAGAGACGAGATTTCGATAAAGAGTTCCTTGACCAACTTCCGGTTGAATTCGCTGCTGAGTATTTCTATCAAATTCTGCTGAGTCATCATATTCTGCACAAGGTCGCTGTTGAAGAAATCTTGAATAAGTTGCCGATCAACGAGTTTTCCCATAACTTCTGCATTCAACACTTTCCGCACCGTCTCCGGGTTACCAAGCGTCTTTGCAATCTCCGAATTCATTGCAATCCGGAACGTCTCAGGACTTAGGATATTTCGAACCGCCGTACTCTTCAAAATCTTGTCAACGGCTTCTGGGGACATGAGGTTCTTAATAACATCGTTATTAGCTACTACTCTAACGTTCTGAGGGCTCAGTAGCAACGACATGGACTCTGAATTAAGGACCGTGAGGATCGTTTGGAGATTGTTTGCAGCTCGCGAAGCTTTGCTGCTCAAGGAGTCCATTAAAACATCAGGAGTGGCGAGATTCTTAACTGCGTCAGAGTTGAGAACCGCGAGTATTCGATCAGGGCTGCTAAAACTTGCGACGGTATCGGAGTTCATGATCACGTGCAGTGTCTCTTTGCTCATCAGGTTTCGAATCCCCTTACTATTGAGGAGGTCCCGCGTGACCTGAGCCGTAATGCTATTCTTTACTACGGGGCTTTCCAAGACGTCGAGGACAACGGGCGCCGTCATGAGACTTGCTACACTGTCGCTATTTAGGAGCATTAGAAGCGATTCAGGCCCTAACAGCGCTTGAAACGGCTCACTGTACAGAAGGCTGTGAACCATTCCTGGTTGTAGTGCATTGCGTACCGTCTTCGTGTTCAGGATCAATCCCGTCATTTCTGGGCGCATGGCTTGCACAATACTTGGAGTTCGGAGGATAAGCGCCACCATTTCCGGGTTGACGAGATTTGCAACTGCATCGTTGTTGAGGAAATCGATGATAATGTTGGGGGAGAGGGCTTGAGTCATAGCGCGGGAATTTAGGATCGTTAAAACAGAGGAGGGTTGAAGGAGTGATAGGAAGATGTCGCTGTTGAGTATCGCGTTCACGGTCAGAGGGCTCGCAAGATTAGCCGCGACGTCTGTGTTGAGGAACTGCGCAACCGCCGTCGGACTTGCAATCGCTTTAATTAGCGGGCTGTTTAAGAGAGCTTGAAGTGACCCCGGTGACGTCATCATCCGCACTACTTTACTATTCAGAATCGCTAGAATGTTCATAGGATTCAGCATCACCCGCATCCCTAGACTGTTTAGGGTGTCGAATAGCCCCACTGGGCTCACGAAGTTCGCAATGACGTCGTTGTTGAGAATGCTGAGGATGATTTCTGGATTCACAAGCATGGCGACTAAGGGACTGTTCAAAATGAATCCTGACAATTGGGGTGTGGCAAGGGTCGCAAAGGCTCTGCTTTGAATGATCGTCTTGACTGTAGAGGGATTGAAGAGGTTAATTAGGCCTTGATTTGAGATGAGTAGGTGAATGATTTCGATGACGACGGGACTGCTAAAAACGTTGCTGTTCAGGACCTTTGGTAGCGCGGCCATATTCGTCATGTATTTGAGCATGTCGCTGTCGAGGAGCATCGGAAGGATCGTGTGACGAGTAAACATAAGAAGTTTGTTTAAATTAGTGTCCACTTGTTCCTGAGTTAGTTCCGACGTTGAGAGAGCGGGGACCATGTACCGTCCCAATGCATTTCGACCCTTCGTCCTGTTTGACTCGCTTGGTGCTGGAATTTTTTTAATTATTATTACAAAAATAATTTGATTTGGCCCTAATTTTGAAAAGAATTTGGAAATTTTCACAAAGATGTACTAGAATTGACGCTAAAAACAACCAAAGGTTAATGGTGATCGGGTAAAATCCCATTACAACACGAAATTTTGAATGAAGTTAATATTCAGTAAAATCTTACGGAAATCTACTTTTAAATACTCATCGAAGCAGTTGGGTCTACTGGCTGGATTTGGAGGATGGGTGTCGGGTCGGCACTCTACTACATCCACACCTGCAATTAAACTCGTATTTTAGGTTGTTTTGACTTTAAATAAATTAGTGTTAAAATAGACAGTCAAGAGTGAGAAAAGTCCTTAAAATGCTGGTTACAATACCTGGATTAGATATAACAATAATAAATATCAGGGTCCTCCACATTTTGAGGTTCAATTCAAATTGTGGTATTCAAAATGTTCAGGCTGGTTAGGAGTTAGGAACAATATTGTGATTATGGATGACCCACATCAGGCCAAGCTAAATGGCAATACATTTTATAATCCAAGCCATGCAATTTTTATTATGATTCTAGCGAATAATGTTATTTGCAACTTAACATGATCGGTGGTATGCATTTAATTACTTTAGAACCTTTAGTTGTTAATTTGATAGTAAATATCAACAATTTGGCTATTCAGTGAACTAGCTCAGTGTTTCAAAATATAATCTCATTAATCGAAAGTAATTCATTGTTTAAAATAGTAAATATACTTAAGCAGGCTAGATACAAACTATTAAAGTTTGATATTCCTGTGTTGTATTATAATGGAGTGGCAGACAGACAGACATAACATCAATATAAAGCGTTTTTACAAACTGGATGAAACTCATGGACATGTCAGTCCAGACTGACATGTGCATCATGAATGATGAATTCCTGTGTTGTGTTTCTCCTGCTTATCTCCTTATCAAGAATGAATTTAATGACATTAAATGGCAAACTGACATGGACTGATTGATAACGAAACCGATAACCAGATAACATTAGTGACAATTGCAAACTTTCTTTGCTCCATAAAATCATGATGTCGAGATATTTATTTAAAATCCAGTTGCAATTGTAAATTATCACAAGTATAATGTATAGCTGATTTATTTTTTTATAATGGAAATAAAAACTTTGAGAAATTTTAATTTGTGATTTATTCTCAATAAAATAAATATAATAAAAATAATTATGGAAATACTTAATATTATTTTAATAACTTCTGGATCCGTAATCATAACTCTCATTTTGGGAGTGATTCTAGCTCAGCAACTTTTCCTATATAAAAAGTCACAGAAGAGCTTATCCGGACAACATGTTATGGTAAATTGAATACACATGTCATTGTAGTTTATATTTTTACAGTAACTTTATGTCCGTATTTATTTCAACTGGCAGCTCATTGAAGGCTAAATTAGTTCATATTATCGCCACGGATTAAAAAAACTTTTAAATTGAAACAGTAGAAACGATGTGTTTACGATAAGTGCGAATTCTTGACGCCTTTTTTGCCGGCGACAAGTTTGCCGAAGTCATACGTTCCAAGGACACATGCGTGAAATAGCTTGGGATAAGAGAAGCTCGCTCAATATCGTCATTATAAGTCAATTAAGCTAATTAATTATTTTAGGGGATATATTTTGGCAGATAACTGGAGGATCCAGTGGGATTGGAAAAGAAGTGGCGTTTCTAGCAGCAAGACGAGGTGCCCATGTCACAATTCTAGCAAGAGATGTTCCTAAATTGAAATCCACATGTCAAGAAATACTTTCACATATAAAGGACAAGGGACAAAAGGTCAATTACTATCAAGGTTTGTGCAATTTTAGATCAATATTTCAAATAATAATCTCTGAACAGTAGTGGAACTTGATTTTGAGGTTAATTTCTTTCTTTTTCTCTAGTGGATATTTCTAAATGGTCAGAAGTTGAGGAAGTGATACGGAAATGTGAAGAGGAAGTTGGCCAAGTCGATATTTTAATCAATTCAGCGGGATACTGCTATCCATCTGCTCTTGAGGACATTCCTTTACATCATTTCAAGGTCCAGCATCCAGTCTTATCGAAGATACTTTGTAGTGTCTGTCTGTCTGTCCGTCTGGCAGTCAGTGCCACAAAGAACTTGAGAGTGGTTCAACTTTTAATTCAAGCGCACTTTAGGTTAAAAAGCTGCAATGGGGAGAAAAGGAGTAGAAAGAGAAAGTCGACTTTTCCCCATTTATTAGGCTTGACCCAAAGCCGATCGGGTCTTAACATTAGAAGAGTCAAAAAATAGTATTGCTTGAGTACCAGTATTTTCACAATTAAAATACAAACGGGAATTTACTCTAAAATAGTGCCCGATTTGACCTTCCGATCTACTATACTAGACCAAAACGATTTTAGTTCCCAATATTTGCTATAGCTCTTTGGAATATCGGGTTGGTACAGTTGACGATGTTCCCTTGTGAGTCTAACGTGTATGTTTTCTTGTTGTAAATAGGGTATGATGGATGTAAATTACATGGGTAACGTGCACATGATAAAGGCAGTCCTCCCGTCCATGAAGTCCCGTCGAAAAGGTCGTATCGTCATAGTCTCATCTCTTGCTGGACTCTCGGGTCTTTTTGGCTACACGGGCTACAGCGCGTCCAAATTTGCCCTCCGGGGTTTTGCAGAGGCACTTCGTATGGAAGTCAAGGCCTGGAATATCCACGTTACAATCAACTTCCCCCCAATGACCGACACCCCCTGTTTAATCGAGGAGCACAAATTACGTCCATATGAAACGAAGGTAATGGAGGAAAGCGCCGGACTCTTCCAACCCCAAGACGTTGCAAAATCAATTCTAGGGGACGCTTGTGCCGGGCACTTTTTCAGCTCGACTGGACTCGACGGACATTTACTGATGGCGATGTGCAGCGGTATGGCCCCATCGCGGAGTATTCTTGACATAATTTTGCAAGTATGGCATCCCATAAAGTTTCGTATATTTCTTATTCATAGCAGAGGTTAAACTATAATTAATTTTTAATTTTGAACAATAGGTATTATTTCTGGGGCCACTCCGACTTATTGGGCTCGGAGTTCTTGCGAGATTTGACAGAACTGTTCGAAAATGTGCAGAGGAAAAACAAAGAAGGGCTTTGAATTCTGAATTACAATAAATTTTATTTCAATCAGTGCTAATAAATTGATTATTTGCGTACATATTATTATAAGAGATTTTAATAGGTTGGAAATTTCGACCTTACCTCATAGAATTGTATGCCTTACCTATTCGTTTTTAAACCTATCAGACATGGCATGGCAAGTAGGATTTTTCGAAATTAAAAAATCCACCCTCAATGCACAATGTGTATGTCCCATTGTTTGCAGATCGGGAATACAGTTTTTATTTGAAATAAAATACGGTTTTACCCCTTCTAAGCCTTCAATCCAACCAATGATGAAATGGAGTGATGTTAAACTGTTACAATGTTGCAAGGAATTTGAGTTTTAAAAGCTGGAGTGGAATCTAATTAAATATTATAGTAGAATTTATTATACAAGGTAAGTGGATTGATTACATCCAGAGTCTGACATTTTGATCCCAAGATGCAGAGGCAATGGCCATCCCATTCTCCGAAATTGACAAGGACGTCACTCGGCTCTCGTGACCAGCAATGTTTCCTGACAATTTTTAGATTTACAAATTTTAACATCTTCCATTTCCGAACCATTTTCAGAATAATATTCCCAGATTAACGGCTCTCGTTTAGGGGCCATTGTATTGTAGAGCTCTTATTAGGACAGAACTTATCTGGGCTCAAAAACCAGACAATCTGTCTTTTCTGATATATAAATCCGGTTAAGCTATTCGAAATTTCTACCCAAAGTTTCTGGCCTCTGTTTCATCAACGATTTTGAAACTATAAAATAAATGACGTAAAATGATCACGTTGACGTAACCAACCAAAACTCCTCACCTCACCATTATGGATTATGGCTAATGCCTATAAGATTCTTGTACAGCTGTAATAAGAGTATTAAACTTTTAAAAAATATTTCGTTTACGTTTTGTTTTTCCCTTCGTTTTTAATAGTTTATTTTACCTAAAATCGACAAAATTTGAGGAATTATGTCTGAATAACTCAAAATCACGTTTTCATTAATAAAATGATTATGGGAGGATTGTGCAAATGTGGCCATACCTGCATATTCAACTCGTAGTAAGTCCCAGATATGAATGTTGGAGTCAGCACTTCCGGCGAAGAGGAAGCGCCCACCTTTGCTGATGACACAGGAAGTGAGTCCCATATCTTCAGACGGTGGGGGCTCGAAATGAGCCACTTCCTGATCCGCCCTCAAGTCAAACAACTTTGCCGTATTGTCCTCCGATGCCGTCGTAAAGGCTAGTCCAGAGGGATGCAACTTTTACATAACAAATCATTGCGGAATTAATTTAACCAGATATTTAGTATTAAGCCTTCCAGGAAGGGGTACGGGATTTATTTAGGAGAAGATGAGTTATTTGATTGGGAAGCTAATGATTTCCTAAGAAATTCGATGTGATCCTTAAGAGGGGTTTAAATGATGATTAAGGGTAATTAATCTTAAAGTAGTAGTATAAAGTTATTACAGCGACAGAGTTGATGTCGGCCGTGTGACCAGAAAAAGTCTGACAAAATGCCTTTTGCCTCAAGTCCCAAAGTTTAGCCGTGTGGTCCATGGACCCTGTGACGAACAGGTTTTCGTCATTCGGATTCAAAGAGAGACAAGCCACGTCGGCGTGATGACCGTAAAGTTCCAATGGACATGTACCCGTCACCAAATCCCACTGACAGCTAATCACGATCAAAATATAATAGAAGACCTTACACCTTACTTTATAATCTCTAACTTTATGCGTTAGTTCATACGAGGTCTCCATTTCAAGGGGGTTACGTTTATACAGAAATAATTTAGTCCGAAAAGCGTCAATTTAAAAAAAAAAATTATAACTTTACTAATAACTAATTCTAGTAATGGTTTGGAGTAAAATAATTGTGCTTTACATTTTCAAGTCCCCTGATCCGGTGAGTAGCTTCTTGTCGGACAGGAATCGGCAGCAGTTGAGAAAAGCATCAAAACCAAGTTCTCTTGTAATCCTTGGTATCCCTTCAGAATCACGGTTTTTGAGGTCATAGATCGTCACCATATTGTCCATACCTCCTGCCGCTAAAATTACAGCCGTTAATTTAAATGCTTTGAAAATTAGGAGAAACAGATTTCATTTCCCATTCCTAATAAATATTTTATAGAAATTCGTACCGACAAAATTTCCGGAAGGTGCAAAGGCGGTTGCCAAAACCCAAGATGATTTCAGAGGAATGATCTGCACCTTATTTCCTGACCAAGTGTCCCACACAATCAGCTTCCCGTCCAAAGAACCCGACACCAAATGCCTTTAATAAGTTTATTAATTAAGACAATACTTAATTGCTTCACTATTTTAACGATCAATTAATATTTAATTAATTTAAAACAGTCGAAATAACTAAGTTAAATAGTTGTTGTTTTTGTAGTTAGTTATGTAGCTACTGTTTTCTAAATATCTTGAATGGTAATTGCAAATTCTCTCTTAATTTATTTGGTTATTTATTTGTGCTTCTTATTTTTTGATTTATGATTTGAAGATGAATAGATAAAGAGTTGAAGATCGTAAATCATTCATCTGAGATGTGAACTGAATTTTTAAATACGAAAATTAAACTTATTCTTTTCATTGTTACTAATCATAAGCTATATGGATAGAAAAAATACAGGAGCTAAATACAACAACTATTTAGGTTGGAATTGCTGGATTAACTAAGATTTCTCACGATTGTTTCTGAAAGTAGAATGTCTTAACTGATTATCGGGAGCAAAGTGAATGGCATTGACTTTGTGAATGTGTCCTTTCAGCATCCGCTTCGTCTGCAGCTTCAATTTAGGAAGAGTGGGGAATCCCGCAAAAGCGTCCGCGATCGGAAAGTCAGCCGACGCTTCTTGTGACGCTTTGATCGTCTCCCGAAGCGTTGCAATTTCTGCCCGCAAATTCGCCGTCTCCACTTCTTCGTCTGTTGCCATTTCGATTTCAAGAAAAAGTGAAGACTGGACTGACGTTCAAAGCTTTTATCTAATTGTTAGCAAAAATAAAAAGACCACCAACACCACTGACTGCGCCTTTCAAATCCTGGGGACCGAATGATTGAGAAATTGGCAAAATCCGAAAATCCGCATAAATTCTAACTTAATTTCAAGAGGTCCTTTGAGATTGACTCTTCGTCTTGTTTGGATGAATTAAGGTCAGTGCTTAACTTAATTTTGAGGACATTTATAACGGGGAGGCTTTTAGTTTGCCTTATTCTTATCGAGTCATTCATAAATTAATTCAAGTGTAATTAGTTAATGGGATTTCTTTAAACGTCAAAGATTAATACACGCCTAATTGTAAGTTGGTTTTTGTTTGTATAAAATGCTATGGAGCTCATACAGAAACTAGTCCCCCGTGGGGAGTTATTTCGGAAACAGTACAAAATTAAAACAGCTCTGCACCCGTTAATTTGGAATGGGGCTGGAGAACTTATTCCGGAGAGACTATAATCGCACAGTATTTCTATCTAGGTTTTTACAAGAGATTTACCCCAACTGCGAATGACATTCATCAAATTTCATGTAATTTATAGATTGAATTTAGCAAATGTCACGATTCTCTCTTCCATATCACAATTCTCTTTTGATCCGTATATCGTTTACAGCATCGAATTCGGAGATTCACTAATCGTATATAGTACATATATCATATATAGAGACAATATTAGCATCTCCATTCGAATGACCAGTTACATTCAGTTGATTTCCTAAAAAAAGGATTGTCCCGAAAATTGAATTCATTATTCAAGGATAAATATCGGAATATGATGTGGGAATGATAATGCATACTGGAGCCAAATAGGCAGTAGGTTGGAGAGTGGTTTAGTAACCTGATACGAAGGACATCGATTCCAATTACAACTCGTTAAAAGAACAAAGGATATCGGAGATTTGCCAAGAAGTTTTCGAATCCTGGCCCAACCTTCCCAATTATTTCTCAGACATGTATTGAGTATCGAGGGATATGGGGATGTTACAGTCTGTTTCAGATGACATTATAAATTAGAAATTAAAATAAGTCCCACTGGGGAGTTATTCCGAAGTTAATTGAGCGAAAGACGGTGGAATAAACTCGGATTTGGTTTATAGCTTGATTTTCAATGATAAAGGAGGGGGAGTTATTCCGGGGGACTTATACACCCTCAGAATAGTGATCCTCTCAAGGAGTTACTAATTTTTATTTTTTACTGATTTTTAGGGGAAATAAAAAAATAGAATAAAATATGGAATATTGAAAAAGTAAAGGTGGATATAAATCAAGTAGGTTTTGGTTTTATTTTTTCGACAACCACACCCCTATTATAGTCACATGTGGATTCATAATGGTCCTTACTCTCGACATAATATACCAAATTGTCGCAAATTTTGCGTAGATTCTAAATCTGCAATAAAATGACGTTCATGTACCAATGTTTTTTTACAAGGAGCAAATGAAGTCATCAGCCATCACCATGCTTTTAAAACTGCATACTACTCGTATAAATGAGGAATATAAACGACAGGAAATTTCGAAGCTTCCGGTGTATTTTGCTCTCCTAGTCGGCTTTAACTTCAACATATTTTATGCAAAAACAGTGCAAAAATGCATATGAAAAGGAGGTATACATGTCTGGTATGTAGATATAGTAAATGTGAAAGGAGATCCCTTGTTATTCTGGACTACAAAAGTGGAGAGAGATGTGGTTCTTCTTCTTAACTCCGCTATTTATGCTCAACTCCGTTTATCTCCACAGATGAAGGGAGCTATTTATAGAAACCCGTATTTACTATACATACACTAACTTAACAAACTATATCCTCCTTCTGCAATTCTGTACAAAAATACAAACGCTCATAATACTTAATCCTTCAACGGAAATAAGAGGATATCATTAGTCCAGATTTGCATATAATATATACTTGGCCCATAGCCCCTATTCTTAGACATCTTTAAATCTTCATGCACTTCCACCACTACTACTACTTCAAATCTTCAAAGGAAAACAGACTCCGAGTTCGGACTCCTTAATAATACAAGACAGCTGCACTTGTAATTTTTATAAACTGAAAGAGACAGGGAAATGGAGGAGTTTTTTAAGTTTTTAGAAAGTCATTAAAATTCCAGACAGTTGTGCAGTTAGTTGTGGGAAGATTCCTTAATTTTTCGAAAGACCGGTAATTTGCCAATTTTCGAATTTTAGTTGACTAGCTAACGGCGTTTGTTGATTTATGTATTTTCTAACCCGTGTGTAATTACGGTAATTAACTCAAAATAATTATGAATTGTTAAATTTGCATAACAGTTTCCGGTTGAAATCAATAACAATTCTTGGGTGTGAAATGATGTGCCAAAAATGTGCAGATGCTTTCAGAAACCTGCCATTTAACGAAATAAGCGCACGCGATCCTATGACTAATGATTTATTGAATTAATTTAGTTTAGTTTGTTAGTCGAATTTAAAAAACAATTAAAAACCTTCAAATTCAATTGAGATAATATTATTACCTATTTATGAATTTGAAAGAATGACATGGGCTTTAAAATTAATGTCAACATTGTCAACTTATTTTTCCTGACACCTATAAAAATGTACAGGTTATAATATTTCACTGGAACGAATTTCCGCTCCCAGCACATGAAAAATGAATGCATAAAAGGGACATGGAAATTTATAACCGTTTCAATTTCTCATCCGTCTACTAAAGAAGATTACCGTTTTAAAATATTTATTTCCCAAAATATTTAAATAAAAATGTAAATGCGGACAATACAGTAGTCTCTCAATATAAAGAACCCGTCTTGGCCCCCAGACATGGAATTGTATGCAAGCAATTTAATACAGACTTAACCTCAGAAATCCTTGATTTTGTAAACTAAATATTTATGCAAAATTTCATGAAAAATAGCTCCTCTCAATATTGCACATTAACTTGTCATGTCATTTGTGGAGACAAAATTGGTAAATAAAAAACTCTCAGAATGGTCATTTTTGACAGCCCCTAAAACAGAAAGTTACATGGGAAGATTTTTGACATTTTCTTAGTGCTTAAGAGTTATTTTAAGGCTTTTAATTGACATTCTTGGACAGTGATATAAGTTTGTTTTATGTCGGAGCTTGTTATAGAGGGGAGAGACTGTATTTCGGTGTAGACCAGACTTGTTTTGAATTCGGAAGTTCAAGCGTTCAAGTGCATTGAGTTTGTAAGTCTTATTATTCTTTGGTGCAACTACAACAAGTCGGATAGCTGGAAAGACAATGAAATCCGTGTAGTAAAAGTATGGAAATATATTGTAGTAAGATGTGAAATGTAGTAATTCCCTTCATGTCCTCCTCCACTGTAAAGAATATGGGAATATCCCGAATCCGGGTACAAAGACCGTCCCTTCGGTTAAAACAGACTCCGGCTTCAACGAAGTAGACACGGGCTATAGTCCTTATTCAGGGACCGTTTACACACCAACTTTCTCTCCTAACATCCTGTATTAAATCTAAAGGTGGAAAAATCTAACAAGGGAACATTTCCAGCTGTAAAACCCAAATGTTTTTACACCTGTCTCATTTAAAAGCACACCTCAAAACAAGAAACTTTAATATAGGAATTTATATCGATGAGTGAAATAGGTGGTAAGGTCAAGAAGTGTACAGTGTTTATAGGATTACTATATTAAATTTCAGTTTGGTTTTTGCGAAAAGACTGGTTCCGGCTCAATGCTCCTCCAATGTTAACCCTCTATCTGTTTTGGGACAAATCCGAAAAAGGGGCGAAAACCAGAAAAGTCACCTTTTGGTCCGATCTTCCATCTCATCCCTTGTTAATTCTTACGGTCTTTTAAATTAGAGAGATTTAAAGTATTGGGGTTGTACAGTTGGGACTGTTCCTTTGTAAATTGTACGGAAAAAAGATTTTCTACGAAATCGAACCAGAATTTTGACACGAAATTCCCATATAGGTTATTATTAAGTGTTGAAAACACTTTATGCGAATGACCAGTCCGTCTGTCCGTCCGTCCGTCTGTCCGTCCGTCCGTCTGTCCGTCTGTCCGAGCGATAACTGGAGAACGGCTGGACCTACGGTCACCAAATTTTGTACACTTGTTCCTTGGCTCAAGAGTGAGGCTAAGTTCGAACTTGGGTCAAATCGGTCACACCCCCTGCCCCCCATCAATTAAACCCCAAAACAAACCATTAAATCAAACAGAATAGTTATATGTAGGAGTCCAACGCCAGGATAGAGCTCTTACTCATTTTAAAACTGACGCTTAGGTAGTTTACATTACACTCTATGTCTATCATCTATACATGATAATACCCTGAACCTACATTTCAGAGTGCGAAACCTGGGATTTTTGGGGAAATTGAGATTTGGGGTTGAAACGATTCCCATGAGTAATAGAACATCTTCGACGAATACGGGACCACTCCCACTGACACCAGGGTGCAGTACCCGGGTTTTCGGGGAAATTGAGATATTGGGTTTAAACGATTCCCATGAATAATAGAACATCTTTGACGAATACGGGACCACTCCCACTGACACCAGGGTGCAGTACCCGGATTTTCGGGGAAATTGAGATATGGGGTTTAAACGATTTCCATGAGTAATAGAACATCTTTGACGAATACGGGACCACTCCCACTGACACCAGGGTGCAGAACCCGGATTTTCGCGGAAATTGAGATATGGGGTTTAAACGATTTCCATGAGTAATAGAACATCTTTGACGTATACGGGACCACTCCCACTGACACCAGGGTGCAAAACACTGGCTTTTTTGGGAAATTGAGATATGGAGTTTAAACGATTCCCATGAGTAATAGAACATCTTTGATAAATACGGGACCACTCTTACTGACACCAGGGTGCGAAAC
This sequence comes from Desoria tigrina, assembly GCA_906901685.1. NCBI lineage: Eukaryota > Metazoa > Arthropoda > Collembola > Entomobryomorpha > Isotomidae > Desoria > Desoria tigrina. Next base: position 359,760 of record CAJQTU010000067.1, read on the forward strand.
CCGGGCTTTTTGGGGAAATTGAGATTTAGTTTGTTTATCGTTATATTTTCAACACTTGGTTACACCCGTTACATCGGTTTATTTAGGACAAACCTGTTTTTATCAAACTATAAATGTCATTTACATTTACTTTATTTACGGAAATAGTTCATCAACGCTTTAGACTAGTTTATTATACTAAAAATCAGGGGAAGAAATTAGGAAAAAATATAATATTAATCATAATATCTCGGTGAAGTAGTATGCTTTCGAAACTGAATGAATTATTTGATCAAAATTCAATTCGACAAATCATACAAAACAACTGAAGAATTACTATTTCGAATGACACGGGTTTACAAATTCGAAGTGGTACAGTTGGGAAAGATCCCTTGTGAGTCCCTCGAATCTAGTATTACTAATTGCTCAGTTCATGGATAATTTTTCCTGAATTTCTCTCTGATTTTTCCTAAATATTCCCGAAAACTTCTGCTTTCCTTCTGAACGATCCTTCCGGTGAAAGTGGCATATCTGGAGCTTTTATATAGAGTCGGTGGTGGTGTTGTAATTTCAGGAGTGGGGTCTGATGTATCTGGGCCAATGCGGTACTTCCAGCCTCCCTCCTGCTTCCAAGTTGCGGTAGAAAAAAGTGAGGCAGAAGACGGGGCATCTCTTGCGGGGAAAGAACCGGGACTCATTCCCCCCAACAAACACCCCAGAGTCGGGCACAGATCCTGCTGCACTCCACTATTCCTTAGTCGTCATGAGTGGAATTACTTTCTCCAAGAGAGATGCTGGTGAATTGATTTACTTCACCCATTTACATCTTTTCATTATCATTTAAAACCAGTCAAAAAGACAGAGCAGAACAAGCTAAAACACTGCGATCGTGTAGGAGAGTGTAAACTTCAGTTAAAAAACTGTTAATACCGCAGAACGGATTTATCTGGAGATATTGCGGTTGGAGAAAGAGCGGGAGGAAGCACGGGCAAGAGAGGAAGAGGGTAAGGAACCAACCAATTTACTAATTAACTTAATTATAGATTTAAAGTCTGGGGATTCTTTATAATTTGTAATTAGTTAAAATCGATTTTGCAATGGGAAACAGCCAGAACTTTCCTCGTAAATGCTAGAAAGCAGAAGTTGATTCGCAAATTCCAAAATATTTTAAAATTAAAGGCATGTGTTAGAGGATGGGGATTTATTTCAGTGCTTTTAATGAGTATTTTTAAAGATTTTAAATAGGGTTAAAATTATAATTTTTTCAACCTATTGAAACTACCCATTCCTAATATAATTTCTGGTGAACTAGGTAGTTTAGATAATGATCACCAAATTGAAGAATATTATTATTACGATTTTGAAACGCTAAATACTTTAACATTGTGGGATAATATGGTTTAACATTGCAAGAATATCGAGGATGAGGGAGTTATTTTAGTAAAACATTTCTCAGTATTTTCCACAGAATAAGTATATCCGCATCATTTTTAACTCAAGAGGGGCGAGCCTGATTCCTATAACAAAGTGTCAAATTTTTTTATTTACTACCATAATTGGGATTTTGGGAATAGAAAGAGAAACTGCAGCCTTTTTTTGAGTTGACCCAAAAGTAGATAGAAAGTTAAGATAGGAGGAGCGGTAAAATAGTATAGCGATAGATCCAGGGTATTTCTCGTGCACGCTTACTTTCTCCTCTGTTTTCTTGGATGGACCAGTCCAGTGCAGTGCAGTGGGAGTTTTCATAAGAAAAAATGTTCAAAACTTCGCTATACGAATCTAGACTACCTCTTTTCAGTTTCTTACAGTATTAGAGTTAAAATTTGGCTTAAAATCTAGAGTTAAAATATTTATTAAACAATTAATGAAACTGCGAATATGTTTAGCAGACAAGCGAACATGCATTAATTCCGTGTAATTAAATATTTTTTTTATTAATGTAATGCAGAGGCAAGAGAAAGGGAGTTAGCTAAAGCCCATTTTGAAAATGAAGTTGGTCGAAAGTTCCTTGGCAAAATAATGGCAAAGAGGAAAGGTAAGGAGGCGGGTCGGGCGGAGGGGCCAAACCCCCTTGACCTCGCTGACCTCTCGGCACCCCCCAAGGACAACGCCCCTCAACCCTCATCACCCTCCTGTCATGGAGACGACGAACCCAAGACACCCGTCCGTGCTCAACGACCTGAACTCCTACCTCCACCCATTCCTAGGGCTGACAGGTAAACAAATTAATTCTGTTTGGAGATTATAAATTTTTGTTTCTAACCAAAATTTTTAAGATGCTTCGTTTTTTACAGTTTTTTAATGGGAAATATTTCGAACGTGAATGTCTTATTCCTAACGTAGGAGTAAAATTTAGGATGATTCATTTTGAGAATTAATCAAAGAATTTTCATGTAGGGCTAATAAGGGAACATTCTCAACTGTTCCATCCCGATGCTTTTCATTTCGGTCTTATTCGAAAGAGCTACTAAAACATGAAACTTCATTTAATGTAGGAACTATTAGTGTATGAAATATATTTGACCTAGTAAAGGGTCGGAACGTCAAGAAATATGCAGTTTACATTAAAAACTAGGAATTAGTGAAATATTTCTTGACCTTCAGACCTATTTTGCTGATGTTAAATCAAATATGTTTTATTCACCGATCAATCCTAAAATAGAGCTGTGTCATTTTGATTGCTCTTTCGCATGTTATCGGTTTAAAAACTATCGTGGTGCTACAGCTGAGAAGGTTCCCTTGTAGGATTTCCAGGCAGTATAAAAAAGAAAAGAAATATGCTTCGGTTTTCGGTTATCCAAAGCTATTTGAATGGATACGACTCATGCTATTTCATTTTTAGCAAAGACTTTAATGTTAACTTATTAATGTAATGATTTGTATTTCAGAATGTGGGCCCCACCTCCAGAGTAAGTATTTCTCCGACGTTCAAAATCGATATTCTGCCGTATATTTTAAGATTGGAACGTGGATAATAAGTTAATCGATTCAAATGTGTTATTTCTCCGCAGACCAACACCAACCCCGACGATAGTTTGTCCAACGGGTTTTAAGAATATGAAATTTGTGAACACCTTTACACTTAACTTTACTCCACCAGGTATGTTAACATTGATAACTGATATAACTAATATAATAAATATCAGAAAACTCGGGGTAATTTCCCAACTCATGTAATTAAATCAAGGAAAAATAGAATATGAGCCATTAACACAAATAAAATCCCAAACTCCAATCTAATGGCATAAATTACATGTGTAACCGTTTGAGTTTATGTCACCCACATATCTAGTATATATATTGCATGGCACAACATAAAGAAAGAGAAAAATATAAGTTGTTTCTCATTGGAAGTTCGATCGAATCGATTCAGGAAAAGTTCTCTTGTCACTTCTATTCCGGTTTGTCGTGTTTCCGATTTTAGAAAAGGACTAGCCATAAACACGATAAGAGCAGATTTACTCTTTCACTCCACTCTGTAGTCGTGTACAATCAAGAAACCTGTCAGAATTGTCATAATTAACCTGTTTAAATGGCATTTATACAGGAAGAAATAGGAGCGCCGTATTTACAAGTTAGCCGTTTAAAAATTCAAATCAAATGGGTTATAAATGGTCCGAAACTTTTTTTTAACTACACGTTACATTTACAAGTGTCCAAATTGTCCTAATTACTCTATTTAAAATCGATCAACAGAAGATGGCGTTGTTTACTACAAGATAGCTTCTTAAGAACTGCATTCCTTATGCTCCCATAATTTTATCGAACTAATTTTCGATTTCTAGGACGAACTAAATTTGCGAATGCAATGATCATAACTAAACAGGGGAAAATTCCATTGATATCAAACTATTAATATATAGTCATCGGGACATGTCATTAGGTTGTTGGTCAAAATAATACCAAAAAAGCCATACTTAACATGACATCCCCTTCAGAAGGTTTAGGTCCATTGTCGTTTACGAACGGTTGGACATGACAAAATCCGTAGTTTTTATTATTCATATTACAATTTCCGACCTGTGCGTGTAAAGCACAGGTTTGTTATGAATGAACGGCCCAACGTGAGGGAAAAGGTCGTATTGCCGTACTTTGCAGAGATATGATAGGAAAACTGCCGCAGTTTCTGCAAATAAAACCAGCAGGCTTGATTAAATAATAAAAGTCTGATTAATGTTATTGTAACGACAGAATGCTGCGGAGGGCCTCGAGACGTTGAGATTCAATCAACAAATTGCGAAAAGATTTTATGTACGGGTCGGATCAATTCGGACACGGAAGTCTTCCTCCAGAGATTAAACGATGAGAAGGAGACGGAGGATATCCTCACTTATAAATTCGATCCTGTAACTATTCCTTCAGTTTAATTAACTTACTTTGGACTTATGGACTTAATAATTAACTAATTAACTGAACTTTGACCCCTGAAATAGACAAATGGTGAATGGGCGATATCATTCCCAGAGATGGACTGCGTCGTTGCCTACCTCGTCAAGCCAAAACCGGCGAGTCGAATTTCCGCAAACCAGATCTACGAGATATTCACTGCCGATGGTTATTCCAATTACTTTAATCTGGGAATCGAAATGGAAAAAACCGGTTCCTCCCGCACCCCTGACTATGTGTTCCGGGTATTTTAGCCTATTTTTAATTAGTTATCATCATTAATCATTAAGACATTTTTATATTATTTTTCTTTGTTAAATATCATTCTCAGATACTCAACTCCAATCTAGCGACAGTGGGAACGGTAATCCTGCTGTCCAACTACAAAGCCGCTTCTGTGACGATTGACGAGAGCCTCTGGCCTTCGCAAAAGGCCGTGATAATCGCGGCGGGTGTACTTGTGAGCTGGGAACTGGTGAGTACTTCTACTACTTAATCTTTCTTTTTTGACAATAATGACGGGAAATAGTCCGCACTTCAAATATATTATGTTGTATGGGCATGCATCTGTACTTTCTCCGTAATGTTCCCTGTTATCGGGGAGGCGGTGGCTTGACATTTCCGGGAAAGAGACCGCGGGGAAAGGGCCGGAATGAACCTTGCGGGCTTTTGCCAGGAAATGCGGGGAAATTGTCGGGAGGAGAAAGACATAGGAAGGGTTGCGGGGAATTGGAAATGGGGCACTGGGTGACTTTCCCCGTCTTATCGATTACACATTTTTTATCTCAGTTTTTGGACTGTATGCCACGGCTATGTTGAATCAGAGTTTATATTGGAGCCAAATATCCTACGGGCTAACTTTACTTCTTCCAGCACTTCATTTTTCTTTCTTTCATGCTTCCTTAGCTTTAATGTCATTATAGGGTTCGTTTAGAAAGTTTTACATTTTTGAACCCGATTTGCACATAGGAATTATTTATGTAGCTTTTAAGGCACGTTTTTTTAGATTTAAGGTCATTATTCTTTGAGTAGAAATTACACTAGGGCCCTCTTGTGAGCGATACTATGAAACAATGCTACTGTAAATGTCGATATAAGTCCACATCCCCGGAATAATTACCTCAATCTAGTAATCTTTCTGAATTGTACTGTTGACTGTTCAAGGTTGAACTTTCGTGAAATGACTCCCACCTTGAAGAACTTCAAAACGTGTATTTAAAATGGATGTATTTTTTTTCGTTTCATTTTTAACGTTTTTATTTGAATGAGCGAATAAAGGACAATGATTCCGGTCGCACTAATTCAATTGAAAAGGAAAAGATGGAATCTTGTGTGAAAGTGTGAACCCTTAAGGGTTTATTCGCAAATAGCTTTTAAAGAACGGAATGGCAAAAAATGTTGGTCCCTTGGATTGATTTTGATTTAAGAGTGATTGTAAGGTTGTGAATGAGCCCTTGGCAAAGTGCCCAACAGGAACCATTATAATTACTCATGTCCCTTATATTTCCTTTCCAAGTTCGGGCTTTCAATATTTTATGGGAGACATGGTACATTAAAGACATTCAATTTGAGAGTCCTTTTACCCATCTTATTCTCTAAGGGATTTTGTGTTATTAGCCAAATTGTTACCGAAATTCAGGATTTCAAAATAGAACACACTGGCATTACCGTTCCACACATTCCACTTCACAAAATTTGAATCTGCAATATTTTCAGAAAAATCTCTCGCAAATTCTTCGGTTTGAATTCAATGTAGCTGCTTTTCTTACAAATAAAATAAAACCGAAATTATCTAACATAGATAGCTATCCTGAAAATACACACCAAACATAAATTCCTATATAAATAAGAGCTGAAATTGTGCTGTATTTGTTGTATTTCAGGTGCAGGACATTCGGCGTCGTGCTGCTTGGGTGCAGGTTCTAGGTGTTTCTGGAATCATCTTAACTCTCCTCACTGTCATCCTCCTATTCATCATCTACCAATTTCATCGAGATGATTGATTCCAAACAATACCAAACTAAACACCACAACCCATTTACTATTCCTTTTAATACTTACAATTAGTAAAATAAGAATAAGAATATAAGAAATACTTCTGAAGCTCTTCTTCCAACAAACAATACATCCCTACCAACAACAACCAATCAATACTGAGACGTTTACAATATTCAATAATAATACCTAGATACAATATGTTCCAGGCCATATCAACATGTCCTAAGTCCTAACAAACAACAACTTGGTCCTTAACAATAATACTGACATAGTAATAATATTAATCCTACATATATACGACTTATATAATAAATTTAATAATAATCCAGCAGCAAAGCAACAATGGGGCATGTTGAACCGGTTGAAAAGTGAACATATAGTGTAATTTCTAATTAAAATTTAGTGTTTTATCAATATAATATTTATGTTTTCCATGTACCATCTTCCACAAGTAGGTAATTTACGGAAATCAATGGATACTTTCAATTTTAATTGTAACTGGCCAATTTTTGACACCTCTCTGTAACAATATGTGTAATTTTTTGTCTAGATTGTTTTAAATAAGTTCTAAACATTAATATGTATGGATTTTAGTGTCAAAAACAGACATGGCCTTACTTTCCTTCAAGGTTTTCGTATCTTCTTCGAGTTCTTCACTTAACCCGACTTACAAAAGGTCCTCAAAGTAAATAATTTTTAAAAGAATCTTCTTGTCCCGACTTCTAGATTTTTCTATTCTGTAAAAGGCCTTTTCCGATTTAAATAATAGTTAATTTATAACTGAATTTGAAGATTTAATTATCAATTAAACCATTGATAAAAATAACTGTGCATAGGGATTAGGGAAGTGTTAGGGTTTTAGACAATTATGATTAAAAACCTTTTCAAAATTCTCATATCCGTCTAAAAAATACAATCCATTGCCAAAAATATTAGTAGTTTTAATAGTCGATAGTCCAGTTATTCACGAGGACTTAAATAATTAGTTAATCATGTCCTCTTAATTAGTAATGTTTTTGACTATCAAAAGTTTTTAAAACTTTTGGATTTTAGACCTAAACTTTTTGAAAACAACCTCACGTAGATCCCTTTGATTCGGAATCTCCTTCATAACTCGTAGCCTTTTAGGGATGCCTACAAAGAACTTAGAATACTGATCAATGAGATATAAAATATTATTATTATTAGGTCTTGAGGCGAGGTGACGATGATGATTATTATGGTATAACACATTCATGAATGACATAATATGATTAATGACTAGTAATAGAATAATATTGTTGATTTAAATACTTTAAACTATACGAATAATTAACTTAAGCGCAATTACCGATTAACTACAGAGCGTTCCATTTGAAACCGTAGAAATTTAAGTGTCATTTTAGACGAGAAATTTTAAATTGTTTAAGGCTGGGGTTTTTGTTGACTGTGTCATCTAGTGGCAGGTCTTGAACCAAAATTTCAACAATTGGTTTCTGAAACAATGCATTGTTTTGAAATCTAGAATTTGAGGTCTTGAAGAGCCATCGGTTGTCTAGTACAATATTTGCTTGCTTCAAAAGAAAAAATTCTTGAAAATTCGGGATTTTAAAATCATTTCGAATTTAAAAACCAGCGTTTCAAATCAAATGTTAAGGCTAACCATCGCGATGCAGCAATCCATATAAAAGGTAGTTTAGAGTTTAAGGACTGAACTTTTCTAAGTTCTGCCATCTAGCGGAATTATAAAACCCCGGTTTAAGAGTCGTTCTTAAGGTGCAATTCAATGGAACGTTGTTTGACATAATATTCAAATAAACAATTCCTAATTTCAGAGCTGCGAATTAATTGTTTTAGCATTTTAAAATGCAAAGTTTAAATAGTTGCGGTTTGAGATGGAACACCCTGTGAGATCTAATCAAACCCCCATCACCAATTAAACTTCTTCCTCCAGCATAAAAATAGTAATAACGAAGACAGGAAAGTCACCTTAACCTTCTTATTCTGTTAGTTATTATAAATATTTAAGTTGAGACGAAGCGTTACGTTTTCAATTAAACTTATCGCCGTGATGCACTTACTTATTTCACCAGAATTTCAGATTTTCATCAGCTCAATGATTTTGTATAGACTTTTAGAACTTTAAAGACATTTTTTCATCACAATTTTTTGAAGTTTTGATTTTCCGAATTTTTTTAATAAAAATAGCCTTAAACTACTAGTCTTCATCGTTTTTGACTGAAATAAATACTTATAATCCACTCTCCAAATAAAACTGGAAAAGGAAACTATTAATTTATTATTAGAATGTTAATGAGATGTTACAAAGTTATTAGGGTGTTTCGAACCTCATAAAAACGTTATTATTTTGGATTCGAGAACATATATAAATTCTACTCAATTAATGTTGTGAGTTGATGTGTTAGTATAGTATCAACTTGTTAAATTGTTACACAGTTACTTAAATATTGTTAATCGTTGAATATTTCGGTAGTTACTTACGATTATATTATTATATAACAACTATTGTCCAATTAAAAATTTATTTTCTACATAAATAAACGTGACGGTAAAAGTCATGCTGGATTCATACTTAAAACCTTAATTGCCTTCTTAAATAATTTATGATGCTATAACGGATTACGTCTTACGACGATGCTTAATATTATAATGTAGATGTGGCTTTCGTTATAGAAAATCTAACGGCTCCAATACGTATACCGTAAATCTCGATACAAGTCCCCGAGAGCTATTTTTCAAACATTTTGTAAGACTTTAAGGTCCTTCCCTTCGTCTTATTACCTCTGTGTTGTACTATCAGATGCACAGTATGCAATCTGAAGTACTTTTGACCTCAATAAATGATGTACTTAGCAAATACATAATATGGAATCAATGCAATCTGACTAAATGACACAATACCCGAATAGAGGATGTAATATAGGAGATGACCAGGTCCTTTGATTTTAAGTCCTTTAAAATGATCCTTTTAATCCCTGATGCTTTAAGTCCCAAGTCCTACCAGTTCCAAATTAAATAAAATGAGAAATGATTTAGAAATGAGGAATGGCGGCGGCAACGAGGAGAGTTTCTTGGAAGAAGTAGTCGGAGCTACAATTTATTAGGAGTTGACTTGTTGGACTCCTCAGAATGAATGTTCTGACTCCCGGTCAGTATGATGTATATGTTACATAGAGATGTGGGTTCACCTGAACCCACCCAATAACCTAATATTATTTATATTATACAAACTACTACTGTCATCCATGTGACATCATCCTTCACCAAAAATGGGTAATAACGGGAAAACTGTGGTATTAACTTGAGAAAACCGGGTATCGCATGAAAAACGGTTAAGTGATTATTGTTTGTTTTTTTGCGTGATAATGATGACGTAACTGGCGACGAGTGAAGGGTGGAAGTCCATCAGCAAGACGTTTCAAGTTGACAGCCTTCCGCCTGTCCTTGCAACGTTGCTTGTGTTCAAAGTTACGCTGCTTTACAGCAAGATTGACTCCGTTGAATGGATTTATCGGTTCAAGTGTTGGTTGAAGATTACTTGAGGTTGACGGTTCAATGATAAACTCGGGAGAATCAACAACAACTCCCGGTATCGGAATGAGATTCATATCAACATTTATCTCGAATTCCTGAACCGTTTCAACAACCTCGTCAATTTTTCCATGAAAAATCTCAGATGAATCACAAATAACATCTTCGACCTCCATTTCAAAATTAACTGTAACTTCGTCATGATGAGATGACAGAGACAGGTTTTGAAGATCGGGAAGTGGAACGGAATGAATTTCGTTGGAGCAATCCATGGGTTGTGGAATGGTGACATTGAAGTGAGCTTTAACATTACCGTAATTTTTAATTAAATTAATCAATTGATTAACCCGATTTTCAGACCAATATCGTGTCTTTTTGACAGTATTTTGTAGTTCAATTTTTGACTTTGGAAGATTCATTAAAATTAAGTACAATTGATTACGCGATAAAATCATATGAGGTTTCTGATCAACATTTTTGGCTTTTGCTTCACGTCAATACCAAATACCTTTGTAAACCAATATTCTAGACTTAAGACTATGTTCAATTTTTAATTTCTCCGATCCCACAGCAGAGATTTGACCAAGCATATCGTTAAATTCAACATCTGAATTATGTTTTTTGTTCACGGGAAAATTGTAACGCTTTACTGCATATAATTTTGACATTGTGAGATTGATTTTTAATCCTAATTTAGATTTTAAAGAATTCCATAACATCAATAACAGACTTGTGTCTTTTCGAGCATATTCAAGTGCTTCTTTTGGAAGTGGTCTCAAAATCCACGGGAAACATGTAAGGGATTTATCCATCTTAATATGTAAAATAGATTCTACAGCATGAGAAAGACTAACAATATTTGTATTGAGAAATTGATCACTAACACTCTGTACATCGATCGTAGCAATGAAATACATATTGAAATCCCTCTGAAACGCTAACAAATCATGTTCGGAAAATACAACTTTCAATATTTGGGGATTCAAAAATATTGGAGTTAATTTAGGTTTGATGTACGGGAATGTTAGGAATGGATCGATTATGTAATCGTCCGTGGGAGAAGAAATCTGAATTAGAGCAATCACCGTATGATAGAAATGTTCAGTGTCAAATTCGCAATCAATTGCAATTTCGGATTGAACAGATAAGTGAGTGCACATAAAGTCAAATTCCTCCTCAGTTTGAATGTAATGTAATTTACGCTTAGTTGGTACGTCATAAACTTTAACAAAATTTGGAGTTAACTCCCAAGTTGAAACATAAACAGTGTGTGGATGACCACTTGATGGAAATGACGACAAATTATTGAGAGTAATACGACTATTAGTGAAATCGGAATGAATTTTTGGAATTGAAATTACAGGATATTTTGATTTCATAATTCGTTGTTGATCATGAAAAGTTTGGTTACGTAATTGACGTGACATTTTGAACGTTTTTTGGTACTTGAATTTCTTGAATTGACTGAAATAAATTGGAAATAAATTTAAAATACGTTCTCTCAAAATTAATATTTAAGATTGTTGGTACGAACGAAATCCAGCTAATTTTTTGTAATTAACATGATTTCGAGCTCTGAGTTGACGGACAATTTGAACTGCAGGTTGTTGGCCTGTCAATGCTTGTCTTAATGAAATCGGTAATTTTGAATTTGAAATTCGGTCATGGAAAGGTTTTAATTGAGATACATGACGTTTTGGAATGCATTTTGGATCCATGTCCAAAATGTATGTATCACAATGTTTTTTGAGGATCGTAAATGGACCAATCCACTTTTTGCAAAACTTCTTGGCCCGATTACTATCGCTATCAGATAATTCGTGATTATGGACTAACACTTTCTGTCCGACATTAAAGTCAAACGCGCGATGTTTCGCGTCATAATAGATTTTATTTACTTGATGGGCACGAAAAATGTTATTGTGAACTGACTGAATTAAAGATTTTAGAGACTCAGGTTAAGAAAACCAAGGTTAAGAATAGCAGGACTAACTTTAGTTGTTTCGTTAATCATACTTCTCAGAACTAAGGCGAATTTTTGAATGTGAAAATCCCAATTACCATGACAACCATCAAGGTAAGTGGCTATCATTCTAACCAAATCAGCATTGGTTCGTTCAGATCTGTTTGGGCAAGCATGATAAGCAGATAACTGTACATGTTTTACAGACCATTCTTTGCACAATTTACGTACAACTTTATTTACAAAGTGGGAACCATTATCCGTGATAATGTTCATTGGAGCACCATATCTACAAAAGATTTGATCTTCCAACACGTCAGCAACTTTTTTGCCCGTCGCAGTAGTCATTGGAAATAATTCCACCCAACGACTGAGTTGATCTACGATGACCAAACAGTATTTATTATGTCGAAATCGACTTGTAGGAAGTGGACCAATGAAATCCAAGAAAATAGATTCAAATACAGCATTTGCTAAAGGCATTGTTCCTAGCAAACCTTTGGGTTTTAGTCGTTCAACCTTGTACTCCTGACATTTTACGCAAGTTTTTACATATTCGTGAATTTCTTTATTCATGTTAATCCAGAAAAATCTTTGTTTAATTGCTTCCTGTGTTTTTTTAACACCCATATGTCCAGCTTCGGGAGCATCATGGAATTGATTTAAAATTTCGGTTCGAAGTGACTTTGGTAAAACTGGAACTAAATATTTACGACACGGATTTGTGTGACTTGAAATTAAATCGATTCTACCCGACGTCTCGGAATCACTTATTTCGGAACGTTCGTGAGCTGTTGGAGCTTTTTCTTGAGACTTAAATGGAAGAATGTATTTATACAACAACTTATTTCGGATTAGATACGACGACAAATCATTTTGAGGACGCGTCTCTAAATAAATCCCGGCCTTGGATTGAGTTTTAACAGAAAGAATGATAGACTGAATTTCCGGATCAGTTTGCTGAGCTCGTAATAATTTTGGAATTAAATCATGATGATAAGTTAAGGCAAAAATTGGAGTGTAAATGTCTCTATCCCCTTCGAGATGATCAGGCTCTAATGGAATTGGAGAAACTGGTGCCCTACTCAAACAATCAGCTACGATATTTTGTGATCCTTTGCAATGTTCAATTTTGCAACCCCATTCTTCTATTTCTTGAGACCACCTTGTCAGTTTACGTGACTTTGGATGATCAGAACGTAGATACGTTAATGCACTACTATCAGTCAAAACGGTAAACTCTTCTCCCCACAAAAAATCGCGAAACTTGTTAATTGCCCAAATTATAGCTAAACATTCTAAATCCACAGCGCTTAACTTTTTCTCGGAATCTCTCAATGTTCGACTTGCGAAAAACACAACTTGTTCACTATCTTCTACTTTTTGACATAGCACGGCAGCTAGTCCAATAACGCTTGCATCAGTTCGCACTAAAATAGGAAGATTATAATCTAAGCCTTTAAGCATAACCTTACTACACATCGCTTCTTTTAATTTTTCGAATGCTCGTTGCTGAGGCGCCGCCCAACAAAATTTGACATTTTTTCGTAACAAATGATAAAGAGGTGTTGCTAAAGTTGCAAAATCAGGAATGAAAGAAGAATACCATCCACACATTCCATGAAATCTCAAAATGTGTTTGACTGTTTTTGGAACTGGAAAATCGACAATAGCCCTTATTTTCTCAGGTTGACGCATTAACCCTAGTGGTGTAATCACGTGCCCAAGGAAATCAATTTGACGTTTGCCAAAATGTGACTTGACCATGTTAATGGAAACATTAGCAGTTTTAAGACGTTTCAAGATCTTTTCAATGTGAAGTAAATGTTCCTCGAAAGTTTTGGAAAAAATGATGATATCGTCAACGTAAACGAATACAAAGTCCATCAAATATTTCTCGAGTACACGATTCATGAGTGTTACAAAGGTTGCACCAGCATTTTTTAAACCAAAAGGCATAACTAACCACTCATACAAAACACCATTTGCATAGAACGCTGTTTTCTCTACACTCTCAGGATGCATACGAATCTGCCAATAACCACTTTTACAATCAATTTTGGCGAAATAACCACCAGTTGGAAGTAAACGTAAAATAATGTTGGCCTTGTGCATTGGCGTTGCATTCTTTTTGGTTAACTTATTAATTGGTTTGTAATTGACAGTCATGCGTTTGGAACCATCTGGTTTCTTAACTAACACAATGTTGGAACCGTAAGGTGACATAGAAGGTCGGATAAGCCCTTGCTTCAACAAATCGTCAACTTGCCTTTGAATTTCTCTAGCCTGTTCTGGAGAATACCATCTAGGCCTTTCAGCTTTAACTTCATCTGTGGCATCAATTTTGTGAATAGCAAAACTCGTTTGACCTATAGTGCCGTCTTTCCTACAAACTGTGGGATATTTAGCTAACAAAGATTCAATCTGTCCATCTTCTGACCTAGGATCGATACTTTTTCTTGAACACTCCTTTAAAACTAACAAAAATTGACCATTTGCATTACCTAAACTGTACTGCATTTGAGGAGAATCATTAAAACAGAAAGATTGTGCTTGGGAGTTTGGAATTATTCCAAACTTAGAAATTATATCATTGCCAATAATAATGGGAAAAATCAACTTGTCAACTACCAAAAATGAATGAGTAATGACCTTATGACCTAATTTGAATGAAAACATGACTTTGCCAATTGTTTGAAGGGTACTGGAATTACCACAACGCATTTCTACTCCTTGATCATACCAAATTTCGGGAGTAATTGATTTGGCTGTTTTCAACGTAATTAATGATAATGAAGAACCTGAATCTAACAAACCTTGAAATTCGTTTTTGTTTTGTCCCATTGTCTTAAAAGTGACAGTTGGAATTGGTGGATTTGAAAAATCAATCACTGGGAGTAACTTCGTTGGAACTGACCGAAATTCCTCCCCTGGAAGTTTAAAGAATTCTCTGGTTGATTCAAACGTGTAAATGAAGAAGTTTGTTGATTTGGATCGGAATTTGAGGAAAAAGCATGTTGCTGCGGATGAAAGTACAAATCGGAATTGTTTGTCTGAAGAGAAGAGGGTTGGTTGAGATTATGAGGAGAATTACGACGATCATCCGGAAGAACATGTGTCATTACGACAGGGTTCTCAGTGCATTCATAAGATTTGTGTCCAAATTTTTGACATTTGTAACACTTGTAATTAGCAGAGTTATTTGAAACTTGACCACCTCGAGTATTATTCGAACTACTCTGACCTCGAGTGGACTGCCCTCGATAATTTGGATTAAAATTACGACCACGATAATTGGAAGTATTACCATTACCTCGCTGTCCATTTGTATTTGAATTTTGACCAGACGTAGACTGACTGGAGTTACCTCGACCACGATTATTGAAATAGGGAGGTCTGGAATTTCTATTATGTCCCCGATAATTAGAATTCCGATTAGAGTCACGACCGTTACCATTATATGAAGACTGATTAACATTCTGAATTTTTCCTGACTCATCTCTAACAGCCCTCAACGGAGGCAGATTTGCTGGCTGTTTATATTGACTCCTGCTTTGTCTATTTAAACAAAGGTGAGCCGCAGATAACCGCTCTAATAAATTATTCAAAGTCCAAGGATGGATATCACTAACATAAGCACAAAGGTCAGGACGCAAAGCATCCCTAGCACGCTTTAGACTAACCTCATCAGACTCAAGAGGATCAACTTGTTTAGCCAAATTATACATTTCATAGACAAACTGTTCAGTTGGATCTGTCATGCTTTGTTTTCGAACATGCAACAACCTAACTCGATCTCTCTTTGTAGACTCATTATCATAACGAGATTTGAATGCTTCCTCAAAATCATCCCAAGTTGCTATTGTAGGAGAAATGCTATCATACCAAAGCTTGAAATCATTTTTCATTAGCATAGGAATGAACTCAACGTAACGATTTTCATCGTAATTTTGACTAGCAAAGTAAACCTTACATTTATGCAGATAGGTATCCGATGTCATGATCCTACTATCATAAATTGGTATCTCAATGCTATTATTGAGATTAGCTACTTTGACTACCTTGGTGGCATTCGCTACCTGTTCAGCTAAAATCTGATTTATATGATCGATAACATTCTGATTTAAGCCTGCGATGAGAGGATCAGCAACATTAAAAGCTTGAGCCATGCTGATTGAATGTGAATTAGAACAATTAGAATTATTCAAATGAGGTTGAGGTTGAACGACCAAATTATCCAAATTTAAACTGTCTAGACTAGACTCGTTTGAAATTGAACCTTGAGAATTAGACTGGGCTGTGTTAAATGAACTATCAAATTCAACAGTGGAATTGGAATTATTAGAATTAGAATTGGGAATTGAATGACTTGAAGATGGGGTACCTTGAGAAAAATTAGAAATCGAACTTGTCGAATCGTCTTTTTTGACTAACCGTGCGGCACAGCGCTTCGATCGTCGTAAAGGGGTAGACGATGGTATTTTTAATTTTCTAGGCATAAAAACAAAATGTGTGATGCACTCCCCAGGGGCTACATACACAAAATCCGAATTTTAATTTTAAAAATGCCTTTAAAAATATAAATACCAACTATCAATACCATTAGCAAAGCCAAAATGAATCTACTTTTTTCCTCTCCGAGTTTTAGGTCCAACAAACCATGAACTCTCGAGATTTATTCGTGGACCAGAAATCCAACCAAATCTCAAATCCAAAAATCGTAGATTATAGTGGATTAATAGGTCCAACAGACCATTTAACCACTGTCTAAACTCAGAGGACCAACAATCCAAAAGAGTTTAGAAACTTTAGCATTCGGGAATTGACCTTTACTAACCACAGGAACAGTATAGATGAAATTGATGATGAATTCGACGAACAGGAATACGACAGGATTTCTGAAGTCGGAACAAAATTATACGCCCAAAATGATACTAAAATTTATCAGAACAGAACGTATTTTAGAATTAATTCATTCACCAAATCAAATTATAATGTTTTAAGAAGATATTGATCATTTAATATAGGATTTATAGGGATGGAAGACAGAACTGGAATACGGGACCAACAATCCACAACAAATTTTTCCAGAATTATAAATTTTAAACTCAAATAAGATCAATTTATCGAATTTTTAAAGAAGAAATACCGATGGGAGTTTAATTGGAATCAATGGAACAAATTAAAGGAACTCCTGTAAAGTAGCCATTGTAAGACTTTAAGGTCCTTCCCTTCGTCTTATTACCTCTGTGTTGTACTATCAGATGCACAGTATGCAATCTGAAGTACTTTTGACCTCAATAAATGATGTACTTAGCAAATACATAATATGGAATCAATGCAATCTGACTAAATGACACAATACCCGAATAGAGGATGTAATATAGGAGATGACCAGGTCCTTTGATTTTAAGTCCTTTAAAATGATCCTTTTAATCCCTGATGCTTTAAGTCCCAAGTCCTACCAGTTCCAAATTAAATAAAATGAGAAATGATTTAGAAATGAGGAATGGCGGCGGCAACGAGGAGAGTTTCTTGGAAGAAGTAGTCGGAGCTACAATTTATTAGGAGTTGACTTGTTGGACTCCTCAGAATGAATGTTCTGACTCCCGGTCAGTATGATGTATATGTTACATAGAGATGTGGGTTCACCTGAACCCACCCAATAACCTAATATTATTTATATTATACAAACTACTACTGTCATCCATGTGACAATTTCAACTGGATATCAGACTGTGTTTACATTATGCGAATGACTCGGTGTTCGTCCGTCCGTTCCTTGAAATGACGTATGTGATTTTGCTTTATGGTTGGGGCACTTTGATATCTTATGTATTTTGAACATTTCAAAACACAGTTTTCAAAATTAGTTTTAATATTTATAAAATGTTATAAAAGCACATCTTCGATACATCAGTACATTCGTTATACGGTTGATTTTGTAGGGGGTTTCATTTCGAGATTTACCACACTACTTCTACAATTACTTTTACCCTGATATACAGTCACACACTTAATTATTTTAAGTACCTGTTCTTGTCATTCCTTAAGTCTGGATTGAGGATCAAAAGTCACGCAAAAATTCAATTATGATTTACGTTATGGCTCTCAGTTTAGAGCTAACAATATCCTTGTAGCCTTACTACAGTAATATTCTAAACTCCACCACACTCAAGCTCAACCTTTGTCGCAAATAAGTAGACCTTATTCCAATTGCCTCCACGTTGTGTTTCTACTAAAATTAGACAAATTAATATTAATTAATTAAATAAAAAAAAACATTGTCTAATGCAAAAATCTCTGATTACTGTGATTACACATGAACCTGGTTGGATATTTTCCAAGAAATTGTTTAGTAAAAATTGATTAATCAAACTCATTCTGACAAATGAGTACACTTGATTACTGACATCTGATTAATTACTAATGACTGAGCCTCTGATACGGTAACAAATGCAAGGAGGGTCAGTTATTTTTCTCAACCTAATAGATTGAAATGAAACTGTAACTGACGGCTAATAATACTTGACAAAGGAGTTTGGATTTTGGATTACCTGGTCATCCCTAAATAAGTCCCCAGTCCCCTTGACATGTGCAAGTTTCTGATAATGGAGTAAGCTGATTAACCTATAACTACTATCGTCCTATCCGAAATAGGTCCCAGTCCCCACCTTGAATAAGGTGCAAATAGTCATATTTAGTACCTTAACCTACTGAGAGCTGGAAAACCTAAACAAATTTTTATGCTGGTCCCAGTCCCAGGGAGATAAATTTCGTTGTCGTAATCGAATTCACGTATTAATACGAGCTTTTCATAACTGTTTTTATTGGATGCGTAGTGCATTATATTCCAAGACATTTGGGAATGTCACGACTCCCAATATTCTTTATTGTCCAACGGTAATTCATTGATTTTTGTAAATTACAATATGTCACATATGTATTAGACTTTTGAGGCTATAACGGTATTTAAATTTGATTCCAAAATTCGAAATTTGATTTCCAAGGCTAAATGAGTCAAAAGAAGTTCCTCCTTTCGAAATCGGACTCAGAGAAGTGGAGTTTAAATCGGGATAAGAAGAAGATATCAAGACTCAAGGCCATTGTTTGCCAATCCGCCATACGAACTTCGCCGATTGAGAAAGTGTAATTACTTAAAAAAAAACTTAGAATAAGTTCCGAATGTTTTTAATTAATTTAATGAGTTGTAATTTTTTGGAAACACAGTTCGGACCTGCGAATCGTTCGAATCGAGAGGGAGAATTCAGTATCATACGAAGAGTTTTTGGAAATTTTACAGGCACCTCATATTTTCACCGTTAGTTTTACAAACAAGGGTAAATGATGGTTGAATATAATATTAGCAATACCTAAAACTAAATATAATTGTCATTTATTTGAGGTAGAGAGTTATTACAGGAGGGGACTTAATTTGAAATTTATGTTAGCCAAATTGATTTTGGCTTTATACAGAGATTGTAGCATTTGTATAAGAAACATCTAAATTATGGCAAATCTAAAATTAGGATGCTGTCGAAAACGACAAATGTACACTCATTTCGAGATCACGAACCTTTCGGGTGGGGTTCTGCTAAAGGGCAAATACGGGGACGATGGAATCCGGATTTACGACAACCGAAGCCGGATCTTCATGATGATCGACTATTCAGAAAATGTACGTTTTCAGTTTCTACCGTTTCATCCTTTTTGCTTTTAAAGATATCTGTTTTTGATTTTTCACACAAACTGTTGTGAAACAGGATCAATGAAATATTAAAAAAATCGAGGTTTATCTAACATTTTGTTTTTTGTCATGAAAATTTCAATTTTTATCCTGCATTCGTCTTCTTAAATGATGTACGATTAAAAATCAATGCATGTGAATTTAGGGTAGAGAAGCAATAGTGTCGGTTCCTAACTCAGCGATAGCTCTGTCGACGATTCGAAAAATCCCAGCCTACGCTCCCTTTACAAATCGCTACAAAATGATTTCCGAGCATTTCTCAGAACTGAACTTGAAACTGGATCAACACAACCTTTTGCGTCGACCAGGCAGTTCACTCGGCATTTTCGAAGTACCATTAATTTAAATATTGGATTTACTCATTTATTAGTTATTTATAAGTAAACTAAAAAATTGTAATTTTCAAAGGTCTTGGGATCTGGCCGAAAGATTATTGCAAAGTTGATGGTGCCAAATTCCGGGGACGAAATGCACGTTTTGGTTGATGAGACCGTTTCCGTTTTCCAGAAGACCGGCATTCTTGCCTCTGCTATTTTTATTGTGAGATTTTGATAACCAATCTTGACATATATGAGTGATACCAGTGTTCATCAGTCATATATGCAATCTTGATATCTAAAGTAATTTAATGTTAAGCGAATTGAAATAACCGATTAAACTTAAACGAAACAGGGTCAAGGGTCAAAGAAAAAAATCGGGAACATTATTTGCGTTGCCCTGATTTTTGTGATCGTTTTTGTCATTGGACTTTACCTTGTGGCGTCGACCCTGATTGGCATCCGGTACAAGAATCCGGAGGTCGAGGGCCTCCGCTTCCCAGCCAAACTTAAATCAGACGATGGACCGGCCACGCTCTTACTCAAACATTGATAACAATTTGCTGGCTTCAGTTTAAGATTAGGAATATTGGATGGATAAAACAATTTAAGTTTGTTAACATTCGATTCAATTTGTACAGTAAATAAAATTCGTAGCTGTAAATAAACGAACCTCTTACGAAACTAGTCGTCTCGTAATAAAGTACATTTCATTATCTTGTTCTTGTGTCCATCTGTAATTAATTTTCGTACAATTACAATTTCAGCATGGTTTTTACAATGGCAGATCCTAGAAACTCCGAAAACATGACCTGAAATTATTAGCTCGTCTATTAAAAATAGGCTTATCTTTAGAGCTAATTATGCAAATGCGAAACTAAAATCCAGAACTTCGATTACTGATAAAGTTAGTTTGCAATTGCAAACAAGTAATTAAAATAGTAAAAACAACTTTTATTTTAAGACAACGACCAATTCAAGGTTTCAATTTTTTTACGGATAACTTAATTTGTTAAGTGTGCCTTATACCAGGGAGGTGAGAGTTATTCCAGGGTGGACTTTCTCAAATAAACCAGTAACCAGTACATTCGGGACATAAAAATCCATAAATTATAATAAGATTAATAGTGTATGAACTTGTTTACACGAGCATAAGATTAGTAAGTGCAGACTTTCCTCTACAATCTCTCAAAGAATGTAATAAGACCTTGAATTTTTTATACTGCATGTTTATATAAAATGTTTAACTTGCATTCGGATTATTGTCCAGTCCACTAATGCTCAGAGGATAACTTCGCCACTCACGTAATAATATGATATGAGATTCCTAAACAGTCAGTACCATTAGTTGTGTCGCGTCTCTATGTACTGGATACTGAATCTCCTCCGAATACAATTTTATTTTAATCATCCCAAACTCTCTATTTTTCTCAAATGGAGACGGTTCCAATAATAAATCTAGAGAATCTTGGTGATCTCAAGCAAATACCCGATAAGGACAACGAGTTGGAGTATGGTAAATGGACAACCCTGGCCAAAGAGATCCGGAGGGCTTGTTCCGGAATTGGGATCATGCATTTGATGGGTCATGGAATTCCCGAGAAATCAGTACGATGTCAAAATTCAATTACAATTTTTTTTCCTGAATTATTTTTTCTGAGCTGTCGTGTACAAAAATCGAAATGTTCAATTACTACTGAGCTACTATTTTAATTTATTGAGAAACTCCGTCTGAAATGAAATATTATATGTTCCCCGAAAAAAGATACAAAATTAAAACACCACCTACAATTACGTAGGCTTTAAAATAGAAGTAATTTGTACCAGACTAAAATGGGGATCAATGGTTCTTTACATTGTTTTTCTAATATTGTTGTATGTATTTTATTTTTCTCAAACATTATTTGTCAAACAAAAGTCCTCACACATTATTTGAAAATCTTAGATCGCTGATGTTTTTGGCCAAAACAAGGACTTCTTCAACTTACCTCAAGATTCCAAACTAAAGTATCTAAAAGATAAAGAGTCCTTTTATGGATATGTCAAACCTGGGAGTGAAAATGCGTAAGATATTTGTCTTAGAAAACAATCATGCTTACAATTAGTTTTCAGATTAATTAAAAAATCCCAACTAATATTCAGATCACAAAAGAAAGGACAAGTTTTCGAATATCGGGAATCCTTGGATTGGGAAGAAGAATCTGAAATCCTTCAGATCAGCGAATTCCCAAAATTCCAACAAAAAATGGAAAAGTTGAACGAAGACTGCAAACGTCTAGCCGACAAGATATTTATTTATTTATTTATTTATTATTACAATGTGATACCCACAGTACGTGTACTTGGTGGTCGTTACATCACAAGGAATTATTGGATACAATATATTCAAAATAGGAGTAGTCAGTTAAATGTAATGTTAAAAATAGAAGATTTACAGTTTGTGTCATATTATATTATTATCTAAAAACTTACAATATTTATGTAAGGATTGCTTTTATGATTATTATTTTTAATTACATAGTTCATTTAGAATGTTGTCAAAACAGGATTGATATAGTATAGGATTTGAATTGATAATTTCCGTAGATTGGTTTTCAAGTAGGTAGTCGAAGATACATTTTTTGTATTGTTTGATTGAAGTATTGGAATTTTTGATGTTGTCAGGTAAGTCTAACCACATTTTTGTTGCGGTGAGACTGAGAGTCTTATTAAGGGCACTAGTTACATTATTAACTAAGTTATTTTGACATGAGTTTCTAGTATTACGTTGAGAGAATTCGTCAAATTTTAGAAAATCTCTAAAATATACAGGGGCAAGTCCAATATTAATATTGAAAGCAAATTTAAGAATTTCAAATTTGTAAATGTGTTTAGCAAATAACCACTTGAGTTTAGTACATATATCCTCAGAAATGGAATCAAAATATCTGCGACGTAGTATAAATCTGGCAGATCTTTTCAGGATTTTATTAATTAATTTATAGTTAGCTTTAGATGGACTCATCCATATTATTGAAGCATAATTAATAATAGGCATGATGTAAGCTTTGATAATAATGGTTTTTGATGTAGATGACAAGATATTACGGAGAGGATACAGAGTATTCAGGATATTATTACATTTTTGGGCAACCGCTTTTGTTTGGCTAGTCCACTGTAGTTTATTATCAATAATTACTCCTAAAATTTTCATTTCATCTACTTTTTTTATGGGTTTACCCTGCATGTGAATATCAAAATCATCAAGTTTAGATAAAATATCAGGTTTAGCAATCACCATAGATAAAGTTTTGTCACCACTAAGTTTTAGCCGATTTGACTCCATCCAGGATGAAATAGATAAGAGGTCAGTCTCAATTTTGTCCTTCAGGATTAATAATGATTCTGGTGGTCCACTAATGGCTAGATTGGAATCGTCAGCAAATAGTATAGTAAGGGAGTTTCGGACATGTAAAGGAAGATCATTAATCATAATTAGAAATAATAGACTTGAGAGACTAGCTCCTTGAGGAATGCCTAGTTCAGTTTTGAGTATATCAGAATTTACATTATTGGAGCTTACAAATTGCATTCTGTGCTTTAAGTAAGACTCAATTATTTTGCAGTTAACGTTATACCATTTAAGTTTAGATGTTAGTATTAGCCTGCATATGGTGTCAAAACATTTCATGATATCTAATGCAATAATAATTACAACAAATCCCTTAATTACATTATTAAATATAAATTCAACAAGAGCAGCGAGTGCATGGGATGTTGAGTGTCTTGTTCTAAAACCAAATTGAATGTTGGAGATAAGACGATTATCAATAAAATGATATGCTAGCTGATCATATAGACACTTTTCAAATAGTTTAGCAAGAACTGGCTGTATAGCAATAGGTCTAAGGTCATTTGGTGATAATGGTTTGATTTTTTTAGGGCTAGGTATAATTTTGGATATTTTAAGGCAATCAGGAAAATATTCATTATCTATGCATGAGTTAAATAGATCAACAATAGTTTTTAAAAAGAAGGTATTTTTTAAGCTGTAGTTAATTAAAAGGTTACTTATTCCAAGGATGTCAATAGTTGGGTTGAGTGGATTTTTTGTCCTTTTCCATGCTTTAGAGACGTCATCTTTGGTCAATGGTCTGAATTCAAAAAGTCTGATTTTTGAAGGGTCGATTGAGGTTGGTTTGACTGGAATTGATTTGGATGAACCCGGATTTGAGGTAGAGATATTGACAAAGAATTGGTTGATTTCATTTGGAGTCAAAGTGATGTTGGAAGCATCAATTCTGGATTTAATAGGGAAGCAGGTATGGAAGGTTTTCCATAATCCGTTGGTTTTAATTTTTTGGTCAATTTCGAATTTAAAGTCTTTAGCTATGTTGTTTTTTACTGTGATCTTTAAGCTTCTGTATTTAAGACGATTAAGTTCAGAAGGTAGACTTTTAAAACATTTATATGCACTGTCACGTTCCTTAATGAGACTTTTAGTTGATAAGCTAATGTACTTCTTTTTGGGGTATTTTACAATACATATAGATGATAGAGGCACAAGAGAATTTAAAGTTTTTGACAATTCAAGAGAGAGATCCTTGAGAGAGTCATTTAAGTTCATTGGGTTGATTTCAAGTTGCAAAGAGTCAATCATATTAATGAATGATATATTGTCAAAGTTTTTGTAATTTCGAAATTGTATTTTAGTCTTACGTAATTTAGGTTTTTTGATGTTGATTCGTACTTCAGTAAGCGAATGGTCAGATATGTGAGGGTTGAGAACACGATGAGATTTGATGACATTTTGATTGTTAATGATAATGAGGTCTAATATATTGTTTAAACGTGTTGGAACTTTAACAATTTGCTCAAGATTGTGGTTTTGAATGATGGAATTAAGGGGCGCAATATGATGTTTCTTAGGTAAATTGAAGTCACCAAGTATGTAGAAGTTACGGTTTTTTGATCCCAATTCAGTCACTATAGAATCGAGTGTCTCATAATCTTGATCTCTTATACTTTTGCGATAATTTGTATGTCGGTATATACAAGTCACAAAGAAACTCTTGTTTTTTCTTAGTTGAACTAAAATGGTTAAATGTTCGATGTTTTCATTATCATACACAGAGCGATTAGTAAAGTTGAATGATTCAATGTAGAAGGATGTTTTAACAAGGATTGCAGTGCCAAGATCTTTATTGCTCATATCACGTCGAATTATTTGGTACCCCTTAAAAGGTAGGATGATATCATTTGGGTAGAGCCAAGTTTCAGTTATACATAAGATGTCAATGTCGTTTTTGGTTAGAAGATGAGCTATTTGATGATGTTTAGCATTAAGATAGTGAACATTTAATTGTGAGATATTGATGAGTGTTGATTTTGTACGGTTGATAAGGTTGTAAGTTTGAATCGGGGCATTAACTTTGGGTCCTATGGAATCGATTCTTGTTGACAGTTCATGAAAAAATTTGTTGTAGAAGTACTTGAATTTGATTGCATTTCCAGTTTACCATCCTTTATTTGAAAAGTTAGGTTTCCTGCTTTAATGGTTTTCTCTTTCCAGTTGATTATTGGTATTAGATTGCTTTGTTTTAATTCGCGTGATTTCATGCGAATAAGAGCATGGTCCCTTCTGAGACTAGCTGGAAGGTCTTCATTGATGTAGATTGGAGGTTTTGTGGTCATTCTGTTGTTCCAGGTGAGATTTCTATCAGACATTTTTAAGAATCTGATTCTAACTGGTCTGTTGTAAGCTTCACGAAAGCTGCCAACTCTGTAGAATGTGTCAATGTCCATTACGTGTCCATTTACACTCTTCAGTATGTCACAGATTAGGGATAGTAGTTGAGAGTTAGATTCATCCTTAGAGTCAGGAATGCCACTGAACAGAAGATTGATTTTTAGCATTTCTTTTTGTGCTATTTCAAGATTATTTGTTAATTCTGACTGAGTAATTACTACACTCTGAAGTTTTGGCACAACAGTGTCTTGAACGAATTCATCTGTAGTTTCGGCTTTGGATTGAATATCTCTTATTGCATCTTGGATCCCTGATATGTCACTTTGTTGCCTTGAGACGATGTCATGTATTTCTTTAATTGATTTTTGTTGAGCAGTTTGCTCTTCTTCTGCTTTAGCTAATTTCTTATTGATATTTGTAATTCCTTGTTCCATGGAAGCTAAGGTATCTAAGAACTTGTTAGATAGTAGGTCCATACTGTTCACTGCTGGTGGGTCACTTGGTACAGGAGATAATCGAATATTTGTGTCAGAACGTCTGCGTTTATTTTCGTTGTTTTCATTGTCGAAATCGCCAACACGCTTATTCGTATCAATAATTGAAATATGATTTGCTGTAGATTTTATTTGTTGTGATAGAGAGAGATTTGCTTTCCTAACTTTAGGAGGCATTTTACTATTTAGTAAATGAGTATGTAGGAATAGGGGCGAGTAAGAAAGAAGATAGACTTATTTGTTTAAGAAATGGAGCAGGTAGTATTGATAGGTGTGTGCAGGCCAATGGTCAGAAATAGAATATATTCCGACTGATGGCTATTAGTTTGGACTTGGACGACATTGAATACTTCGTTAAAAGACATCATCGCTGCACTAATGATGATAATCAACTAAATAATCAAAATGGAAACAGTCAGCATGGA